>CM066163.1:93065357-93665357 GCA_033629205.1 Lithocarpus polystachyus | reverse complement strand
AACTACTCTCAGCTCCTTAGAGCAAGACACTATAATCTGAAAGACATATAATGGATTTTTCACCAATTATGTCATTATAATGAAATCCAAAAAGTTGATATCCCTGATCATGCGTCTGCTCAAGGAGTGTAAAGATAAATAAATGTATCTCATAAAGCACCATGATATTTACCAAGTCCATGCGGAGGAAGTGCTCTATCCGAGTATTAGCAAATAACCTGTTAGTCAAAAGGAAAGCAAGCAATAATATGTTCGGATTATATGAAATCAAGTGTAATATGTTTAATAAAAAAACATAGAATAAAGATAATATGTTGCAACATACTTATCATATGCAACTTGAATGCGGGCATTCTGTAATTCTGTGAGTTGATTTACTGTCTCTGTAACAGAGCCTTCATTCATCTCCACAGACCCAAAGAGGAACATTTTTTTCTCAAGCATCCTTTTGACCAAAGCAGATACCACATTTATACCTTTCTCTTTTGCATCAACAACAAGGTTTGTAAGTTTCTTCAGCTCTCCTGTCAAATGGGAATGAAGTAAGCTGAGTGAGAGAGAGAGAGAGAGAGAGAGAGAGAGAGAGAGAGAGAGAGGGGACATCCTAGGCTTTGGTTAAACAAAGCATATAATAACTTTCATTAGAGTCCATGCATGAGTCAAAAATAAACAAGCCACCAAGCTGGCATAGCTGAAAGGAATAGTACCAGAGAATAATATTTGAGTATAGATTAAAATTAATTGGTGCCTTTACCTACTAACAATCACAACCAACTCTTTCCATATCAATTTTAGGAAAGTAAAACAGAGAAGATGTTTGTGTTGTTCTTTTTCTCACATTAACAATGATTTCACAGTTTTAAGAATAATAAAGTGGCAGCTGACATGTATGAAAGTGTTTTTTTTTTTTTTCTTTTTTTTTTTTTTTAATGGAAGAAGAAGAAGAAGGTAAAATTGATCTCCAGTCAGGAAAATTAATGGTTAATAGCAATACATGTTATTTCAATCATTCATGACTGCAAGTAGGGAGTTTGCCATCCACAACAGTAACATACGCTCTGCCCCAACTACAAATGGATTTGACTTTTGAACCTACTCCTATAAAGCGCTTCATGAATCCATCAATTATCATACTTAGCATCACTTTGAAAATAAATACCATGGCCTGGAATTGCTAGATTAGGCAACATGCAGAACATTAAGCTTTAGGAAGTTCAACAAAAAAACAACAAAACAGAAGAATCCCTCAATGCACTACAAGAGAAACCACAATTACACCTTCTATTGAATGCAAATCTACATCAATAGCATATATGGACATGATAATAGAAAAGATCATCAGAATTTGAGCATGGGAAAAGTCAAAGAAAAGCGTAAGAAAAGATGGTTTAAAATATTAGTTTACTTATGTCACAATAATATAGCCGAACACTACAAACTTAAACTGCAGGCATAAGGTAGGTAGTTTGAAAGGTTTAAATTCATACAATGAATGCAGTGCGGTAAAAGCATTGAAAACACTTTAGTACCAAGTTTAGTGTACAATCATACCAAGGGATAGATATATTCTGAAAGGAGGTTTGAAAGGCTGAGTCTCATAGAGGCAGTAAAGGCAATAGAGCCCACCCAATCTGCGTGATAAAGAAGTATTACCTACAATGTAACCTGCACAGGAATATTCAAGAGTTACCATACCATGGCAAAACAACAAAGATAACAAAGACGAGAGAGTTCCACGCACATCCAATGAGTTTTCTATCCATGACTTTTGTAGATTGAGGAAGTGCCATTTGAGCTAATATTCATTGGCAAAACTTAAATGTAACATAAAATTTACGCAATTAGTAATTTTTGTGGACATAACAACCTCTGAATGAAAAAAGTTTCATATAAAATTCAATGAATTCTCATTCTATTGTTTTCATAATACAATAAGAGATGCAATTAGATGGATTAAACACAATTAATAACTAAATTGAATAATGTAAAAGAGCATACCAATTGAATGGGCATACAAAGATTGCATAAAGAAGGCCAAGTTGGAAGAAGGACTAGCCTCATATATGTAGGAGAACTTTCTAGAAAGCCAAACTCTCTTCATATCAGCCAAAGCTGTTGATTCACCCTGTTAAAAAATCCACAAGGATTAAAGTCTAAAAACGAATTAATAATGTAAATTAAGAAGAATGGTATTAATTAGAAAATGGTACCTCAGCAAACTCGCCTATAAGCTCATCAATGTCCAGCTTGAATGGAGAGAGATCCATTTGCTTACGAGGGGAAAAAAAAAAAAAAACACTGCAGAAATTTGAAATCATAAGGTAAAGATCAAATTAGAAAAAGAAGAAGCAAAACATGGTATTGAAACTGAATATTCAAAATAGAAAACTTTCTCAAGCATTCATATGATAATGACTACCAGTATTGATAATCGAGAAAGTTTCAAAACCAGTTAAAAGGGTTTGCAAATTCATGAGAAAAAAGTAGGAGAGAGGAGGAGATTACCGTGGAACAGATGGGCACTTATGCTTTAATGGGTTTTCTTTCCTTGCAGAGAGGGACAGAGAGAGAAAGCGGCAGAGCTTCTGAGAGAGAAATTGAAGAAGAAAGAAGATGATCGAGTTTGTTTGGGGTTTGTTTTTGTTTTTGTTTTCACGGTTAACGTTGTTTGCTGAACTCTGTTGATTAATTGAGAAGACGGGTACACGTAAGCAAGCAACAAAAATGGCGAATAGCCCATGAACTGAACTGGCCCAACATGCAAAAAGATCGAGAGAAGTGAAAACATGGGTCGGAACCAATCCAGACATTGGGGCTGATTTTCTTTGAGCTTTGTATGGTTCTTTCTTTGCTTTGAATGATAATTCAGTTTCAAAAACATTAGACAGGTGACTGCCTTTTAAAATGGGTACTTTAGGAACACTACCTAGGTTTTTTTTTTTTAATTTTATTTAAGAAATACATAAGGAATTGTATTAATTTTTTTTTCTAATATAAGGTATTGTATTTAAATTTCATCATTTTAATTTATTATTATAAAAGTAATTGTTTAATAGGGTGATTGCATTACATCAAAGTTTTCAAGTGCAAAAAAAAAAAAAAAAAAAAACACCTGTAGGTAATGTTTAATGGATTGCAACATCTTCTACTTGTCTACTATCACAGTTGTCAGTATCGTACGATACGCGATACGTATCGTATGACACGTATCGTATCGTGTGTAAAAAGTTTCGTATCGTATCGTCGTATTGTAAGTGTTCATGAATCGTACGATACAATGTGCGTATCGTATGAATCGTATCGTATCATATCGTAAAATCATACGTATCATACTATACATTGACGAATGCTTTAAAATGAGATTTTTTGTTAAAATTTATACTTTTATTTGAATTTAACAAGTTATTAGACTTGTTTTTAACACAAAATTATTAGGTTACTTAATTTGGCCTAATAAAATAATATATTCATAAGTTTTTTTCTCTTTTCTTTCTCCTATAAAATTTGGACTGCAGAGTACACAGTTACACTTCACTTTAATATTTGCAAATTTATTTTTCTATACTATGAGTAAGATATTAATTGACAATATAATTATTTTTAATTTTTGTCATTATTGTTATAAGTCCAAGAAACTAAAATGCCAAGAAGAATTTTTTTTTTAATTATTAAAATAAAAAGAATAAGAAGAGATAGTAAATGTTAATAACGATGAAAAAAATTTTAATGAAGAAATAAGTTTGCAAAACGATAAACATGATAATAGAATTGAGTTAAATTGGGTTTATTAGGCAATATGATGAAAAATAATAATTATGTTTGGGTCATTTGTAATATATTATCACTTTTAAATTTAAACAATTTGAATGTGTATGTTATAAACACATGCTAGTTTAATTTATTTAGTTAGTTTGTTAAATATTATTACATAAGTAATGAATAAATTAGTCATTAGTTGAATATATTTAAAATTTATAATGAATATACTATTTATATATGTATATCTATAATTTTTATAAATTTTATTAAGTGTTTGCGTATCTTACGATACACGATACGATATGATACACGATTCGGAAATATCAAAAATCGATTCACGATACGATTCACATTTTGACAATTATATCTACTATCTTTAAAGCTTCCCTAAAATTATGCTCCATTCTAAATTCTTGAAAAGTTCGGAGATAGTTATGCATTTCAATACAATACTTAGTATTAGTTTAGAATCTTGTGCATATGCACTGACATAATACGCACATATCATATATATACTTATATAAGTTTCTACCTAATAAATATCACCTAAGAAGTTAATAAATTTGAATTATTTTAGGTAGACAATCAAATGGTATCAGAAAGCAAAATCCTTCAAACTCACTTTTCTTCTAATTTTAGATATAAAACTAGATCTATGAATGAGATTTTTTATAATTCATTTATATTGGACTCCTTGTAATTTGTATTGAATTAACTTACTTGGTACAAAAATTTTAAAAATTAAATGGAAACCCGTGACATAGAGTTAGGTTTCAATAATAATAAACATTTTTTGTTCCAATAGTGTGTTGTACGATTTAAACTATATCTTGCATCTAAGTTGGAGGAGTGACTAGCTTGATGCCACTAGGTGGATGTAACAAGACAAACATGTTTCTCGTGAAGCTACATTGTGAACATTGTGACTCGGACATTGGACTTCTCAAACTTTGGAGAAAATAGTTAACAAGAGGAAGCACAATAGTAGTGAACACTTCATATAAGTATCCAGGAGTGTTGTTCAATGGCTCTATATATATTATATCTGATGATGCGTTTGGGTGCCACGGGGGGCCGCAAGCATCAGGCAAGTTTATGTGGGAGGGGGAGCCAGGCCCCAAGCACTTTATCCTCTATGGGCAATGGAGGGGACTTTGGGAGTTACCGCATTGGGAGTTACCACGAGTCCCACATCGCTTGGGAGGCGCCCCCACCAAGGGTTTATAAGCTTCTGAAGCGACCCTTGGTGTACCATCACCTGCATAGATCTGCCAGAAGTACAGCAGATAGAGGGTGAAGACAATTGGATGACACCGATATTGGCATACCTGAAAGATGGAAAGCTACCGGAGGGAAGGGACGAGGCCAAAAAACTGAGAATCAGGTCGGCCAGATACGTCCTCGTGGATGATATGCTGTACAAAAGAGGTTTTTCCCAACCCTACTTGAGATGCCTAGCTCCGGCTGAGGCAAACTATGTGTTAAGAGAGGTTCATGAAGGATCCTGTGGAAACCACTCGGGGGCAAGAGCACTGGTGCATAAACTCGTCCGTGCAGGGTATTATTGGCCAACAATGCAAGCAGACGCAAAAGCCTATGTCAAAGTATGTGACAAGTGTCAACGATTCAGCAACGTCCCCAAACAACCCGCAGAGTACCTTACTCCTATGATGGCCCCTTGGCCCTTCGCGCAATGGGGGTTAGACATTTTGGGTCCTTTTCCACTGGGAACCAGGCAGATGAATTTTTTGGTGGTGGGTATTGATTACTTTACTAAATGGATAGAAGCAGAACCGCTAGCAAAGATTACACAGCAAAATGTCAAACAATTCGTTTGGAAGAACATCTTATGCCGGTTCGGGGTACCCAGGGTGTTAGTATCGGACAATGGACGACAGTTTGACAATGCACTATTCAGGGATTTCTGTGCACACTTCGACATCCAGAATCATTATTCCTCCCCCTCCCACCCACAGGCGAATGGCCAAGCAGAAGTTGCAAACCGATCCTTGCTGAAAATCATCAAGACTCGGCTTGATGGGGCAAAGGGTGTATGGCCAGACGAACTACCCGGCGTTCTTTGGGCTTACAGGACGACAGCAAGGACCCCCACAGGGGAAACACCTTTTAAACTGGCTTACGGGAGCGAAGCAGTCATACCTGCGGAGGTGCATATGGCCAGCCATAGGGTGATGAAGTATCAAGATGGAGAAAATGGTAACCAGCTTCGTCTAAACCTCGACCTCCTAGACGAGGTACGGATGAATGCAGAACAGAGAACAACAAGGTATAAAAACTTGATGGCCAAACACTATGATACTCTGGTCAAACCCAGGCGCTTCAATATAGGGGACCTCGTCCTAAAGAAGGTTTCCTTGGCCACCAAAAACCCTGCTCATGGGAAGCTGGGACCAAATTGGGAAGGACCCTACAGGGTTATTAACTGCAAGAGACAAGGATCCTACTATTTGGAAGCTCTGGACAGACGGAAGCTGGAACACCCCTGGAACGTTGAACATTTGAGAAGATACTATCAATAAAGTCCATGGACGAGCATCAGACGTCATGGATGTCCGAAGTAGTTTTCTAATAAATGCTTACTACTAATGTTTTAGATGTGTACTACTTATGAACTGCTGTATTAAAACGTTTGTAATTCCCTAAAGGCACTAGCTCTCAAGCATGTGCCATTCCTATGGACGAATATTTACAGTTTCTTAAAAGCATATATGTGATGTATTTTGAAGTATATCCAAGTATGTGTGAAAATGAACTAAAGACGAGGAAAATCCTTGGACGCAAGGATGTATCGTCCATAAGCTTTCCTTAAAATAAGGATAAAGCCAGCGATACTCGTCCTGACCAAAGGATGAGCTGATGCATGTATCGTCCATAAGCTTTCCTTAAAATAAGGATAAAGCCAACAATACTCGTCCTGACCAAAGAGATTGTCCATAAGCTTTCCTTAAAATAAGGATAAAGCCAGCAATACTCGTCCATATATCGCCATGAGCTTTCCTTAGAACGGGATAAAGCGAAAATGAGGCAAGTCCATCCAAACCAGGAGAAACTGATGCGCCGTCTCAATGGACGAGGAAATGCAAGTTTAAAAATCCAGCAACTAAGAATAGCCTAAAGCTTGGACGAGTTAAAAAAGTTAAAAACATTTTGAAGAAAAAATTGACATCTCGTCCTTAGGCAAATGCTCGTTCAAAAAATGGGCGAAGAATAATATTAGCCAACAAAGGCACCTTTTATGGACTACCCATTCTAAGCAGATCCCTAGCTAAGCTCGTCCAAACCATAAGTCCCCATGAAGGACGAGTTAAGAATTAAAGTTCATTGAAATGTGAATCAAGTGCCCACACAATAACTGATAAATAAGCAAAGATACATTCATTAACTATGAAGGGTGGACAACCAACGTCCAAAAACCCCCAAACATTGTTTACAACACCGTCCTAAAACTGTGGACAGGGAACGTGTACTTGCATTACATATAAGCACTACATATAAAAGTCTTAAACAATAGCTCAAATAAAAATAAAAATACAGAAAGAAAAATTAAGTCTTCATTGAGGAGGGTCAGCACTAGGGTCGTCTTGGGCTGGCAGAGTGGTGGCGTCGTCCTCAATGTTCACATCCTCAGAGCTCGTCTGGAGAAGAGAACTTGAAGCAGCTCCACCAAGGTTGAGCTTTATGGAGCTGAAGTCGAGGTTGGGAAAGTGCTCCATGACGTCCATCCTAAAGTCTTCAAACCCGGCTGCATAATTGGTATCCAAAGAATCAGTGTATTCTTTGGACGCCATGAACTCTGCAACCGCGTCTCTCTTAGCCTCTTTAAGAAGGGCACTCAACTCGTCATTCTTCTTCTGAAGATGATCAAGACGAGTGTCCTTCTCAATGATTTCCGTCTTCAGCTCTTCGACATGGTCTTGCAACTCCTTCAGCTCGTCCTTGGCTTTGCCCGCCACTCCAGCCCATCTTTTGCTCTCGTCCTTAACTTCTTGCACCCTCCTCTCCAGCAAAATCCTCGTCTTGTCCAGCTGTGTTGCCTGTCTAGACGCAGCAATGAACTTGGACATTGCCTACATAAAATTTAAGCTTTTCAGACAAGGAAAAGTATTGTTAAGACGAGAAAAGACAAGGACGAAGAAAAAATATTACCTTGAAAAGATCATGAACACCAGAGTGCTCAAAGTCCTTCAAGGACATGTTGTAGCACGCCGCCACGTCCTGATCAGTCACCACCCTTTCAAATCTCCCCCAAGCAAGGTCCTCGTCTTCAAGAAGAGTCAGAGGGACTTGGCTGGAGGGTTGGGGTGAGACAGGCATTTGAGTTGTGGACGGCGTGTGCATGGACGGCGGATCAATGAACTCGTCCTCGACATCATGGACCTGGACGGGATTCTGTTGGACAGGAGGCGCAGAGTTGGACTGGACGACCCCAGTTTTGGACGGGCCATGCTTGACCCTTTTCTCTTTGCGTCGACTCGGAAGCTTTCCCAAATCGATCGCCTTGGACAAGGCCTTTCGTTTGTCACCAGCTGATGGACGAGCTTGGGATTGAACCCCTTGCCCAGCCACCTCGTCCACCACATCCTTGCCTTTGTTTTGGTTCATGGTAGCCATTCCTACAAATATGGATAAAGATAATAAATAAGCTAAGTAAGGACGAGGATATATATATATATAAAAAAAAAAAGAAAAACTTACGTCTACGGACAGTACGTTCGTGAGCAATGGCTTCGACAGACGGCTCTGGTCCTAGACCCCAAGCTGCCAGGCGTCTTAAACTTACCAAGAAATGGAACGTCCTGTCAGGGTAAAGACGAGCCTTTTGAACTCGTTCAACGTAGAACCTGCTCAAATGAGGTCGTCTAAAACCTGGAAGAGAAAAGAAAATGTTAGACGAGAACAAATAAGTTAAACATACATAACTTAGGACAGACGACCTCATACCTTCAGGACGAAGGTTGCCTAGTTCTCCTGTGTAGGGACCAAGTGGATCCCTATCAACTTCACTTGGCCTCCCAGCCCAGGGGCCAGAGACGAAGAAAAACTCCGTCTTCCAGTTCCTGTCTGAGGTAACCAAGGATTGGATCAACCTGCAATCTGCCCCTCTAGCTGTGAATTGATGGAAGCCAGGGGATTGGTTGATCTCAGAAGGCTTGTAGCAATAGAGGAACTCGTCCACAGTTAAAGGACGATCCCCCCCAAAGACTTCCCTCCATAAGACTTGCATAGAGACGATCAGTCTCCATGCATTGGGGTTCAATTGACAAATGGCTAAACCCAACCTAGAAAGCAACTCCCTAGAGAAGGCATTGAGAGGCAACCTCAAACCCCCCAAGAGGTAAGCCTCGTAAATACCAACTCCAAAATGGGGTTGGCAACACCATTCCCCACGGACGGGCAACCTAGGGTTTAAATCATCCGGGATCTGATACCAAGACTTCAAAGACTCTAACCTTTTTTCGTCCGTCCTAGATGGGATATTTAGAGCACAGCTGTAGACAATCTCCTCATCGTCCTGAGCTGTAGACGAGGGAGCACTGGTGCCTGCCCTCGACCCAGACTCAGTCCTCTTCTTAAACTCTTCCTGGAGAACCTCCAGAGGAACCCCAGGAACCCCAGACGTATACTCGTCTGAGGTGTTCCCTTCACTACTGCTATTACTATCACTACTGCTATTACTATCACTACTATCACTCGACCCACTAAAGCTACTGGGCTCATGGTACTCGTCTATGGCCTTCTCCATACTATTACTAGACGAGGAGAGAACAATTTCTGACATTTTGTGGAAACTTGAAACCTAAGGACAAGGATAAGGAAAGTACCTGGGTTTAGATGACTATGGACGCGGGGAACTTCTAGACGAGGCGCTAAGACGAGGAGTGTCAAGGAAGAAAATTTTCGAAAATGAGAGGGTAGCTCAGGAATTGCACTATTTATAGGCGAAGACTTTAGTACCTGAAACGTCACAACCACTCATAAACGGACACGTGGCAAACTCCTCAAAAAATGAGTCGACGTGAATCTCCACTACTAAGATCGTGACACGTGGCGAGGTGAAACGTGGGGAATTAACGCGAGCGTCCAAGGGGCAACACCACACTACATTTTTCTAGACGACCCACGGACTGGGGGCAACTGATGGTGTCCTAGAGATTTACTCTATGCTCGTCCGTGGAGGTCGTCCAAAGGAATGCTTGACACCCTGGCCCAGGAAGCTCGTCCATGGACTTGGTCGTCCGTCCAGGAAGACCCTTGGATGGCCTACTACAAACATCATCACTGCATACCGTCCCTGGACGAGGCTTAAACACTTGGAACATATACAAAACCAAGGACATTGCCACGAAATTACCTCCTATGACCGCGTTGCGAAACGCACGGCCTATTAAAATAACCTCCATAGCAGTTATGGAGGTTACTTCCGAACCTTCCGACATCCTCCAATATAGGAGCAGTTACTACACTGATAAACCGTTCCTAGCCTGCATTATATAAGAAGAACAATCGACAAACAAAGGAGGTACGAAAACACTTTTCCAAGTATTTGGGATTTCCAAAGTTTAGAGAAAACACTGACTTTGTCATCGGAGGGTTTCTGGCCGGTCCACCCCGGTCGCCTCTGACTGTTTTGATTCGTCTATCCAGGTTTTCAGTTAGATCATCATTGCCGCCATCGAAATCCGAAGCATCCAGTCTACTGATTTTGTCGTGCATCATCAATATCCATCTGCAAATTTTGTTTTGTTTGTATGGGTTTATTGGTGGTAGATTTAGTATGTAGCTGTTAAGTTTGTTGTTTTGTTAGGTAGAACTATTATTTGGGTTGCTTGGTTCTGACCTTGTAAGCTTAAGTTGTTTATTTGTTTTTATGGTTCGTTTGGATACCGCTTATTTTACTGAAAACTGAAAATATTGTAGCAAAATAATTTTTAAATGTTTGAATAGTACCATGAGACCCTTTTTAATGAAAGTTTTGTTGAAAAAAGAAATTTATGAGTCCCGTGAATAGTGCACGGGACCCACTAAAAGTGCTGAAATGCGCTTTCAAAAAAAAAAAAAAAAAAAAAAAAAACAGAAAACGCAGACACAAACGCAGGATAAGCACTATCCAAACACACAATTAGTGTTTTTGAAATAAAGTTCTTCATTCATCCATATAAATATATAAAAGTCAAAATCTTGAATTTGCTGAATGGCTGTCCAAAGAAGAACAATGATAAAAGTCATGCTAATTGAGGGCTCTAACATGCATCCATTTAATGAGATTGGATTTGAGTTTAAAGAGGTAGCATTTGATCTAAGACTTCCAACACAAGTTATTTGATTTAGGCTATCTTAATTAAAAATGACAATGGATTCCCTTAATGGTGGCTCTCTCCATAGATTGGATTCCCTCAATTTTGTCCTTCACCTCAACCCACATAGCCTTGCTACCAGACCAAAAATTGGTAAACGAACTAATTGTCCTTGAAACTAGACAGTAGAACCAAGCTCTTCTCCACAACCTCTTTGACCATGATACAACATCTTCCATCCAACAAATCAACATTCCCTTCACTCTAATCGCAGATTCCATTATTTGGGCAAAATGTCCAAGTGGGAAATTTTCTGTCAAGTCGGCTTACCTTGTTGACCAAAATGCTAGATTCTCAAATTTTGGTCCCCTTACCGCTGCTGAATGGAAGAAATTATGGTCCATGAAGTTCAATAAAAGACTCAAATAGCACATTTGGAAAATTGCGTGGGATGTTCTCCCCCACTAGAGAATTCCTAGATCGAAGAATTGCTGGGTTGGATTCATCCTGTCTCCAGTGTCACCATCCTCAAAAATCACTGGTCCATGTTTTGTTTGAGTGCCTTTTGCCATTATTGTATGGAGGCATACAAGTATCCCATCAATCTATCTTCCATCCCACCAAAGTCAGCATCTAAATGTTAGGATATGTGCCCTTAAATCCTATTGTATGATGCTATATATAATATTATGTATGACATTATTTGAGAAATGATGTATGACTTAATATTATGTTTAATAAAGTTGTTTTATTCTTATCTAAAATAATGGTAACATGAATATTCGGACATTATCAAATAGTCCATGAGATGCATAGTATGTGATTTATGTGATTTAGTCACAGAAGATATAGATCACAAGTTCTTTGTAAACTCAGAATTTTGGTTCGTAGTCGGTGATGAAATTGGGCATTTCATCTGCGAAGACTATAACATATTAACTACGATGATTTGTCTTGATCATGGAAGTGGTGACTTCTAGTTAATATGTTGATATGTTTTAAGAGTTAAGACATATTGAACTGGACCGTTGTGAGATTTATTATTCTCCTAACGACTGTCAATTGAATAATAAATCTCACGACTTGTATTCACATGAACTCTTAATCCTGAGAGAATAATGGACCTGATCATGAAATGTAGGTTACTTTGATATATCAGGAGTGAGATCTAAAGTAATGGTCAAAACCTCAGTATGTTGGGCAGTCACATTTAGTGTTGATGGAACATATATTCTCAAGATGGAATTCATAGTCTCTTAACGGAGATATAAAATATTCCCTTGAGATAAGTTTAATGGGTACAGTTATTCAGAGAGTTAGGCCTAACCACTTTAGTACGACTAAAGTATATATTTATGAAATTGGATTTCATAAATATATGGTGAATAACTCAAAATGATTAAACCGGGTACTCAAGGATTAAGATGTAGTAATTTACAAAGTGGCAGTCTATATTCATGACTTTGTGTTACTACGAATATTTTATGAAGGGGTTGCATGTATAATAAAGTCTTGGGATATAATTTATTAATAAGGCCTAGAGTGCAATTATATTTATATAGTGGAATTAAATATAATTAATGGTAACTTTGGACTTGTCAAGAGTTGACAGAAAAGCCCAAGGCCCATTGGAGCTAGTGTCTTATTTGTTCCCTTTTGGTCCCACTCCAAGCCACACACTAAAGCCCAATTGGGAAGGCCCAAAAGGCTAGCCCAATTAGATAATCAGTTATGTGGAGAGAAACATACAGAATTTTATATTGAATGAAATGGTTTGTATGAATAAGGTAATAAAAATAAGGAAGAGAGACACTCTTTCATATTCTCTCTAGAAACATAGAACTGATTGAGAGACCACACATCTTGGGCATCGAGTGGAATTGGAGTGAAGATTGAAAGTATTCCCGTGTACTTCTTCATTCGGTTTTGAAATTCACCGCATCAAGGTACACTCTCTTGTTCTTATATTCTGAAACCTACATAGTGCATGTTATCAATTGCGAATGAAGTAGATCCGTTTATTTTCCGCTGCGTATGTTTTGTATGCGATACAAACATGATGATTTCCCAACATTGGTATCAGAGCGGTCTTCATTTCGAATCTGTATAACATGTTTTTGTTTGTTTTGGAATTAGAGATAATAGTTTCAAGTTGATAGAGAATTATACATTTAATTTTCTGCATGGTTGTTGAAACAATAATTTGATAAAAACTGATTTTGATGTTATGATGTTGTTTCAATATGAATTTAAGAATGTTAAATTGATCTTTAAGGCTATAGCATCAATAGATTTCAGTTTTGATATCAATTTCTGTCAATCATTTTCGTATGATGGTTGTTTGTTCATGCAAAACGGTTGAAAACTGCCTTAGAAGATTTTCTGGAAATTCGAGTTTCACGAGTTTCGATCGATCGAAATTTACTTTCGATCGATCGAGTGAAACAGAGACTTACCCTTTTGAATTGATTAATATTCGATTGCTAGTCGATCAATCGAATTTTATTTTCGATCGATCGAGAGGCGATCGAGTATCAATCGAATCAGACAGAAGGTTTAGTTCGAATTGTTTAATTTTTTTCGATCGATCGAGGGGCACATTCGATCGATCGAAAGAAAGAAAATCAGAATTTTTTCTAAGTGTTTTCAAACTTAAATTTTGTGTTTTTGCTATTTTTTCTTACGCCTTTTTCGTAAGAAAAAGTGCAAGGTTGTGTATAATTAGTTTATGCATGTGTAAAGATAAAAACCTTTATTTTAAAACATCTAGTGGGAGAGAGATTCAAGGGTTGGATCTCACGGCCTCCATTGTCGGTTTATAGTAGTGTGATTAATCACCTCGCCTTGGCGTATATGCCTTGCTCCCTACGGAGGGTGTTTAATTCATGGTACTACAGGTTAAACTTCTTAATGATAGATGAAGTGTGTTTTTACATTAAGAGCGACCACGCTACCGTGGAGTTACTTGGTGACTCACATTGGTTCTAGACAATGGTGTACACTAGACTAAGTATGATGTTAACCTCCCTACGGAGCTATGTCATTATCACTTAGAGGCTAAAGAATAAGCGGCACATTATTTTTGTTTGGTAAGAGTTACCATGATAGCATTAATAACGAGGATAATCCTTGCTTAATCATAGTGATTGGTATGACCTCGCTACCGAGGAATATTAATTGCGGGATTGAGTTGTCGTTGCATATATTATATTATGGTTTTATTAAGGTTCCATATTATATGTTTATATGCTAAATTGATAATGTCCATTTTACTTATTATATTCATGTTTATTATTTCAGATTTGAACATGGCATCATTTAGCCCACTTGTTAGCATTCTTAATCAAAACAAACTGACTGGAACCAATTATGTTGACTGGAAAAGAAACTTGGACATAGTTCTCACAGCTGAAGAGCACAAATATGTGCTTACTCAACCATGTCCCAGCTTTCCTTCATTAGATGCTCCTCCTGAGGAAAAACAACGATATGATCGTTGGCAGAAATCTAATGAAATGGCCAAGTGCTACATCCTAGCGTCCATCTCAAATGTTCTACAGCATCAAATGCAGGATGTAGAACTAGCTTCGGACATTATGCAAAGTCTGAAGGAGATGTTTGGTGAGCACGGCCGTTCTGCAAGGCAAGAAACCATGAGACAAATTTATAATACCAAAATGGCTGAAGGTAGTTCAGTGAGAGAGCATTGTCTTACAATGATCTCTAATCTGAATACTTTAGAAGTTTTGGGTGCCGACATTGATGGAGAATCCCAAGTGGAAGGCATCCTTGGTACTTCTAATGTTCAAGCCTATGTGGGTGAAGCTTCTACTTCTCAACCTAAGTCGAAAGGCAAGGGTAAGAAGAAGAAGAAGAAGGACTTCACTAAGCAAGAGGGTAAACAAATTGTCTTAGGGGTTGCCAACAAAGGAAAGAAGCTGAAAGGAAAATGTTTCCATTGTGGTGAAAAAGGACATTGGAAGAGAAATTGTTCAAAGTTTAAGGCTGCCAATAAGGGTATGAAAATTTCATTCCTTCTTGAAATATGTTTGGTACAAAATCCCATGGATTCCTGGTGTGTGGATTCAGGTTGTACTAATCATATCTGCAATTCTTTGCAGGGGTTCCAAGAGACCAAAAGACTTAAAGAAGGAGAGTTGTTTCTGACCTTGGCTGATGGGAGTAGGATTCCAGTTGTAGCTATTGGAGTGTTTAATTTGTGTTTTGAATCTAGGGTTTTAATATTGGAAGACTGTTTATTTGTACCTAATGTTCGTAGGAATTTAATTTCTGCAACTTATTTAGGTAAAAATGGATATTGTGTTATCCTGAAAGACAATGTTGTAATAAAGAAGGATAAAATATTTATCTGTTCTGGCAATATTGTGGATGGTCTATATATTTTAACTCCTGATAAGCATGAATTATACAATTCTGAATTAGATCATAACTCTCATGTAAAATTATTAAAGAGAAAGTTTCCTTTTACTAATGATGCATATCTTTGGCACTTGCGTTTGGGTCATATTAATCCAAACAGAATTCAAAGACTGATCAAAGATGGTCTCTTAGAGCCATTGGACTTTGATGAATTTCCAGTTTGTGAATCTTGTTTGGAAGGCAAAATGACCAAATGACCTTTTATTGCAAAAGGTAGAAGAGCCCAAGAGTTGCTAGAATTAGTTCATACGGATGTTTGTGGTCCTATGTCAACCCAAGCAAAATGAGGTTATGAGTACTTCATCACTTTCACCGATGGTTACTCTAGATTTGGTTATGTGTACCTAATGAGACGGAAGTCCGAAGCCTTTGAAAAGTTCAAAGAGTTTAGGGCTGAAGTTGAGAATCAATTGGGTAAACACATAAATGCCATTCGATCTGATCGTGGTGGCGAATACCTTCTTGGGGATTTCAAGGATTACTTGACTCAAAATGGGATTGTATCCCAATTGACTGCACCTGGAACTCCCCAACAAAATGGTGTAGCAGAAAGAAGGAATAGGACTCTTTTAGAAATGGTTAGGTCCATGATGAGTTACTCAACTTTACCTATTTCTTTTTGGGGTTATGCCTTAGATACAGCAATACATCTTTTGAATTTAGTTCCATCAAAATCTGTTCCCAAAACACCTATGGAATTGTGGAGTGGGCGTAAGCCTAGTATGAAATATCTCCACATTTGGGGTTGTCCAACACATGTGTTAAAAGGGAAGTCTGATAAGTTGGAACCAAAATCAGAAGTATGTTTGCTTGTAGGTTATCCAAAAGAAACTAGGGGTTATTTATTCTATAGTCATAAAGATAACAAAGTTTTTGTTAGTACAAATGCTAAATTCTTGGAAAATGACTATATGAATAATTTTACTCCTAGAAGTAGAGTTGTCTTGACTGAAATGAATGAACCTGTAATTGAACAACCAATGGTTGAAACTAGGGATGATGTGGCTGTATTGGATACACCACAAGATACTACTCATGAGATGTCTAGTACACAGTTGCCTCGTCGTAGTGGGAGGAATGTTAGGCCACCTATAAGATTCATAGATCTTGGAGAGACTTATGAGGCTATCTCAGAGGAGGCCGAAACTGATCCTTACACTTATGAAGAAGCAATGAATGATATAGATGCACATCATTGGGTTCAAGCTATGAAATCAGAATTAGATTCCATGTATTCCAATCAAGTTTGGGATCTTGTAAAGGCGCCTAACGGCATTAAACCTGTTGGTTGCAAATGGATTTACAAGAGGAAGAGAGGGATAGATGGAAAAGTTGAAACCTTTAAAGCAAGGCTAGTGGCAAAAGGGTATACTCAAAAAGAAGGTATCGATTATGAGGAAACCTTTTCACCAGTAGCAATGCTTAAATCTATCAGAATTCTCTTATCCATTGCTGCTCATTATGATTATGAGATTTGGCAAATGGATGTCAAGACTGCATTTCTTAATGGCAATCTTGAAGAGGAAATCTATATGAAGCAACCAGAAGGTTTCATAGCAAAAAACCAAGAGCATATGGTATGCAAGTTGAATAGGTCCATTTATGGACTTAAGCAAGCATCTAGGTCATGGAACATAAGATTTGATCAAGCAATCAAATCATTTGGTTTTGAACAAAATCTTGATGAACCATGTGTGTACAAAAGACATCAAGACAAAGTAGTAATGTTCCTAGTGCTTTATGTTGATGATATTCTACTCATTGGAAATGTAGGTGTAATGTCGTCAGTAAAGGTTTGGTTGTCAAGCTAATTTGATATGAAGGACTTGGGTGAGGCTAACTTTATTCTAGGGATCAAGCTTTGGCAAGATCGTAAGAATAAGATGTTAGGCTTATCACAAGCTGGATATATAGATAAGGTTCTAGAACGGTTTAGCATGCAAAACTCCAAGAAAGGATTACTTCCTTTCAGACATGGAGTTCCTCTGTCTGATGACCAAAGGCCTAAGACTCAAGAGGAAATAGATATGATGAGACAAGTTCCTTATGCTTCTGCAGTAGGAAGTCTCATGTATGCCATGCTTTGTACTAGACCGGATATCTGTTTTTCAGTTGGCATGGTCAGCCGATATCAATCAAATCCAGGACCACAACATTGGCAAGCTGTAAAGCATATTCTCAAGTATCTACGGAGAACGAGAGACTATATGCTTGTTTACCGTTGTGAGGATTTGATTTCCATTGGCTATACAGATTCAGATTTTCAATCAGATCTAGATTTCAGAAAGTCCACGTCAGGATGTGTTTTCACCTTGGGAGGTGGAGCCATAAGTTGGAGGAGTGTTAAGCAATCTTGTATTGCGGACTCCACCATGGAAGCTGAATATGTTGCTGCTTGTGAGGCGGCAAAGGAAGCTGTTTGGCTCAAGAAATTCCTTTCTGATCTTGGTGTAGTGAGAATGGAGCAAGTTCCTATCACATTGTTTTGTGACAATAGTGGAGCGGTTGCACAATCCAAAGATCCAAGGAATCACAAGAAAGGAAAGCACATCGAGAGAAAGTACCACATCATTCGAGACATTGTTGCTCGTGGAGATGTGGTGGTGGCAAAGATTGAAAGTGCAAATAATCTAGCAAATCCCTTTACCAAAGTCTTGCCTCAAAGGACCTTCGAGTCACATTTGGAGGGAATGTGAGTTAGATTAGTGCACAATAGTCTTTAGGGCAAGTGGGAGATTGTTAGGATATGTGCCCTTAAATCCTATTGTATGATGCTATATATAATATTATGTATGACATTATTTGAGAAATGATATATGACTTAATATTATGTTTAATAAAGTTGTTTTATTCTTATCTAAAATAATGGTAACATGAATATTCGGACATTATCAAATAGTCCATGAGATGCATAGTATGTGATTTATGTGATTTAGTCACAGAAGATATAGATCACAAGTTCTTTGTAAACTCAGAATTTTGGTTCGTAGTCGGTGATGAAATTGGGCATTTCATCTGCGAAGACTATAACATATTAACTATGATGATTTGTCTTGATCATGGAAGTGGTGACTTCTAGTTAATATGTTGATATGTTTTAAGAGTTAAGACATATTGAACTGGACCGTTGTGAGATTTATTATTCTCCTAACGACTGTCAATTGAATAATAAATCTCACGACTTGTATTCACATGAACTCTTAATCCTGAGAGAATAATGGACCTGATCATGAAATGTAGGTTGCTTTGATATATCAGGAGTGAGATCTAAAGTAATGGTCAAAACCTCAGTATGTTGGGCAGCCACATTTAGTGTTAATGGAACATATATTCTCAAGATGGAATTCATAGTCTCTTAACGGAGATATAAAATATTCCCTTGAGATAAGTTTAATGGGTACAGTTATTCAGAGAGTTAGGCCTAACCACTTTAGTACGACTAAAGTATATATTTATGAAATTGGATTTCATAAATATATGGTGAATAACTCAAAATGATTAAACCGGGTACTCAAGGATTAAGATGTAGTAATTTACAAAGTAGCAGTCTATATTCATGACTTTGTGTTACTACGAATATTTTATGAAGGGGTTGCATGTATAATAAAGTCTTGGGATATAATTTATTAATAAGGCCTAGAGTGCAATTATATTTATATAGTGGTATTAAATATAATTAATGGTAACTTTGGACTTGTCAAGAGTTGACAGAAAAGCCCAAGGCCCATTGGAGCTAGTGTCTTATTTGTTCCCTTTTGGTCCCACTCCAAGCCACACACTAAAGCCCAATTGGGAAGGCCCAAAAGGCTAGCCCAATTAGATAATCAGTTATGTGGAGAGAAACATACAGAATTTTATATTGAATGAAATGGTTTGTATGAATAAGGTAATAAAAATAAGGAAGAGAGACACTCTTTCATATTCTCTCTAGAAACATAGAACTGATTGAGAGACCACACATCTTGGGCATCGAGTGGAATTGGAGTGAAGATTGAAAGTATTCCCGAGTACTTCTTCATTCGGTTTTGAAATTCACCACATCAAGGTACACTCTCTTGTTCTTATATTCTGAAACCTACATAGTGCATGTTATCAATTGCGAATGAAGTAGATACGTTTATTTTCCGCTGCGTATGTTTTGTATGCGATACAAACATGATGATTTCCCAACACTAAATGGGTTAAGTCCGTCCTAAACCCTATGAGTCTCCTTGGTTTCTGCCTATTAATTGGCCCATATTTCCCCCTATTAGTTGCAATAACATGTGACTGGATCTAGTGGAGTAGAAACATATTGATTTTTGAAGACCTTTCCAACCCTCCTAATCGGCTTGCTACTAATATCAACAGATCCTTCAAATCACGAGCTAATTGTTCTTGAAACTAGACAGTACAACCGAGCTCTTCTCCACAACCTCTTTGACCATGATACAACCTCTTCCATCCAACAAATCAACATTCCCTTCACTCCAATCGCAGATTCCATTATTTGGGCAAAATGTCCAAATGGGAAATTTTTTTGTCAAGTCAGCTTACCTTGTTGACCAAAATGCCAGATTCTCAAATTTTGGTCCTCTTATTGCTGTTGAATGGAAGAAATTATGGTCCATGAAGTTCAATAAAAGACTCAAATACCACATTTGGAAAATTGCGTGGGATGTTCTCCCCACTAGAGAATTCCTAGATCGAAGAATTACTGGTTTGGATTCATCCTGTCTCCAGTGTCACCATCCTCAAAAATTGGTGGTCCATGTTTTGTTTGAGTGTCTTTTGCCATTATTGTATGGAGGCATACAAGTATCCCATCAATCTATCTTCCAGCCCACCAAAGTCAGCATCTAAATGGGTTAAGTCCGTCCTAAACCCTATGAGTCTCTTTGGTTTCTGCCTATTAATTGGCCCATATTTCTCCCTATTAGTTGCAATAACATGTGACCAGATCTTGTGGAGCAGAAACATATAGATTTTTGAAGACCTTTCCAACCCTCCTAATCGGCTTGCTGCTAATATCAACAGATCCTTCAAATCTCACTCTGAAGCATGGCTGTCCATATCCCTTCCACTGCCTCTCAATGGTGCCCCCACTAACAGGTTGGATCAAATTCAATTTTGATGCTGCCATTAGACCAAATGCGACATTCATGTCTGTTGTTGGCCGTGATCTTATTGGTTATCTCAGTTTGTACAACAAAGGAACTTTCTCAATCCCCTGTTTGGGGCGAAGCCAAAGCTACCCTTCTTGCCATGTCCACAGCAATAAATCTTGGTTTCAAGTTTGTGATTTTTGAAGGGGGTGCTAAGGTTGTCATTGAGTCTATAGTTTGCTCATCTTTTGATCCTCCATGGGAAATCTCTTCCATTATTTTAGACATTCGCAACATTTTTCCATACTTTTCTATTGCAAAATTCTCTTTTTGTTATCGAACATGTAATGAGCTTGCTCATTATTTAGCCCACTGGGCATGTATTTCTCCAAATTATGGACCCCAACCCATTTTTTCCATCCCTCTGTGGGTCTTTTGTAAGGAAGTTGATAGATTGGTTCTCTCGTTGTTATCTTTGCCTTTTTTGGGCATGGGCCTCCCCTTCCTTTTTATTAATATATCACCTTACTTATCAAAAAAATTAAAATTAAAAATGACAATAATTTTTCATTCTTCATGAAGATAGTGTTGAGCCTATTCCTTTTAACTTTTAGCCTAGAGTACGTCTTAGATTTCCTTATTCTAGGCAGATTGAAGTTAGACATATTGTTTAAAACTTGTGGAAAATAGCAAAGTTTCTGAACGTTATGCAGTGTCATTTGTTATTAGATTCCTCCAATATTTCAATAATTTTTGCCAATAGTCTTATAGCTTAACTGGTTAGAAACTTTAGTGTTTCCACATAAATAAGCATGTTATATTGATTTAATCATTCTATATGTGCTTACAAACTTAAAATTTCATGATATAGTGATTGATGTATACACACATTTTCCATGCCTACTAAAAAATGTAAAAAATATTATTTTGATAAAATGAAAATGTAAATATCTTTCAATTATTTTTTTACATTCTTGATTGTGCTTCTTTTTTTTTTTCTTCTTCTTTTTCTGGACTTTCTTTCAATTGTTGTTAAAACAACAAAATTTAAGCAAAAATACTATATTTTAAATCAGTTGTTGCTCATATAAATTTTAGAAAAAATGACATCAAATTTTCATTATATTTAAATAATAAATGCATCACTTAAAATGATTAATATAACAAAATAAATGTATTTATCATTTTTTTTTTTAGAATCAAATCAGTTTGGCAATTTTATTGGCTTACTGGTAAATCAGCTAAAACAAAGGAAATACATCAGGCAGAACACTTTCCATCCAAATTATAATATTTAATTGGATCTTCTCACCATTTTGGCTTTATATATATATATATATATATATATATGCAAAATAGGCACTATTTGCATAGTGGGGAGCAGGGGGAATCAACCCTCGTTGGGAGTAGTAGGAATCATTACTATTTGCATAGTAGCAAGAATTGGCTTTTACTATTCATTTGTCATCTAAAAGTAGTAGAAAGTAGAAAAGCAACTTGGTATTATTTGCATGGTTGAGAGCATCCGGAAAGTTCATTTCACAAAAACCAAACTTTTGCTATTCATTTCTCATCTATCAAAAGTAGCTGAAAGTAGTTCTTCTAACAGGTCTTTCATCAACAATGGTTTTAGCAATTTTGTCAGCTTATGCCAACAAAATTAGTCATGAGCTAAATCAAGGGTGGAAACAAGATCATAGGAATCTAACCCTAAAAAAAAAGTCTATTAGGATTCAGAAATCTAGATCAAAGCTATATTAGCAATAAGGTTAACAATAATGCCCATGTACAGCTTCTCAATCCGTATCTTAGATGAAATACCAATGGCTCTAGAGAATCCCTAAGTTCATGGTTAACAATATAACCTCCCCAGGTGTTAAGAGCTTTACTTGTTGCTAATGATGGCATGAGGAATGATGGTGCTTGGATAGCATTAGGCTAGTCACATGGATTTATGTTTTCTCAACACATTGATGGTTCCTTATGCCAGATTAGTAATGCTCCTAAGGGCTCTTTAAGGAGGACATGTCTAATCTCCCTATTCTAGTTGGATCGATAAGCAGTGTGCGGGGGCAGCATGTGGAGACACCTTGCCCCATATATGCCCCAAGGCCATGGTAGAGTGGGGCCATGGTAGGCAAAGTTGGTTTTAAGATGGGTGGCAGCAGGTGGTGTCAAACCTTGAGTGATGTGCATGACATTGGTGTCTCGATGGCTAGTTGCTTGTGTGTGGGCTTGGTGGCTTGTGTGCAGGCTTGGTGGCTTGTGTGCAAGGCTGGGTTGGGCTGCCATGACGGTGTGTAATCAGATGTTGTGTGCAAAGCATGGGCTAGTGGGTGCTAGCCTAGTGCATGGACAGATGCTAGTGGGCTGCTGGCAATTACCTTGTGTGTGTGCTACTACATGCGGGCATGCTATATAGGTTGTGTTGATTGATGAGGGATGGCTTAGGCATGGACCAAGTATCCTAAAATGTTTATTTAGATGTTGTGTGGGCTGCTGAGTAGTGAGTAGAAGCCCCATGATCTGTTGGGACATGGGTTGTGTATGTGCTAATGTGTAGGAGCAGCTACTAGGCAGTTATCAAGACAGTTTCTGGTTTTCCTAATAATTAGACCTGATGTGTAGGGGCTGAAAACGTGGCTAAGAAACCAAGACAGCAGCAGTTCAAGGTGTCCTAAGTTAGATCACAAGTGGCAAATTGTCCAAGACCCAAACAGTTACTAAGCAATAACTGCCATAACAATTATTTCTATGTATATGACCCTAATGTTGTTGGGGGTGTCAACAACAAATTAGATAATTGCCTTAGAGAGAATTCTGTGTATTTCTCCAGGCTCGTAAGGGTTTCCTTTGTACTTGAAATTAAGTAATAAATGTTGGGGGTGGGTTCCCTGTAAACATAGTGTGTGTTGTGTTAGTGTGTGTCCTTAATAATTTGTTCTAGGGGTTCCTACAATGTGTGTGTGTGGTGTGGGCTGAGACTAAATTAGGGACTTAGAGCCATCATAAGCAGAAAATTTGAGAGAAAAATTGACCTTGTGATACCAAGTTAGGATTTGTAACCAAAATTCATTGTTCTCGTGAAAAACTTGGCCTCAAATTAGTAGCTTGACCATCTAAGTTAAACAAGGAGTAATTAAATATTTATATACCTTAACAATGAATTGTTGGTCCAAGAATATCAATTCTTTGCATGACAAGTAGATTATTGGGCTTGGCTTACCTTCGGTATCTTTTTAATTGGATTTGTCTTTTTATTTTAAATATACAATGACAGGTGGTAATATATTTTAATACCTTTTATTTAGTTAGTGGATTATGTAGTAGTTTCTCATTAAAATAAAAAGAGATTCCAGTTAAAAAAGTACTAAAGATAAACCAAACCCGGATATACAAATGTAATAAGTGAGTCTTCAACTAGCTTCGCTTAGGTTATTAAATTCGAAGTTTAGCACTACAGCTATCATTCAGAAGGAAAAAGCAGCTCAATGTCATTTATTTCCCAAAAAGAAAAAGAAAAAAGAAGTAAATAGCTCATTGTGAATAACGCTTGCTTGTCTAGGCCAAGTTCTAACCAGAGTAAGCTTAGGCTAGCTACCACTGGTTACAGACAATGCACTCCCACACAGCAGCCAAAGATGAATGTAGAAAAAGACAATCATATTCGAAACTAAACCCTAAATGAAATTCAAAATTATGCAGTGCTTAATCAAAATGGAAGCTATTGGGAATGCACATTCAGCATATCAGCAATTGTACATCAGTGTTTCTTGGACTAGGAGCTATCGCCCAGCAAACTCCGATACTGAATGGAACTGAAGCTAAAACTAGAAGCTAAATTATATATGTCCAAGGACCCAAACTATTCTTAGAATGGTACAAATTGCTAGACCTAATGGCGAATTTGAAACTAGACAATATGGCAACAACCTACCATCATACAAGACACAATGTGACAGAAGTGAAAACTAGAATCTAATATTCCATTCTCACAAGAGCATTTGAAGCTTCTGAAGATCCATACTGCATCCAATCCTTAGCACATATAAGGGCTTCCACCGTCTCAGGTCGTAGAGAACTTCGATATCGATCCATCTCCTTGCTTGTCATATCAAAAACAGAGTCAGCACCAGTAGTAGATACTGGAATGGACAAAATATCACGAGCCATCTTTGAAAGAGTTGGGTACTTCATCTTGTTTAGCTTCCACCAACCTAATACATCAAAATCCTGCACACGAGGCAACAAAGACTCTTCCAAATACTGATCCAACTCTGATTTCATCTGTTGGCTAGTAGTCTCCATGATGTATACATCAAAATCTGTGAGTCCATTGTCAGACAGGAGAGTTCCACCCTGGGATTCTTCTTGCTTAATGTTGCTTCCAGCATTTCCTTCGTCTGCATAAGTTGGGGTCAGAGGCAAAGGAAGTGTCACATATTCATGAAAGAGCTCATGAATTCCATCATCAACAATCTTGATATATGTGGGGGCATCTTCACCATAGATTTTCGTGAAACTGAACTCAACAAGCTTCATCTTGAAACGGGGATCCATGACTACTGCAATTGCCAAAACCAGGCTGCAATCCTTCCAGTATTTTTCAGTTTTTTCTAGCATTATTCTAGCAACGTTGCTGACAAAGGGATCCTCACTCATTACTGCGCGAACCAGTTCAGTCTGAATCTTCCACACTTCGTGAAAGAATGTAATTGCCGTTGGATTAGTTGTGTACGTAAGGATGCTTGCTGCATCAAAGAGAAGTTTCAAGTATGTACAGAGGGTCTCAACCTGCTTCCAATCTTCCATGGATGGGGCTTCCTTGTAATCAGGGTCAGAAGTATCCAAACAAGAGAACACTTCCTTTAACTCAGAAGCGGCCACCAGCATTTGATATGTTGTATTCCATTGAGATTGATCGTCAAGACATAGGCTCCTTTCACTGGGGACTTGAAGCTGTCTTTTGAGCTCAAAAAACTTTTCCTCATGGGATTCTGATGTCTTCACATACTTTACACTGTCCCGGATTTTCTTGATTATTTCTTCCCCGGATCCTAACACATCTTTTGCCACACTGCTGAAGGTACGGGCAATGCAATTACCAACCAATAATTGACCATTGAGGATAAGTGGGTTCTTAATTGCGAGAAGAGGCCTAAGAGTCTCAAGAGCAGCTTCACTCAGTGACTGACTAAAAGTGAGAGAAAATAACTTGCTCTCCAAATTCCAATCAGAAAGGCAAGCAGCAACTGCATGACTAAGGGCAGTGTCTGAATCAGGATATGGTTCCATTATGACATTCAGAATCCGCCTGTGTGACTTCCAATCACTATCAATGAAGTGTCCAGTTATGAACACATAACCTACTGTTTGGCTTGAAGTCCACGTATCCAGTGTAAGGCAAACACGTCCAGGCATGCCCTCAATAAACTTCACAAGGCTTTGCTTTTCCATTAAGTAAGTTGCAACACAATCCCCTTGGACAGTATTGAAACTCACCATGTTGAATCGGGGCTGAAGATTCTGAACAAAAGCTAGAAATCCAGGATGTTCAACCATGTGAAGTGGGTAGTCGTGCATGATGATCATCCTAGCAATCTCATTGCGGCAACGATCCTGATCAAATGTGATGTAGGGCGAGCTAGGGCTTCTGTAACGTCGTTTTGGTGGATCAGTAGCATTGCCACTTCCCCCCACCCTCGATCGAGGGGTATATGGGCTTTGTTGATTCTGGCCCTGGTTACGTAGAAGCGCTGGGCAGGTCCCCTTGGCAATGTGGCGTTTCAGATGGCTGGTACCAGCAACTTTAGAACCTGTACTATATGCAAAACTTTGTTTGCATTGCTTACAGCATGCCCGCCTACATCCAGCACTAACATTTTCTATGGTGAAGTGCTCCCATACTATGGACTTCTTTTTCCTCCGCTTGTTAGGCTGTGTTTCTGAATTTGGAAGCTCATTGTTCACTTCTGGGGTGGTTGTTATCATCTTGTTTTCATCTGGGGTTGCCATTGTATGCTCATAATCGGTTTCCATTGTGTGCTCATTTGAGATTACCAAAGCATGCTCATCTGGGGTCGCCATTGTGTGATCATTTGAGACGACCAATGCGTGCTCATCTGGGTTTGCCATTGTGTGATCGTTTGAGATTACCATTGCGCGCTCATCTGGGGGTGCCATTGTGTGATCATTTGAGATTATCATTGTGTGCTCATCTGGGTTTGCCATTGTGTGCTCATTTGAGATTATCACTGTGTGTTCATTTGACATTTCCATTGTGTGCTCATTTTGGGTTGTCAGTGTTTGCTCATTTGGGGTTGTCAAGGTATGCTCATCTGGGGTTGTCATTGTCTGCTCATCTGGGGTTGCATTTGTGTGCTCATCTGAAGTTTCCATCTTGTGCTCATCTGGAATTGATTTTGTGTGCTCATCTGAAGTTTCCTTCTTGTGCTCATCTGGCATTGCAATCTTCTCTTCATCGGGGGTTGCCATTGCAAAAGTGAATTCCTGCTATAAGCAGCACAAACCAAAATTACACAAGCAACGTGGCTATAGAAAGTATATATGTTAAGCATGAAACCAAAGAATTAACGGATAGATAGATAATGCTATTGTATTAAAGAAAACAAGGAAGACACTAACATAGAACAAGAGGTATAAACATTTGAGAAACCATCCTAATGAGTATGTTACTATATAGCTCAAAACTTAGTAATTAGTAGTTAAGGAGAACATATTAAAACAATACAACTTTAAGTTAGTGACAAAATCATCTGAAGAACAGTTGAAAACAAGTACCACAAAGAGATAATTCCCATGTGCACAGCCAAGAAAGTGCTTGCATGCAAAGTGGGATCAAGCACAACTTGCCTTCCATCCAAGGGAACACAGACCAACTTAATAGTTTATACATAAGGGCTACACTAGATGGTGAACAGACAAAATTTACCTTTGAAGATAACTCATTCAAAAAGATGTAAACTAAAGATATCACAAGACAGAGCCAACCTCGGATTTGACAAACAAACAATCACACGTGTACCATTGCTTATGTTAATTAAAAGGTACAAATACTAATTAATGTCAATAAATGAGAACATGAAACATTTAGTACAGATATCAAAAAATTTAGAAATCAATGCAGAAAATGAAGCATTATATAAAGAAACATCAAAACATAAGCTAATTAGTTGACTATGAGGTATGCATACATACATTCTACCAGTCAGCACAAAACAACAATTTTTTATTTTTTGATAGGTAAAAATAACTTTATTAAAGAAAGGCTACTTCATGTAAAAAGGACACAATGAAGCCTAAAGAATACAAATTTGGATAGTGGTCATCACTCATCCCAGCATCCTAGGCATGGGAGTTGTGAGGCTTTCTTCCATCAATCATTTGTACCATTCAGATATTGGCCACTAGTTTAACGTACAGGAGCTGTACCCCAAATATTAAAATGAAAAAACACCATGAAGAGGGGAAGAAGTGACTTTCTCGCTAGTTGGGCAGGGTGGTTTAAACAGCAATGTTATAGCAAATTTTGGAATGCACAACCACACTTTGTCTCATGGTGTGTTCAGGTGGAAAGGAGTAGTAGAACATTTGATGGTGTTGAACTCAGCCTAAATAAGTATAACCTTTTGTTCTAAGATTGCTATTTCAATGGAAGGCTAGGCAGATGTCAGTTTGTCCTTCTTTTGCAATGCTTGTGACCTTTTAATTTTTGAAGCTTTTGAGGGGGTACTTTTGTATCTTTTTTGTACTTGAATTATAGCCCTTTTTCATTCTCTTAAAACAAATATGTTTGTCCAAAAAAACACATAATTATATTAAGAAGTTAATGAGAACATAAGGGGAAGTACAAATGAACCAGAAGGCATTCGGAAAATTTAATTAAAGCAACCTTGATGGGATACAACAACTGAGAACTGTTTAAGTTACTTTTCTTCTTTCAGCTTTCAAAGGAACATATCATGAGTGTCACCCAATAAACTCGTTCCACAATTAGTTTCTTCAATATTTCCTAAACGCTTTTAATTTTCACAAGACATCTAATGAAGACAGTCCATCTTAGCAATTTTTGCATCATTTGACATGCATAAACTAATAAAGATAACTTTGTTCCAGTTTATCAGTTCCTAAAAAGTTTCTACATTAGACAACTTATAGTCTTATAGTGATGTCCAACACTGTAACTGTGTCAATTTTTTGAACAGCCAAGTTTTTAACAAACGCAAACATACAAGTACAAGAATACGGCTACACTTTGCTTAAAAAATATGTAGATATGGATTGGACCCCAAGTGGGTTTTTGTTGGACCCATTATCCCATATGCATGGACGACTTAGATTTGTGCAATATATTGAAAGTTACACGGCTCATGTATACCTTAACAATCAATAACAAACTGGTTACACATACCCAGTATGCTTTACTAGTAAAGCCGTTTGGCAAACCAGACCACATGTGTTGCACGTGCTTTCTCAGTTTAAAGCGCCCCAAGTCCAACACAGATTGTGTCCGTGCCGCTAACTTCAAAAGATCAAACAAACGTCCAGCACTATATAATACTATCACGGGATGGCTTAATAATAATGGGCTGGGCTTGGGCCACATGGGCCCACTCAAGAACATGAGCAAAGTCAACTTGACCTCCCTAGAGAGTCAAGAGTCCTCACACGGTCCACTTGAATCTTGATCATGTCCATCTTTTTAGATCTAATGTAATAATTGGAACCCACATGGGTCAGGGTTAAATGGGTAATTTGCTATAGTGGGCTAAAACTAAAAACAGTACCAACACAAAAACAAAAACCAAAACCAGATCTAGGGTTTGATTTGGGCTTCTTCAAATTCAAGATTTAAAAAATAAAAAATAAAAAAAAAAATAAACCCAGTAATCACAATCATGAATCAACAACAACCCGATCATCATCCTCAACACCCAACGGAAACCCCTTTCTAATATCTGCAACTTTCAAAAATTCACACAATAAATCAACAACCCCAGCAAATCAATCAACGAAACGACGAAATTTAACTCAAATAACAATAGCATAACAAAGAAGAACAAAAGCAAAAGGCACATCAGACACAATCGCAGAAAAAACTAGGGTTAGGGTTAGGGTTTTTACCGGAAGAGAGAGAGAGAGAGAGGAGGAAATCAACGATCGGAGACGAGAGAGCGTGAAAGCTCGGAGCTCCGAGCTTCAAAGGGCCGCGAGAGATCTAGGGTTTTTGCACAGAGTGGTAGAAAGAGAGAGATTGGGCTTGGAAAGAACCCGAGAAGCTAATTGGACCGAAATGAAAGGTAGTGGTTGGGACTGGAGTTTGGTTTGGTTTTCGGGGATAAGAATTTGGGGGAAAGATTAAAAATAGGACTTGATTTTTTTTTTCCTTTTGGGTATTGGACTTTTTGAGAGAGAGGTCCAGACCACTTATTATTATCTCTCTCACACACACTCTCACTCACTCATATAGTCTTAGTCTTAGTCATAGTCTTTGAGTCTGAGTCTCTTTCTCTCTCTTTTGCTATAACTATATAAGGCTCGGACCACAAAGCCCACCCTCTCTTAACCAGTGGTTCGGCTTGGCTTAATAGGCACAATTGAACTGGGGAGTTCCTTCACTTGGTCTTTTCGTTTTTGTTTTTTGGGGTTTGTACGTGTAGGGCGTGTAGCCCACCGAATATAGTGGACTACTACTACTACTACTTCTACAACTATTTATCAATAAAGGGGTCCACATGAAAGAGTGGTTGCTTTTCGGGGGAGTGAATTTATTTGTTTATTTTATTATTATTTGTTTTTAATAAAAAAAAATTAAAAAAAAGCCCAATCATGTGTCCAAGAATCGCTTTTGATCTTTGTAGGACTTTTTAGTTTTTAGATGCTACTTGTGAGGCTCAGATTCAATCTGACCCAACTAGGGTTTAGCTTGGGTTGGCAAAGTAAGTAGGGAAAGGCCATCTTGAGTCTTGACCCGTGATGATGTGAATTGTGTTAGGTTACTTAGCAATCAGTGGCTATTATTGTCTTTTTTCATGAGAAGAATTTTCAGCCCAAACCAGGTTGGCTGTTGGTACAAATTTCAAATTCTTGCATTCATTTTTTTTGTTTTCTTTTTCAAACAGTGCGATGCAGGTTCAAACCTGGTCTCATATTCCAATATATTAGTTTCATTATAATATTTTTCTATCATCGATACGATATGATTTGAGTATATAATTGCTCCATCATAATTGCTTCTTCTTTTTTAACATAGAATCATTACAAAAATAGGTTTTTTTTTTTTTTTTTGAAGATGAGTTTCAATCTCAATTTCTTCATTTAACAATAACAATTTTCTTTCTCAAAAAAAAAAAAAAACAATTACAATTACTATGTTTATCAATTGAATTAATTAGAATTACTTCATTATCATAATTGATGATCAAAATTTTGTAACAACTCATAGCAAAGAATTTCGAATGTTGGTGTCAATTAGCAATTGTTAAATAAGAGAGAGAGAGAGAGAGAGAGAGAAATTAACTGTTGTTAAGGAAACATAGTGTCAACTCAATAGAGGAGTTTTTTCTCCCAAAAAAAAAAAAAAAAAAAAAACTCAATACAGCAGTTGATTTGCTCAGCACAAAGAACAAGTTCAACTAAATCCGAGTAATATGTTTTAGTCATGAAATTAAATATTTAGAAAAAAAAATTGCAGTAGTTTGAAAATTCCAATCTTTAGCTAAATTGAATATTACTCTTAATTAATGTAGACTAAACGTTCAAATTTCAATACATTATTAATTTAGTAATATATTATTCATTTTAGTGAAAGTTGACATTTTTTTTTAAGATACAATAAGAATTAAACTATGGTATTTTTTTCATAATAATTGCTCTTTATTATTAGGTAAAACATCAATTAAATTTATACATAGACAAAACTTGAACCCTAAATATTTTATTCAACAACAAATTAAATTAATTGTAACTCACAAAGTTGAAAATTAGTCGAAGGTGAAGTTAAGTTCTCTAGAAGACTAGGATACACAACAATAAATTTAAAGTCAAGAATTCAAAAAACCACTATAGTCAAGAGCATTTTCTAGCACGATAATACATCATGCCATTGGGCGGTAGTGAGTACAGAGTAGTAGTGACTTGTGAGGTGGTTCATCCATCAAAAATTGGAGCTGTTAGGTATTCCAGCTACAACTGGAAGCCCACACGTAAGATCCAAAAACTATGGCCCATTGTCAAATTGATAGATGAGCCGAATGATAGTGAAATTACACTGAAATAAATTGGTGTGAGCAACTACGAGTACACCTATTTTTCCCACCAATTTTCTAGCCCAATGGCTGTGCCCCACTTGACAATTTCAAGAGGTCCAGTCTTTTATATTGTTGCTAGCATAACTGGAAAGTTGAAATGGGGGACAGCTTGGGCTAGGTTTTAGGGTGGGGAGCAATGACGTGGACTTGAGTCTAGGGTTTTCGTTTGATTTTTAAAATGGATAATTTTGATACCAGTTGTACATTTAGGTAAGTTTGGATCGATACAGCGTTTCAATTTGAGCAACGTTTGCATTTGGCGTCCACAGTTCGTGGGCCCCATTGCTACAGTAGCCAAAATTAATGCCCCAGACTGAAAAATGCACTTTTACAGTACTTACAAACTTTTTTTTTACAGTAAAAAATTCATTAAAAATGAGTTTTACGGTACTATTTACATATTTAAAAATTATTTTATTATAGTGTTTTCAGTTTTCAACAATAAGAGATATTAAATCGGACTCTTAATTTCATAACTTACTAACATATACAACTGTAATTTATTAGTATTTTTCTACTTACCATTAACTTGCACGACTCATCACTTTTCTTTGATCATTCACAATCATACAAGTAAACAAGTTATAAAATTAGGCATGAGAATGGTTATATCTGTAGTATTATTGTTCTAATATTAACTACTTTTAAACCTTTGATAATTGATAGTGAAAAAAAAAATGTAATTAAGTAATCTTGAAAAATGGAGGGGAGATAAGTGAAAATTGTAATTTGATTAAGGTAAACCAATCGCAGTTCCATTGTAATTTTGTAATTAATCAATGGTCTTCTATCATTTACCTTACCGTTCATTTTCAGTAGCATCTTTAATTTGTGGCTCAATAGTTTAAGTAGGGTTTTTTTTTTTAATTTTAATTTTTTAAATATTTTTATAAATTTGATAGTTTCTTAAGTAGATATTTGTTTCTATCTTTTAATGCAGAATACTGAGCTTCAAAGAAAGAAAGAAAAAAAGAAAAAAGCTGACTAGTCTTGTTTGTCATCCCCGGTGATTTAGCAAAAAGAACTATAGAGTTTGACAGTTTGTTGTTGCCTACATCTTACACCTTTTTGTTGGCATGAATGTCATCCTTTGACTAAATCCTATGGTAGACTTAAGTCATTAGATTCCAGCATCATAAGATCCTTTCATAATTATGAAAGGCATATGTAACATACATACATATATTTTAGGCTAAAATTTAATTTAGTCCATTCACTTTTATTTCAATTGTCAAATTAGTTTTGTAGGTTCCAGTTAGTTCAATTGTTAAAGTCTCTAATGGTTGAATAAGAAATCTAGAGTTCATTAGAAGCGGACGCCATAAGTTGAAACTTAAAAAAAAAAAAATGTCAAATGAGTTCCTAAAATATAATTTGTCAATTTAGCCTCTCAATTTGTAAAAATAAATCAATAGATCATTATATCCAAATCTATTAGCATATGACGCCATTCAATCATCTTTTTTTAATAATTAAAAATTCAATTGAAAACATCCTTGACATATTTCCTGTAAAAGATCTTATTGCTTGATAAGTATTATTTAAAAATAAATAAATAAACACGAACTATATAATTCATGTCAAGTTAATAGTATTCGTTCCTCAATTATTGTTTCGGTCTCTTTTTTTGGGCCCCACCCGGTGGACCTTTTAAATGGACGAGACTACATGGTTTTGGGCTTCCAAATGCCAATGGTTTTAATGGTTAAAACTGTAAGACGTTGGGCCTTCAAGCCCAATATTGATAAACAAAACGATGTCGTGCAAGAGGCTACCAACTCAAGTGGGACCTTGAGCCTAACCCATTTGGTAAGTAGTAATAAATTCCTCAGCTGAGGTTAACCTTGAGCTTTTATTGTATGTGATGTGCCCTTATAGTACGTCCACGGGATTTTGTGTTAAGACTTAAGAGCTCTGAAGTTGTTTGGTAGGAGAGGAAGACCAAACTTGGAGAATAAGGATAAGGGGTATGATGAGGAACCCATGTTTCAACGAAACTTGCAACTCAAAATAATGTTTCTTTAAAGGCATGTTTTATGGATTAGAAGTTAGAACCCATGTTTCAACGAATGGTGAGTTTTCTTACTTTTCAGCCCAAATTTTGGTCATTATTCACATCACCACTTTTATCTCCTTAAAAGCATGTCACATTAATTGCATGAGTATCTCCAACAACCCACTTAAAATTTTAACCACATTTTAGCTTTTTTTTTTTTTTTTTTTTTTTAAAAAAAACTTTTTATATTGTAGTTAGCTTACTTTTTCAAATACATGGATGGTTCAACTATTTAGTTTGGATTGGTTGGAATTTGGATCAAAGCTTGGATTGGTTGGGCAACACCTCTTTTGATTGGATTGGATGGGTAGCTTGGGTAGAATCTCTTACTGTCATTTCTACCGACCATAATACTCTAACCTCTCTAAAACCTCAAGTCTAGTCTATGAATTTCCTAGCATAAACTTGGCTCAAAACTAGCCTCCGATCCATTATATACCCAAATCATCAAGAATCATTGCTTTATAAAAATAGAAAAATGTTATGTTCACAATATTTTTACAATAATTATAAGTGATAAGTTGTTACTGGTTGTTATTAGTGGATAAAAAAATAATTTCAATGGTAGGTTCAAATAAGAATCAATAATAACTTACCACTTATAATTTATTGTAAAAAAATTGTGATTTTTGTGGATGCTGTACTTTTTATACAAGTATTAGTCATCTAATGGCTCTTTTCTAAAAGCTATCACAAATATTTCTTTGTGTGCTTTGCAAATGAAGAGTTCTTCTTGATTTATACAGAGAGGTTGGTCTAGGAGAAATTATAAGGCCTACATGGTGGACAGGTGATATGGCTCATCATTCCATTAAAAGACTCACGTCTGTTTAAAATTGCTGAGTTGAAAATTTTTTTAAAATACTGACTCAGCAATTTTAAACAAGTAAGAGATTTTTAGTGGAATGGTGGATAGATGACATGGCCTACCAGAGTACTGTATAATTTCTCCTAAGTTAAGAGAGTTGGAATTGGTTTGGGATTCTCCAAGACATAAATTTTTGGAGTAGTAACTCAAAAGAGTTGTAAGTTGTAACTATGCCCTATAACTCAAAAGACTCACATCTGTTTAAAATTGCTGAGTTGAAAATTTTTTTAAAACACTGACTCAGCAATTTTAAACAAGTGGGAGATTTTTAGTGGAATGGTGGACAGATAACGTGGTCCACCAGAGTACTGTATAATTTCTCCTAAGTTAGAGAGTTGGAATTGGTTTGGGATTCTCCAAGACATAAATTTTTGGAGTAGTAACTCAAAAGAGTTGTAAGTTGTAACTATGCCCTATAAATTGAAAAAAGAAAATAAAAAAAAAAAGTAAAAAAGGTTAGAGAGTTGGAATTGGTTTAGGATTCTCCAAGATATAAATTTTTGGAGTAGTAACTCTAAAGAGTTGTAAGTCGTAACTATGCCCTATAGATAGAAGAAAGAAAAAAGTAATAAAAAAAAGAAAAAAGAAAAAAAGAAAAAAGGAGAACGGTTGAATTTTAGGGGAACCTGAAGTCAAGTGTCAAATAGACACTTGGACTTTTTTTTTTTTTGAGAATACTAAATATTTTAAACATACACGGTTGACTCAAGTAGTCAAGTTCCATATTTTGTGTTCTTATTTCTAATTTTTATGACTTTTGACATTTTTTTTTTTTTGGGTCATTTTTAAGAGTTCCATCTAACTTTGGGACTTACTATTTTTAGTCTCCTATGAGTTTGAATCCATTAGGGAAAGTTTATTAACATCAAACACTTTTAATTGATTATTTTTTTTTTAAGAAAGAACACTTTTAATTAATTAGAATTAAAAAATAGTTAATTAAATCCATTAAACTTCCTAACAAATTTGACTATTGGGTCGATTAATTAGATGCATGCATCTTCACCATTTTTTTTTTTTTTTGGGGGTCATTTTTAAGAGTTCCATCTAACTTTGGAACTTACTATTTTTTAGTCTCCTAAGAGTTTGAATCCATTAGGGAAAGTTTATTAACTTCAAACACTTAACTAATTAGAATGATTAAATAGTTAATTAAATCCATTAAACTTCCTAACAAATTTGACTCTTGGAATTAATTAGATGCATGCATCTTTTCCATTATTTTTTACATTCCTGAATACAACTATGACACATAATTAATTAATCATAGCTATTGCATCTTGCATGTGTTCGGCTCTAACTATTAGAAAGTACATTAACCTTTGAATCTTAATTAAGCTATAACTTTTAATAGATCGTGTAACGACCTAAAGAAAAGTACTAGCTACATCTGCACTATACCTTAAAAGAATTAGTCACAATTAATTGAGGTTTCTTTTAGTTGTTAATAAAGTCCAGATCTATCCAGTAAATATCTAATGTGGGACTCATTATATAGCCACACACATCATAAAATCAAACAAATTGGAGCATCACAGATTGAACTCTATTAATGATGTGTTATACAGAGGTTGTAAAATGGTAGTCTACACCAACCAATTTAGCAAAGCCGTTTCCTCTTGTGGTTTGGGCTAAACTACTTCCTTATAATCGAACACTACTAGCAAGGAAAAAACCACAATCAACTCATGCATCCACGCAAGCTCACTCTCTTAGATGTAAAATTTGCTCTTATATATACCTGACTTGAGAATCACAAAAAATTTGGCTACAAAAATAAGAGCAATGCTACGTTTACAATATTTTCACAATAGTTTTATAACAAATATTTTGTGGTAAGATGAAACTGATTCTAATTTGGATCCAATACTGACATAATTTTTTTACCCACCAATAATATCTTGCTGCGTAAGATTTCTATAAAAATGTTGAGCACATAACATTACTCCAAAATAATTCTAGCCCCAAAACATAATCCCTAACCCCTTAAATAATAAAAAAAGGATTAAATTACAACAAAATAAAAATTAGCACAAATAACAACAAAAATAACTCAAACATAAACAAGACTAGACAAAAAAGGAAGTAAATAAATTATTCAATAAAAGCCTATTCTAAACAAAAATAAATAAAAATCTTTAATCATTCAAATTTGTAACTTGTTCAACCCATTACATAAAAATAATCTTTAATTTTTATTTTTCCTTTAAAAACGGTATCAAGAGAAATATTGTAGTAATGAGTTCTCATTAGCAGTGCCGGTAGTTATGCTTTCTTTGGCTTTATAGTTGCAACAATTTTTCTCTTCTTAGCAACTAGGCACGCAGTTGTAGCAAATATTATTCATTTTTTTTCTCTATTTTTCTCTTCTCTATTATATTTTTTTTTTCAGATTATCTCTCACTTTAGTTGTCTCATATTTGCATTCTTAGTTCACACTTTCTCTCTTATTAGTCAATTTTTTTTTTCCTTTTTCTCTTTGTTAGTATTAAGAAATTATAAAAACTTCATATATATGCATTTTTTTTTGTAAGGTTGATATATTAAGTTATTTTTTAATTGGATTTTGTATAATTTAAGCTTTTTAATGACCATCCTAAAAACAATTCTTAGAACCACCACTCATAAGGCTAACCCTTGACCATGACAAAAAGGGCAGGAGGCTAAAGTAAAAGTTAACACTTTCTTAACCTTAAGAGCATGTTTGGTAGACTGTAATAGGCATTGTAATGTAATAGTTATTCCTATGGTTTAATTATTCTTTAGTTTGGTTATGTTTTTATTACAAAGAATAGTCATTTCATATGAATAACTATTCTTCAAAATAAGGAATAATTATTCCTCTTTAAATTGTTGTATTAGCTATTCCTTAGTAAGTGCATTAATTTCAAAACTTAATATATTTCCAAATAAACATACTTTCCATATACATCTAATAATTATAAGAATAAAAAATCATAAAAAATAATGCATATCTCTCTTAAATTTAAAAATAATAATTTTTAAGGAAGTATAATTGTATGAGTAAGATATTTCCTAAAATAAATGTTAAGTTTCATTCTAATGATATAATTCACAACCAAACTAATGAATATGTTTAGTTATTACATTACAACACATTTTATTACTCGTAAAAAAGATTACAATTCCCGTTGTAATCCTCATTCAGTGTACCAAACGTACCCTAAGAATTAATATCCACTTAGTGCAAGTTTGGTAGACTGTAATGGTAATTACATAAGAATAGAAATATGTAATACAAGGAATACAAGACGTTGTAATGTAATGCTTATTACTATTCATTTATTTGGTGACAACAGCATAAATAGAACTCTAAAGATAATGGAATGAAAGCATTTTAAAACAAACTTAAAATATATTTTAGGAAATATCTTACTCATATTACTGTATTTTCTAAAAAATAATATTTTTTAAATTTGAAAGAGAGATTAGTTATTTTTTATGATTTTTTATTTTTATAATTGTTATATACATCTGGAAAGTTTTTTTATTTGGAAATATATTAATTTTATAAATTAATACACCTACTAAGGAATAGCTATTAGATCTCTTTTAAAGATAAATAGTTATTCCTCATTTTAAAGAATAGCTATTTATAAGTGATGGCACTTAGGATAGCTCGTCCTTAGATTGTCATCCACAAGGACGAGCTCGTCCAGAGAATGAGCTCGTCCAGAGGATTAATCCACACAGTTCGTCCTTGCGCTGTCGTCTGCAAGAAGGCAAAGCTAGTCCATGCGACCAGCTTGACAATGCCACATTGCAACCATACATATAAACCGTTCCCTCTCCATTCAAGCTAGATCTAAGGATTCAAAGACTTCGTCCAAAACACTTACAGCATCACCCGTCCAAGGATGGACGAGCCTCATCAGATCCTGCTACGCAGTTAAAATACGCGCTACGTGGAATGATTATAAGAGAGACATTATTTTCAACTTTCCATAGTAGTTATCTCCAAACTTCCACAAATGAGGGAGCAGTTGCAGGATGATAACCGTCACTTCGGCCCTATATAAGCATCCTCTCTCCAACACAGGAGGTAAGTCTGAATCTCTCTAGACACTCTTGATAGAATTGAAAGTTTCTTCATTTTGAGAAGGAAAACTAACTTCACCATCGAAGGGTCTTAGACCGGCCAACCCCGGTCTCCTATGATTCGTCATTTTCTTTGCAGGCCTTTCAGATCCTTAGAGTCCAAGCATCCAGCCTACTGATTCGCAAGGAGCATCATCAATAAGGATTAATGACTATTCCTTATAATAAAAACATAACCAAACTATTGAATAGCTAAACTATAAGAATAACTATTACATTACAATATCTATTGCAATCTACCAAACGTACCATTTGTGTGTTTGTATTATAATTTTGCTGATTTGTTAAAAGTATGGAAAAGTACATTAGTAGATAGCTTTTTCACCACTACTCCAAAAAAATTAACCACTTTTTTACTTTCATCATTGACATAAAATCATCTCAATTAACTCTATAAATCCACTTGACACCCATTAATTTGGCAAATATTAATTATATAAATTTATGCCTCATATTCATCGAAGAGGTAACGAAGTGTTCAATAACTTTGTATGTTCTCCTTCATTAGGAGAACTAAGATTTAAATTCCTTCTTTCCAACTATATTATCGAGGAAGAGAAAAAAAGGGCATGGAAGTGATGACCTAGCTTTACTAGCTAGCTAACATGTGTCGCCCAAAGTTATGTTATCCCTAGTTGGATTTACTTCCCTCCTCATTTTATCATTTGATCTTGATGTAGTAGGTTTAATTCAACCTTGCTGAATCTCACTTATTTTGCCTTTATACACTTTCTTTCAATAGTAATAAGATTGCCTTTTTAATTCTTCAATTAAATACCGTTTATTTTGCTGAAAATAAAAAATTATAGCTGAAAACACTGTAAATAAAGGTAAAAATTAGTTGAAATAGTACAGTGGGGCTTATAAATAGTGCAAAAAAGTATAATGAGGCCCATGACTAATTTCAAAAATAAACTGAATAGTGAAATAATTTTAATTTTCACTCCAATCCAAATGCACACTTACTTTTGTTTTGTTGTAACAACCTAGATTGATTTTATTGTTGTTATTATGATCACTTAAAGGTAGTTAACTCTTCGGCTGGATTTTTTGACTTGAGATTGTTGGATATGTTAATTTGGGCCTTGACGAAAGAAAGCCAACTAATGTATGTTCATAACTTTTTAAATTTTCTATAAAAAATTTTATAGAATGATGATAAATATATACTCTAAAGGCATACATTAACTGAACTTATATACATTAACTGAACTTAAGATGATAAATGTATACTCTAAATGTAACAACCTAGATTGATTTTATTGTTGTTATTATGATCACTTAAAGGTAGTTAACTCTTCGGCTGGATTTTTTGACTTGAGTTTGTTGGATATATTAATTTGGGCCTTGATGAAAGAAAGCCAACTAATGTATGTTCATAACTTTTTAAATTTTCTATAAAAAGTTTTCTAGAATGATGATAAATATATATTCTAAAAACATACATTAACTAAACTTATATACACACGCTTAGCTACAACAGTGAATTACAGCCGGGGTTTAGGTGTGAAGGCATTTGTCCCAATTATTTTGTGCTGGTTTACATCAATTTTATCTTCGAAATTTGAAAAAAAAAAAAAAAAAGTATATAGTACATATATATGCACGTAGCTTCAACCATATTAAGTGTCTAGTACTGTCCTACACTCCTACTATGCTATCATTATGCTTTTGCAAAGGATTGTTTGGTAGGATGTTTTGAGTAATAGTTTTTATTGTTTAAATAATACTATACATATTTTTATATATTTTTTATCTAAATATATTTTTAAAGTATACAAAGAACATTATTAAGACAACATTATCAAACGCCTACTTTTTGCACCCGTACATGCGAATTAAATTAAACAGCAATCTCCAGTTTGAAAACTTTGAATTGAATGGAATTCAATTTTAGTTGATGCGGATATAATACGCAGTCATTTCTCATTACTCTCCTTCGCAGCTTTTGCAAAAAACAGCGTTAATTTAAAAGCTTTCTCTAATAATCTTTGAATATATATATATAGGTGCGACTTCCTTAATCCAGTAGTCAACTCTTGATTAATCAAACATCCACGTTCCATGTATCAAAGAACATATATAAATTTATACTGGTACTTTCTTATTTGTTTGTAAATAGGAAGACAAACACAAGTATACCCTCGTCAATGTTCTTGGCTTAAAATAAGAGTTGTGTTAAGATCATTAAAAATGACACAATTTTGTATCATATCTCGTTACATGGTGAGTTATGACTAATGAAGAAGTGTTTGTGAATCATGTGAAGATACACCTGCACCAATTACAACTTGCCACATAATGAGTCGTAGAATAAAATTGTGTCATTTTTCTGATCCCAGCATTTTCCTTAAAATAATCCTATACTAGGCTGTAAATAGATTAAAAAAATGTAGAAACTTGAACGAAAAGAAAGAAAAGAAAATGGTAGAAAGTGAAGGAGCATTGTAGGGCGATACTAATTGGGAATGGGAAAGACAATGTTCTGGGTTCAATCAAATCGACAAAGCCGTCCCGTCGTGTCGGGCATGTGTGTTTGTAGTTGTACACAGTAGTAGATAGAGTCAGTGATATACTGACAAAAGAGTACATACATTTCCATGCATTTGTCCCTAGTTTCCTACACGTGCAAACTGTTCCAGACGGGAATGGTTTGCTTTTTCCACACTAGTTTTGTTCAATTGTTAATATTCGTGTCAGACAGACAATCGAAAATTTTGAAATACTATCAAGGTATATAATATTATACTCTCATTTTCTTAATTTCATCAATACCATGAAAAAAGCGTGAAAGATTGTATGAGAAATAAGCCTTTGAATTGGTTACATGATAAGAGACTAATATATATAAAGGGTTCGGTTAATCTATATCAGGACACTTTTTATATAAAAAAAATTAAATAATGATCAAAAAACCTTATTCAATTTTTCGTTTTTTTTTTTTTTTGTTATAAAAAAGTTTCTTAAAAATTCAGTCACTCTTTCGGTTAATATATATTCTTAGAGTATACATTAATAAAACTCATATAAATAATAATGGAACAAAGCTTAACTCTAAACTAACTTAAAATTATTTTTTTCAACCTGCTATGTGATGATTTTTAAAACTATTTATGTATATTATTTAAATAAGTAATATGACTCATTAAAGAGTTATGTAACTAAAATTATACGTGAATTGTATTTTCAATCACCATATAGTAGGTTAGAAGAAAATAACTCTAAATTGATTTGTAACTAAACTTTTTTTTAACTAAGGAAGAGAAAAACGTTATTGGGTTCAATTTTTGGGAGTGAATTAAAATTGATGAGAAGTGTTACTTTTGCATTTTTTTTTAATTATTATAAAGAGATTACCTTTGCATTTCTATTGATTTTGATTAACTACCTTTGATTTTATTTATTTATTTATTTAAGTGTACACACGATGAATGTATCAATTGTTACAATAATGTTAAAGATACAAAATTATTCACAACTTGTTAAGTTAGATTCACCATATATTAATACAAATTTTATTATGTATAAATCACGGCAGCCAATGGGTCATATCAATAACTGTAAAAAATTTGTGAAAATTTTGATATGTCGTTGAAATAGAGACTAAACTCATTGCTATAATTTATAACTTCTTATAACCATTTTCAGAAAAAGTTTTAGTTTATCATTTTAACAGAATTAGTGATAGTTCCTTTTCTTGGTCGGAAATTCATTTTTGCCTTGCATGTATTCAAGTAATTCATATAAGTTTCATTAATATTTCCTAAAGGTTGGAATTTAAATAATCTTATTCTTGTCAAAGATCATATGAACAGGAATTTACAAAACTTATTTCCTAAACCTCACATTGCAGGTTATGCAAGACCAATAAGAGTAGTTTACAATGCAAGGTGAAGAATATCAATAATCTCCCACTAAATTTAAAATGCTAACAATTTCAATTAATACAAATCTTTTGTAGGCTGTTTTGATTAAGGAAGGGTGTGAAAGTAGAGTAGAATTAACCAAAAAATAACACAAAATTCTATATTCATCATTCATTCAGAGTCGAGTGATAAAAAGGAACTAACTCTTGTAATGTAGCCTCCAAAATATTCCAACAATGACTAGGATAACAAAAATCACACCATCAAAATTAAAAAACTTTCAAAATCCTCCTCATCCATTGTTGTTACTAATTAATATAAATAAATAAAAAGAAGCAGATGAAACAAAAGTTTCTACCTGCCTCCGCCATAATTCCACCGCTAACTAAATTTTCATTTATACTTGCCTTTTTATATGATCATCTAACGTGTGGTGTGGTCCATAATTGAGACGTGATTTGACAATATAATTAGACCAATTGAAGTTTGATTTGACAAAATTAAAAAGAAAACGAAGTTGGTAGGTGAAGAAAATAAAGCATCCGTTTGGTTGGAGGATGAAAAAATGAGATCATAGAAAATAGAGGAAGGATGAAAAAATGGGAGGATAGAAAAGTTGTTAGTTTTTTTCATTTGTGTTTAGTTGAGAGGGTGGAAAAGTGGAAGAATAGAAAACTTTTAGTTTTGTTGAAAATAAGGTTTTTATAAATTTACCATCATGTTCCTCTTAAATAAATAAAAAAAAAATACATTATATTTTTTAAAAAAATTGTGTATAAATGAAAGTGGACATTTCAAAAAATAACATAAGAAATCATTTAAAAGTGTTTCTTAAAAAAAATAATAAAAATAAAAATTAAGAAAAAAAAAAGAAGGAAAAGAAAAAGAATCCACCACCTACAAAACCAAAGAAAGAAAAAAGAAAAAAACAAAAACAAAAACAAAAACCCTGCGTTACAAAGAAAAAGTCAAAAGAAAAAAAAAAAGAAAAAAAAGAAAGAAAGAAAGAGAGCCAGAACCTTAAAAGAGGTGGGGGCAATTTTGTCAAAATATTTTTCTCACTTTTCACTTTAATTTTCTCTCCAATTTGGAGAGATTGTATTTTGAAGGAGGAGAAGAGAAAACTTGTGTGCCCCATCACTTTTCTCTCCCCATCCCCCTCTCAACCAAACACTGAAAAATGCAATTTTTCACCCTATTTTCCTCTCTCTATTTTTCATCCTCCGTATTTTCATTCCAACCAAACATACTCTTAAAGAAAAAAACCATGCATGTAGACTAGTTTTTTTTTTTTTTTTTGGTAGTGTAAGTGTCTGTTTGAATATCGCTTATTACTGAAAACATTGTAGCAAAATAATTTTTAAATATGTAAATAGGACGGTGGGACCCAGTTTCAAAGAAATATTTGCTGAAATCCGTACTTGCGAGTCCAGTGAACAGTGCACGGGACCCACAAAAAAACGTAGACGCGTGTCTGCATTCGTTTTCAGTGCAATCCAAACTCAACCTAAATGTGTAATCTATATATATAATAATAGCTGAAGCAGAGAGAAACTCAAATAAAATTCTAAATTAGAGTTTCAATTTTGTGCCATGTGTCTAGATTTGGATTCTCAATTTTGCGCCACTCGTCCTAACCAAAACTCAAAAAAAAATCTAATTAGATTATAAATTGGACTCCAATTTTGTGTCATGTATCTTATCTAAATTTTCTAATTTTTTATGCCAAAATAAATGATGTATTAACATTTAATACAGAAGCCAAGAAAACTACAATGAATCTAATTAGATTATAAATTGGACTCCAATTTTGTGTCATGTATCTTATCTAAATTTTCTAATTTTTTGTGCTCAAATAAATGATGCATTAACATTTAACACGGAAGCCAAGAAAATCACAATGATAATGTTCATTGGCCTAAGCAAGAACATCTCACATGTATACTTTTATAGGTGAACTCAATAAAGTTTGGAACTTTTCTAATTCCACTACCAGAACTAAAGAGTCCAACGAGAAATACTATAAAAGTAAAACATCATCTCTTCCTAATGCCATATTGCCATCCCATGTCTCCTATTTCTCTCTCAACCCCTACCAACTAGATTCACACACTACCCTCTCCTCCTCCTTTCGGATTTCTAAAAGTAAGGCCGAGTTCAAACATAATGTTCAATCTTACTATTCCTTGCTTCACACTCTCATACATTACCGTTTCATTGGCGTCTCCAAGAAGATTCTAAGCTCAATGATCAGTTCTTGTCGTTAATTTTGTGCTGTGTCCAATTTCTAATTGTAATTTAATTTTGTGCTATGTGTCCAATTTGATTTTTAAATGTTGGTGTTAAGTTACCTCCATTCATAATGCTCAATGTAGAAATTGAATCTATTAAGATGAATATCTTATTATCGCAATTGTTAATATTTTCGTGCGAAAGTACGGACTACATGCTAGTGATACATAAACGATAAGATACATATACTTTATGTGTTGATGAATTTTTATAATAAAATATAGGCTAAAATGTGAAACTGACCTCTAATTTTCGTCAGATTTCATTTCAATTCTTTAACTTTACTTTTGTTCATTTTCGTTCTCTGAGTTTCAAATTTATTCAACTAAGGTTTTTTTTTTTGTCAACTTTTATTAAAAAATTTTGAAAAAAAAATATGAAGAATATTTTTTAATCATTAGTTGAATTTTTTAGTTTTAAAAATTTGAAGAAAAATTTAAATTGAAAATTAACCACAATATATAACAAAAGATGGTGTAAAATCCTTAATTGAATAAACTTGAAAGTTAGAGGACTGAAAAGAACGAAATCAAAGTTAAAGGGCTGAAATGAAATCTGAATAATCTTAAAGGTTCAGTTTTGCATTTTAACCTAAAATATAAATAAATGTATAAATATACAATAAATTTTCTCTTACAACAAATTTATTATAAAAATTTACTACCCATTAACTCTTTTTTTTTTTTTAATGAGAATGGACTCGTGTTTTCTTCATATAAAAAGGGAGTCTTACACTCTTATCGCTGCTATTGAGAGAGTATCTAGAATTTCCTATAAGTTTTCTTAAAAAAAAAAAATGCCTTATAAGTGTATATACTATATACACAACAATATGTGACAAGGTAGTATATATGATAAAATTTTCACAACATTTATTTATTTAGTTTTTGTTAACAACTAGAATATATATAAAGCTATGAAGATAAATTTTATTAAAAAAGAAAAAAACTAAAGAAATGAGTGGACGGTGGTCCACCTACACTTTGTAATTTTTTTCTTTTTGCTTTTTTGCTGTTATTTTTGATAAACAATTTCTTCCTAGTAATGCTAATAAGAGCATAGCATTAGCATCCAACACAATAAAATAATATATTTATTACAATAAATAACAACTACCACCACTAACACTGTAACTCAGTAGCAAAAAAAAAAAAAAAAAGATTTTGCTCCACTGATGCAGCCCACTTTTGCTATATTTTGATGGTAAATTTAGCATTTTAGCAAAATGCCTACACCAATCCTATGCTCTAACACAATAAAATATCACAATAATTTCACAACGTTCCTAAATTAGCATAGCAAAAGAATTAAATTAGAGATTGTGGTGGCTCATGTGTGAGTTGACAATTGACATGTTAATTTTGGAATATTGTGAAATTATTGTGATATTTTGTTGTGTCCATAACATTATTTATTTATTAATTTTTATCTATTGACTAACATGTGAGGTCTAATTAATACTCTTATAAGTATAGAAATATCTCCATTGGTTAAAATTTGAGGGCCTTGGCCTAGTGGAAAGGCTTGCCTTGCTTATGATTAGTCCATAACAAAAATGTTGTCACTTACAGGACCATATGAAAGTAATGTTAAACAAATAAAACTTATTACCTTAACAAATTATTGATTTGAAGTAGAATTAATTAAGATAAAAATGAGTTACAACTAAATACATGAATCAAACTTAATTAAACTTAATCACAAAGTTACAAGGAAAGCAATTACAAGCATATAAATTCTTCATTAATCCCTAAGAACTAGAAGATCTCCTAAGAAATTACAAATGATTTCAGAAATGATCTCAATAAGTTCTCTAGTGTGTTTACACTATCTATTAGGACAAAATTGGCCTATACCCTTTTCACACAAACTAAACAGCATTTTGCCCCCTTTTCAAACTAATCAGAGAAATGCCCCTCTTTTGAAAATCGATTTTCTAAAAATCGAGTTAGGTCCTATAGCGGCGTTTTTAAGGAGCCTATAGTGACGTTTTCAGGACCTATAGCGGCGTTTTATAACTCGATCTTTACAAAGTCGAGTTATAGGCAAAAAAAAAATGAAAAAAAATTGCATATAACTCGATTTCATGAAGGTCGAGTTATAAAAAGCCACTATAGACTCCTTAAAACACCACTATAGGGCTCAAAAAAAAAATTTTTTTTTAACTTGATTTTGAGAAAATCGAGTTTTAAAAGAGAGGCATTTTCCTAATTAGTTTGAGAAAGAGGGCAAAATGCTGCTTAGTTTGTGTAAAAAGGGCATTTGCCCATTTTGTCCCTATCTATTATGTAGAATGAGCATCTATTTATACTTGAGACCTCAGCATTTATCGCTAGTTGCACTTTCCATATGTTGCTCTCTCATCGGCTTAAATGACACTTCTCAAATTATTAATCAGTGCCAATAAATACTTGGAACTGTTTCAAGGTGATTATCCAGTTTGCAGATGCGATTATGAATCGAACCATATCAAAACATTCAGCTGTTGGCGGACAAACTTTGCCCAAATGTCGACCACAAATTGACTTTGTTGTAAGTGTTGTTCCCATTGCTGCCTTTAGGTGCCTCAGACTTTACTGGATTTGCGCCACTTATCACCATCATGGTCGTTGGTTTTGTAATTGCTTTTTCTTGCTTCGAGCATTACCAAATTAATGCTACATGTCACGATTTTGCGTGTTGTTTTTGGTTTAATTAATCTTACAAGGATGATCACATTAGCTTCATTTCTCCAACTTTCGGATACTCATTTAGCAACTTGCCATGTTCTATAAAAATTATAATTTAATACCAAAACATATTATTTAAAATTTTGAATGACATGACAGTTAGTGCAACTTTAGATTTGTAAAATTTAATCTAAATCATGAAATGGATTAGCCATGGTAGTTTAATGGTAAGACATAATTCTGATTTCAACCCCCAATTCACAGGAGATCATACTTATCTCTTATCTCTTGTTAGGCAAGGCATAGAAATCTTGTATAATGCAAGATGTGAGATATGTGGAGATTTTTTAGTTCTTATCATTTTAGTCCTTCAAAAAACTTTAGCTTTTGGGAATTCTTGTAAATTTTAAAATTTTGTCTCCAATTCTTGCTAATCAAACATAATAAAAAAATATTATGAAAATTTTTATGTCTCTATCACTATTTATTATTAAATTATATAACCCTTCCTCAGTCCCTCCCTCCCACCCCCCAAAAAGAAAAAAAAAGGGAGTTTGAATAATGAATGCTAACGTTTGAGATAATGAATACTATATTCATATGTCAATGTATTATATCAAATCAAATGAAAACAATAAAGCATAGGTTAGTGAAAAGATTGGGATAAATTAGTGAGGGCCAGCTAACTAAAACAAGAACCCCCAACAACTCTTTATTTTTCCATCTCAAGATGGACAAAAGGGTGCGTAGTGCTCTAAACATGCGCACCCCCCTTTATCTCTCACTCCACACTCTGTTTGTTTTTGTTTGTGTTTGTGATAATTTTTTTTTATTTTTTTGATAAAAGTTGTTTTGTGTGTTTGTGATTAATATTGAGAGATGAGTTAGATAAGCAGCCAGCGAGACCAGCATAGCTTCGTACAAATAGAAGTGTCCGCCACACCAACCTCGACAAAGCAACCTCCGCCCCGGGAAAGACGGGCTGTACTGTCAAAACCCCCACACGTTCACACCGTGGGGTCACCCCCACATGCCACCATGTGAGTTCCAAATTTCTGTTCCACATTTTAGGGGGTTTTAATTTTCACTCTTTATTAATTTCTTTCTTTAAATTATCATTTTAACCTTAAAATTAAATTATAAAAAAAAAAGTCACTGTTTAAAGTTTTAAAAACAAAAAAGTTGAGGTTGTGTGGTCTTATTCCCCCACCCCCCTCCCCCACTCGAGCACTCTGGTGTGTGTATCTCACGCGTTGAGATCACGGATTCCCAAAACGGGGTGGGGGCCCGCCAGTTTTCTGGTGAAACGGTAATAAATCTAAAACCAACATTGGAACATGTATAGGAGTGTTGGGACCCATGGGCACTGGACCACATTTGATTCTTCAATTGTTCCAGTTTGTTTAAAAAGTATAATCAATTTTTGTTGCTGCTATTCCACTGTGATCAAATTCTTTGGACGGTACTTTTGGTTTTGCAACATAGGGTTCTTCTTTTACCCCCCCATTTAAATGGACCACATTCACAAACTTTCAGTTTGATTTGATCAGATTGAACCATTTTACTGTGATAAGAACTCTTTTTTTTTTTACTGTTTCTTTACCATTAAAACATTATTCATTGAAAAGGCAAATTCTTTAAATGGCAATAAAGGCTTTATGAGTCTATTTTTAAAGGTGCTAGCTAGGGGTTACATGGCAATAATTCCTTACACATAAACATCCAAATGATTTAAATCCTAATAAAAGTGAAATTCAATCTCAAGCATTTATTAATGGGGAAAAAAATAGTCTTTACTAACAGAGATAATTGACCTTTTGTTTAGGGAGAAAAACAAGAAAAAATACAAAAATTAAAAAAAAAAAAACAAATTAGACAAAGTTAATTGACCTTTTTATTTAATTAGTCAATAACCCATGAAGTTTAACCAAATATGATATATATTTTTCAATTTTTTAAATATTAAAAATTTTATAATTACGAAAATGATATTTATTATGATTGTATTTAGATATGGAATTATATATTCTACTATTTAAAGAAAATCATAAAATATGATTTGATTACATTTTAATAGAAGGTTTTAAATATAGAATGAGATATTACTATTAAAGCATTATTCATTGAAAAGGAAATTCTTTAAATGGAAATAAAGGCTTTATGATTTCAATTTTAAATTATACATGCTACGTGCTAGCAAGGTGTTTCATGGTAATAATTCCTTACACATAAACATTCAAATGATTCAAATCCTAATAAAAGTGAAATTCAATCTCAAGCTGGATCAAAAAAAAAAAAAAAAAAAAAAAAATCAATCTCAAGCATTTAATGGGGAAAAAATAGTCTTTACTAACAGAGATAATTGACCTTTTGTTTAGGGAAAAAAATAAAGAAAGAAAAAAAATACAAAGATTAAAAAAAAAAAAACCAAATTAAACAAAGTTAATTGAACTTTTTATTTAGTTAGTCAATAACCCATGAAGTTTAACCAAATATGATATATTTTTTCTTTTTTTAAATATTAAAAATATTAATAATTATATAATTATGAAAATGATATTTATTATGATTGTATCTATATATGGAATTTTATATTCTACTGTTTAAAGAAATATAATTTGATTACATTTTAATAGAGGGTTTTAAATATGAGAAATGCTACGTCCACAACATTTCTCACAACATTCTCACAACAAATCCTAGTTGGCAGGTTGTTACAGGTTTTAAATTTAAATCTAACACTGAAATTACTTTCTTACTCACTAGTAATAGCAAATAACAACTTGCCAACTAGGATTTGTTGTGAGAATGTTGTGAGAAATGTTGTGGACGTAGTATTTCTCTTTAAATATATAATAAAATATTACTATTAAAGCATTGTTATTCATTGAAATGGCAAATTCTTTAAATGGAATTAGCGGCTTTATGATTTTATTTTTAAATTATACATGCTACGTGCTAGCTAGGGGTTACATGGTAATAATTCCTTACACATAGACATCCAAATGATTCTTTTTTTTAACATAAGATAGAATTTATACTCTAGCCTAATCGAAGTGCATATGTATGTGAAACTCTCCTCTGGAGATTTGAACCCCGGTCCTTACCTCTCGCACCCCACAAATACTTATACTTGTGAAGTGACCACCACACCAAGAGTGTGCGGTGGTAACATCCAAATGATTCAAATCCTAGTAAAAGTAAAATTCAATTTCAAGCATTTAATGTGGAAAAAAAAATAGCCTTTAATAACGGAGATAATTGATCTTTTGTTTAACGTTTGGGAGGAAGGAATGGAATGGAATGGAAAGGAATAAAATGAATATTTTTAGAATATTCTTCCCTCCCTTTGTTTGGGAGTTTTAACGGAGGGAATGAAAGGTCCATTCCCTTGTTTTGAAGTTTAAGTAGGAGGAATGGAATGGTTAGGAAGGAATGCTCATTTCTCTCTTTTCCCTCAAAACCTCAAATTTTTATTCTCCTTAAAATTAGGAGGAATGGGAGGGAATGAATTTAGATTTAATGAAATTTTTACTAAAACTTCCAAAATACCCTTATATATTCAACCTTTTATTTTAAAATAGGGGTCTAATAGTAATATTGTCATAAAATGATTCCATTATATTTCCTCCATATTACTCCCAACCAAGATTACTTACATTCCATTCATTTTCATTTCTTTCCATTCCTTCATTTTAAAACATCCAATCAAGGTTACTTAATTCCATTCCATTCCATTTCATTCTTTTCCATTCCTTTTCTTTACTTAAATACATTCCATTTCATTTTATTCCTTTTCTTTCCATTCAATTCCATTCCCTTATAAAATCTCAAATGGAGCTTAAGAGAAAAAGAGTAATACTATAGACACAAACTATTTTACAATACTTGTACAAAATGCTGATGTGGCCAACATCTTAATGGTTTTCATCTAGAGTAATGCTACATACACAAATTATTTTACAACACTTTTACAAACTGTTGATGTGGCTTTAGTAATTTTTAAATAATTATTGGTAAACATAAATGTGATGTTAGTATTGGACCCATATTAGAACTAATAAGAATTTGTCATATCAATAGTTTGTAAAAATATTATAATATAGTTTGTGACTGTAGTATTACTCTTTCATTTAGGCCCACCATTAATATCAATTTTTCATCTATTAATAATCATTCACCACATCAACAGTTTGTAAAATTTTTTGTAAAATAGTTTTTATCTCTAGCACTATCTGAGGAAAAAAACAAGAAAAAAAAAAAATACAAAGTCTTTAAAAAAAAAAAAAACCAAAATAGACTAAGTTAATTGACCTTTTTTTTTTAAAAAAAGTTTCAACTTTTGGTGTCTATTCCCAATAATAACTCTTTATTATTTAATTAGTCAATAACCCATAAAAATTAACCAAATATGATATATATAAATATTAAAATATTAAAATTAAAAATTATATAATTATGAAAAGAGTATTTATTATGATTGTATTTATATATGGAATTATATATTATATTGTTTAAAGAAAATATTATTTGATTACATTCTAATAGAGAGTTTAAATATACAATATTATATAAAATCAATTAAAAATATATAACAAAATTGATGTGTAAAATTGTTTTACCTTTTAATATAGAATGAGATATAAAATCAATTAAATATATATAATAGAAAATGTTGTGTAAAATTGTGCGGCATTAAAGTTTATGTGACAAAATATTATGAAATCAAATAAAAGTCAGGCGTCTTCGGTTTTATATATAAAAATATATTATAGGATTTGAACTTACATCGTTTACTTTATGATAATTGCTCTTTATCATTAAGCCAAGGGCCTAAGATACTAATTAGTTGTGGGTTCCAGTTAGCTCAACTGGTAAAGTCTCCGATAGTTGAATAAGAGATCTGAGATTCAATCTCCCCAACTTTATCAATTTAGTTAACTATAACCCACACTAATTTATTATTATTATTTTTTGATGATAAAGACCTTTTGTGAATATGTAAACATTGCAAATACCTCTTTTTAGGGGGATTTTTAGAAGTTTACAGAATTAAATTGATCAAGGCTCTTACTTTCTTTGTTTTGTTTTGTGTTTTTTTAATAGTTATAGTAGGATTTTGCTCTCACTTCTTTTAATGCTTTAATTGCAGTTAGAGAATAGTGGACAACAAGAAGTTTGGTCGAAGGATAGGAAAGTTTTCCCCCCCTCTAATTAGTAATTACAAAAAATGGGAGGGGTTTTCACATGAAGAGTATTAGATGATACTGTTGAGCCATAAGAGTCTTGATTCTTGATGGAAAGGGGAAAAAAATAGTAAAGTGAACCTTTATAGTTTTAACTAGAAACGAAAGCAGATTACTAAAAGAAGTACATGATGTAACTCTTTTTTTTGTTGAGAAGATATAATGTAACTTTTTAATTGCTTAGTATCTCAGTGTATTCCGCTTAAATGAAGAAGTAACACCTCTCTCTTATGCAATATGCATATGGAACTCATAAAAACAACAATAATGTTGTATATAGCCATTATATAAGTTAGAAAAATGAATTAGTATCCTTTTGAGTTCTTGTAATAACTTTGCTATGGATTTTCTAAAATATTATCTAATCGTGAATTTGATTTTGCCACATCATCTATAAATTATTAAGGATGTGAATAAATTTAATCCACATAATTCAAAATGGATATATAGGATTTTAAAAGCTCCTTAATTAGTCCATAGTATAATTTACTCAAATAAATCTAGAAGATTATAATTCAAGAAAAAATATTAGATATTGTAGGAGTAATACCCTCTTCTCTCATAAGAATGGTGGGACTCATTATAAATTTAGTTAATAAAATTTATTATTACATGTTAGAAGAAAATATTGCTTCCAAAATACTAAATAAATATTATTTTACTAGATAGGATAAGATGTGGAACCTATGATATCCACTCCATGATAATTGTTCTATGGATTAAGACACAATTGAGTTTCTTTTTGGTGTATTGGTGTAAGCAAGTTTCAAATCCAAACCACTTGTTATTTTTTTGATAGTTTGATAGTTAAGAGAGGGGAAATTTAAATCCTAAATGTTTTCATTAGAAATACTAGAAAGTGTCAGTTGAATTTCAAAAATTTTGTAAAAAATTTAATAATTGAGTTTATTAAAACCCATCAAAATACTAAATAATTACTATATATATATATATATATATACACATCAATTGGGAGTGAGATTTTTTTTTGAGAAACAAAACTTGAATTTCATTAAAGTAAATCAACCATGATCGGTTAACAATACAGAATAGAGATGTGGAGGAACATCCTCCATGCACACCTTTAAACCCGCGACATGTCGTGCATGTTTTGCAAGGTTGTGAGCAACAGAATAGCCAAGTCTACGAATATGGGAAAATGAAATACAATTGACATTTGTTGAGTTTTTTGCTGCATCAAGGATGTGACCAAATAGAGCTAGTGAGGCTTCCTTGTTCATTAGTGCTTTGATTATCAGTTTTGAGTCCCCTTCTAATACGAATCTTGAGAAGCCAAGATTTGCAGCAAAAGAAATAACTTTTGCCGCTGCCATAGCTTCAACCAGGTCCGATGAGTAAGGGAGTTGGATCTGCTTCGATAGGGATGCTAGCACCTGTCCAAACCCATCCCGAATAGCAACTCCCAGACCAGCCTTATTGATGTCCTTGGATGTTGCCTTGTCGAAGTTGATTTTCATGTAGCCATCAAGTGGAGGGTACCATGCAACTCGAGTCGGTATTGGAGTGGCCATTTGAACTCTTCGAACTCTGCTCTCCTTTTGGGAGTGAGAGATTTAAACCATTAGTTTGTACGTTATATATATCAAGGGAAATTACGCTTTACTACTTAAACTATACCCTTGATTACACTTTGCATCATAAAATTTCCGAATACACGTTTTACATCATAAATTATAACCCTTATTATACTTTGCACTCCAACTTTAAGTTTGCTATTAACTTTGACGAAAAAGCATAACACCACATAAAAAGACTCAATTCTTAATTCCTTAAAAACAAAGTAGAAATTACAGTTTACCATTCCAAATTAAACTTTGTACCTTAAATTTTGAATTTTCGTCCAAATTAATAACAAAATTGATGTTGGGATGTAAAGTATAAAAAAAAAATCATAATTTAGAAGGTAAATGGTGCATTATAAAAGTTGAGGTGTAAAGTGTAATTTCATGAAAGTATTAGTTAAAGTGAAAACTGTAGCAACTGATATAAGATTTCATTTCCAACTGAAGTGGGGCTTTTTTCTTTTCCCCCATAAACCCAATCTCTCATTAGCCAGTACACCACACTTACTTTAAAGTGCGTGGACGAACGTTTTTCAGCCCCACATATATGGACAGATCTAAGGTGGGACCCATGAGTGTACCCCCACTAGGGTAACCGCCACCGTCAGATCCGGTAAGTTGCATCCCAGCCGCACGTAAATTTATGACTCTTTACAATTCCTATATGCGTTTCTTTCTTGTGTTTTTTTTTTTTTTTTTTGATGAATGCGTTTCTTTCTTGTTGACAATATTTATGGACGGTTTAAATCGGATCAAACAAAACGTATTCCACTTTTTAATTTAGTGAAAACCGGAAAAAGCTAAAATAAAATTTAAAAGAAAGAAAAAAAGAAAAGAAAAGAAAAGACGAAGAAGTGGGGTTCAGTAATCTGTAATCTTCTTAAGCCCAATATTCTTCTTGGGATTGGCGGTAAAAAGGGCCCTCAATTCCCCTATATATACACACCCTCTTCATCTCCTAAACCTACACCACTTCTCTCTAATCCTTTGGCCTCTCTCTCTCAAAACCTTTCTGTCTACCACTTCTTTCCTTTTATTTTCACAGTCTTGGCATTTCTTTTTAGGGTTTTGTTTTGATTGGCTTGAAGCTTCTAAAGCATCTCTCTCTCTCTCTCTTATCTACTAGTCTGTTGTCCTATGAGATGGTCCTCTTTGTATTTTTCCACAGCTTTCTTGAACTGCATCTACGAGCTAGGCTCAGACTTTGCATGCGTTAAGAGACTTATTATTTTTTTCTCTTATTTTGTTTTTCTTGGTTGCGGTTCAATAAAGCTGTGGGAAGATACAGACAGGGTCAAGAAAAGTTCAAGATCGGTTTTGTTGGTATTAATATAATCCCCATCTACCCTTTTTCGTTGCATTGCCTGATCTGTTAATTCCATTGGTTACACTGGTAAATCTTACTCCTTTTACCATGAACTTTATGATGCATTCATAGATATATCTATGGAAGATAATATAGATGCCGAGGTTCTTTTGTGATCTTAATTCTTTTTGGTGATGTGGGTGACTGTTCTGACGCTTTCCTTTTCAGTTCCTCGTCACACAGTACTCGGAAAGCAGGAAGTTTTATGTAAGTGTAAATCTCTGAACTGTTATGCTTCAAATGTATTTGTATAAAAATACATAATTCACATCACTTTCCAATAAGAAAGAAGAAATTCAATCTGAATTACACACAGATGTGATATTTTCATTTCCCTGATTCAGTTTTCATAGTTTCTTTCCTCCTTGTATTCTTACTATATGCAAAATTTTAATATACAAGTTATAAAAATTTCACCTTTATATATTAACAGAGAATATAATTTCAGATATAATAGAATAGAGAAAAATATACATGGAAAAAACCCTAACTAATGTGTTAAAGATCCTGGCTGAGCCCAAAATTTGGGATCAAGATTTACTGTTGTTGTTGTTGTATATCTGAACTCAACTCATTTACTTGGGTGTAACGATTTTGTTGGAGCTTTAATTATGAGGCTCAATTTGTATGTTTCTGTTCCTACAGACTGAGCGTATAATTGTCAAATCATTTTTCTTCTCTGTGTCCTTGCTGCACTGGAATTGTCATGGATAAGTAGTTTCTTTTTTACTTGTACTTTACAGACATTACGATTCCCTGAGTATTGTATTTTCCTCTTGTCTATATTCTTTTCTTTCTGTCCTTCTGTTTCTATTGTTTATTATGATCAATGGTGGGGTTTCTTTTATAATTGTTTTGTCTGGCTTTATAGTGTGCCCATGTGTAGGTTCAATTGCAGGCCAAGCATAAATACTACTAGCAGATCAATCAAACAGCGATCACCTTTTATTTCAAAATACCATGCTATGGACCAGTTGATCGGTACATATTTGGTCAACAAGGTAAAAGTCATGTTTTTACAAAGTGCAGCCAGAATTATTAGCCTTTTTTAATAGATTCCTACCTACAGATTCAATTATGGCTAGCATGTCATTTGCTAGTTACTTTTATTTATTGTAGTTCTGTTATTTAGCATCCGGTTTTTTTTTTTTACTGATTGTTTCACTGTTCTTTGTACAATTAATAAGTCGTACAATTATTTTTCTGTTGGTTTGTCAAGTTTAATGTGTTTTAACTTGATTAGGGTTCTTTTTTAAACTTCTTTTTTAACACCAGAAAGAGCAATATGAGATTTTGTACGAGTAATAGTTAGAAGGAATAAATAGTAAATGTTAGAATGGGCCACACAAGGTTTTACACAATTGTGATTTAAGCAAAGCTTTAAAGCCACTAAAATGAAAATTAAGTGGTTAGGTGAAGCCTTTATGAACAAAGAATACAGGTAAGATGTGGTACAGTTGTGTTGAATTGCCTTTGAGAAAAGAAACCTAGACAAGAGTAGAATGAAGAAGCAACTTGTAAAAGGAAATTAGGGTTTTCTTTTCCTAACTGAGGTAAAGACAAGTGGAGGGGAAAGTTCCTCTTGTTCACTGCAAGAAACATCTTGTCTTGTCGCTTAAGGCTGAGATGTTTTTGGATCAGATCCTGGTTTTTTTCATGTATCTATAGGAGTGAATCTCGCATGGTCCAAACTAAGTGCCAAACCAAGATTCATGAAACCCAAAAAATGAGCAACCGTGCCTGCTTGATTTTCATATGCTTCTTTTGTGAAGTTAGCTGGAGTCACAGATGTTGCACTCACGAGAACTTGAATCCATCCAATTAATAGGCCACATCTTTTAAAAAAAATGTGGCACAGGTCATATCGCATATGACCCAACTACTTTATTTATATGATGATTCATGTCTAATTGTCGCCCACTAATCAAATGCATATTCTAATCACTTGCTGTTAGATAATTATTAGTTCAAAATATTACTATATTATGAATATTCAATTAAGTGTAAGAGTAGAGTGCTCCTTTTCCCCCTTTGGATTTATCATGCTTATATAGTTTATATGCCCTTGAATTATTGCTAGTAATGCCTTTAGAAAAGGACCATTTAAAGTAAAACAAATGGTTGGATCAGTTTCTCAACTTAATTACTAATCACTCATCTAAGTCAAAAAAGGTGAGATTTATTTTTTCGTGGAATCAAAAAAGAGTTGTTTCCGTCTTTAACTTTTCTCTTTGGTGGAAAAGGATAGCGTTGGAAAGCTAGCTAAGATTTCCTTGTACTTTGTGAAAATGGGAAAGTGAGGTGGCTAAACAGTGTAAACCAAGCCCAAAAAAAAGATATTAAAGGAGTTGAATGCACAATTTTCTTGATATGGTTGTCTTATTTCTGCTGTTGTTTTGTCCTGTTGAATGGATAGTGAAGTTGATTCCATTTATTTCTAGGACTTGTAAGCTTTTCCTTTTTCTCTTTACTTTGATTGGTTTACTGTTATTCTAAACTGAGCTCATATTTATGTGAGGAATGCAAATTGATCATGAATATAAAGCAACTGAGTATGCATTCACAGTACATGCATGGTGCATGCAAGCATGTCTAGAGTATATGTATGCCAACTATCCTTGTATTTTACAAGTACAGCTCCTTTGGAGTCCATAAGAGTTGCAAGTTATGTTTAAAGTAAGAATACATCTCCTTGATCTATTTTCAGTAAAAATTACAACTAAATGGCTAGCTGTACAGTAGAACTATCATTCTTAGTCCTCTCTGTTAGTATCATGGTCAACAAAGTTGCCATTTATAGTTGTTGGACACTTCCATATCAGATAAGAGACGTTAAAATTTTTTGCAGTTTCAAAAAATGATGTCCCCCATTGCTCAAATGGCCGAACAAGATATGATACCAACAGTGATGTGACTGTTCGATTCCCAGCTAATACTCTGTGGCAGAATTATTGTTTCTCTATGCCATTTCTCTTTCAGGTTCCCATAGTTTCTCAAGTTGAAGTTTTATTTGATTTCTTCTTAAGCTTTTTGCCATCCCAAGTCATTTTCAAGATATTGGCATCATCATTACGTACGTTGTTTAGAGTGACTTTTATATAAATAAAAATCATCCCTTGGAGCACAACATTCCAAATTGGCTTTAAAGGGTGACCTCTTATAAGTCTCTTCATTTGAGAGGCGTAGATCAATTCAGTCCACCGTGAATCACGGGAAGGCGTCCTTATGGATTGGTAGTGAAGCAATTTTAAGTTAAGATTGTTCTTCTAAATGTGTTAGAATGTGTGGTTTTTTTAATGTCAATTGTTAATGTACCTAAAATGTCTCTCCTTAGGGGTGTACGTGTGTGTGGTTAAGTACTTACATAAATATATGTACATATAGCTGAAGACAAAGAGAGGTTTATACTATGGGAAGTTATTGGAGAGAGTTATCATGCATTTGCTATTCTTCTTTGATATCTTAGCTTGGATTGTTTCAATATACTTGAATTGTGTAGGTAGCAATGATGATCTTTACTTCATTTGTGGCAAAGCATTCACATGCATTAGTAGTTTCTCTTTGTAATTAAGCATATGTTCCTAAGAATATCTCAAAAGACTATTAATCATGCTCAAGCTACTGAAGCTAAATTGGCATAAAATTCCGAAATTGCACCAAAAAGTAAGTTTAGGATCAATGGTTAGAGAGATAGCTGGAATTGGGAATCTTAACTTCATTCCTAACAATTATTCGTGTATGAAATGAATGGTAGAGATGAAAATTGGGGATATAGGGGCGTTCTTGAATATTTATATCTTTTGTAATGACAAGAACAACACAATTTCATGTTACATAGAAAAGCAAATGCAACTCACTTTAGTGGTGGAGCATGCTTTTGGGTAAGAGATGTTATGTTGTTGTCAATACAGAGATTGAATTTATATTGGGCCATCAAACAACGACAAATCAGGCTTGAGACAAACTATGAACAAAATATCATGCTGAAGTTGTTGAAGCTGAATTGAGATATAGTTCTGGAATCGAACAAAAAACAAATGTAGGATTAATAGCCAAAAGGTTTGGTGTAATTGAGAATCTTGGCTTCATTAATTGTTGAGTATTATAACAATTATTTGTGTATGAAATGAACGGAAGAGATGAAAATTAGGAATATAGGGGACAATTTGAATATTTTCAAAAGAAAACCACAATTTAGTGTTATATTGTAGAAAATTAAATGTGACTTCCTTTGGTGGTAACACATTTTTCAGCAAGAGATGTTCTGTTTTTTTTTTCCTCAAATAATAATTGTAGCGTGACTTATGCTGGCCATCAACCTAGCTACCACAATTTAGGTTTGGGATGAATATGAAAAAAAAGTAATGCTATAGTCACAAATTATTTTACAGTATTTTTACAAACTATTGACATGACAAATTCTTATTAGTTTTAATATGGATCCATCATCAACATCACATTTTTATTTACTAATAATTATTTGAAAAATATTAAAACCATATCAGCAGTTTGTAAAAATATTATAAAAATAGTTTGTGTTTGTAACATTACTCATGAAAAAAATATCTTGCTCAAGCTCTCGAAGCTGAATTGACATATAATTCCAAAATTGGATAACACAAGTGTAGGATTAATGGCTAGAAGGGTAGGTGGAATTGAAATCTTGGCCTCATTCTTTTAAACTATAGCAATTATTTGTGTACGAAATGAAAAAAGAAAAAAGAAAAAAAGAAAGATGAAAACTGGGGGATATAGAGGGGCCCGATTGAATATTTATAAAATTTTCACCATTGTTTGTAATAAAAAGAACACATAATTTCATGTTATTTTTGTAGAAAATCAAGACTTCCTTTATTGGCACCGTGCTTTGAGTGAGATGTTATGTTATTTATTTTTATAAAAACAATTAAGTGACTAAATTTTATATTGGCCATCAACCTACCACAATTTAGACTTTAGACTAGTTATGAACAAAATATCATTCTCAAAAAAAGTTGCTGAAGTTGTTGAATATAATATAGTTCCAGAAGTTGACAAAAACAAGTGTAGGATGAATGACTAGACTTCTAGGTGAATTTGAAAATCTTTACTTTGTTCATGAGGACTATAACAATTATTTGTATATGAGACAAATGGAAGAGATGAAATTGGGGATATAGGACGTTTGATTGAATATTTATAAATCTGTCACTTTCTTTCGTTATCAGAAGAATATATAACACAATCTCATGTTATATATATTGTAGAAAAACAAAAAAAGACTTCATTTAGTGGTAATATTCTATTTTGAATAAGAGATCTTATGTTTTTTTCCCCTTAAACAATAATGATAGTGTGATTTATGCTGGCCATTAAACTACCATAATCGTTTAAGATCGGTTATTAAAATAAATATTATATATGCACAAGTCGATGAAGCTGGATTGACATATAATTTTGAAATTGGACGAAAAATAAGTGTAGGTTTGATGGCTAGAGGGGTAGGAGGAATTGGGAATCTTGATTATATTCATGAGGAATATAACAATTACTTGCATACAAACAAATGAAAGGGATGAAAATTAGGGATATAAGGGGCCTACTTAAATATTTACAAAATTTACAACATTTTTTGTAATCATATGAATAGCACAAATTCATGTTATATTGTAGAAAAACAAATGAAATTTCTTTTAGCGATAATATGTTTTGAGTAAGAGTTTACATTGTTACTAAATTTTATGTTGGCCATCACCCTACCACAATTCAAGTTTGGTATCGTTTATGATCAACATATATGACACTAAGCATAGATATCGACAAAATCATTATCATCATGAGTTTTTTTTAGAAAGAAATCAATAAAATGCGCAATGCCGGCACTAGCTCCTAAAGCATTTTGATGATGCATCCGTTTTGGATGGAGGTCCCTAACCTAAAGACCTTTCTTAAAGAAGGATATGCGTTCATTAAAAAGGAGGTCCAACTCTGCAGTCTTGGTAATAAAGGTTTCAACAACCAAAAGGTTTATCGAAAATGCTACCCTGTGATTTGCAACCTCGGAGCCAACTAGAGAGATGCTTGATTCTTTTCCTCTCAATAACCGCAGCAATTTTCATATTGGGGATGTTACTACATCCATCAACCATGTAAGGTTTATCTGACTTTTAATTAGTTTTTGGTAGGGATGACACTTTTATCAGCCCCGCTTGACCCATTCCTTCTCACTTCGTCCCGTGTGAGTTTTTCCGGTCCTGCAAAAGTGATGGGGTGGGGTTGACGTGAGATTTTAGCCTTGTATCATAAGGTAGGACAGAAATGGATTTAGATTTTTTAGACCCACTCTGTCTTGTTCTGCTTTGATACGGGTTAAATTGTAAACTTTTCATACCTTAAAACTCTCCTATTTTATTCTTCCTAATGTGACTCTTTGCCTTTTTTTTCTTTCTAGTAGGGTTGGAAATAAGGTACTAATTTTAACATTTTCTTTTTCTCTTTATTAGAAAAAAATTTATATACTATTAAATCATTAATTTTGTACTGTGAGATTTTTGTTTTTGTTGTGATATGTCTTGTTAAGCACTTTGATAATATTATTTAGTTTTTACTAAAAATTAGTTTGATTTGATGGGATAAATTTATTTATAATTTCAAGTATATTTTTATTAGTGAAATAGGTTTTATTAAAAAATTTGTAATAGCTCTAGGCAAATTAAAAGAAGTAGAGTCTTACGGGGTGGGGCGGGGTTTCGCAAAATTGTAAGGCCCCAAGGGGCAGTGGAGATGGAACAAGACAAAACCATGTTGGGTGGGAGTGAAGATTCCATCCTTCGGCCCTGCATGCCCCATTGCCATCTCTAATTTTTGGCTTGCAGTTTGAGAAGTCCACTTTCTTGCTCTTATATACACAATCACATACTCAAAGCAATAAATGCATGCCTTTTAGAAGCAAGACAAGTATTGCCAATTGCAGTTAAAGTGTATCTTTTTTTCTTTTTCTTTTTTTTCCTAGAAGGGAATGCCCATATATAAGATTTGGAGATTACTAATTTCAGTTCCTTAATTTGGAAGTATGTTTTCTCAATGAAGAACGTACGACTCCAATGATAAACGGCGTTGGTTTTTTAATACCCTTTCTCGGATGACCTTCACAAGGATTTTGTATTTTTTGCCAGTGATTTTATCATGTTGGGATGTAATTTGAATATAATTTTACTGTATAAATCGTCCAAAATGACTATCCTAATTTCGGATTATGGATTTACTTTCAAACAAATTAGAATACTAGAGTCATATCTTTTAGATTAATTTTTTAATTCCTCTTTAATTTTTTTTTTTTGAGTTTAGTGTGGAATTTGATTAGTTTTTTTTGTTGATTGGTTCAAAGTGGATAAAACCATAAAAGTATAGTTGTACCTAAAAAAGAAAAGAGGGGGTGGGGGGGACGTATTACTGTTTGAACTTTTTTTTTTTTTTTGGGTTCTTATATAGGAATTTTTTTAAGGAGGTTCCGTATAACACATCTTGACGGAAACATATTATGGGCGGAGGATTTAAACTCAAGTTCTTCCACAGAGAATGGGGTAAATTCCTTTGAATTACAAAGTTTAAAGTTGCTGATTAATTATGACTTAATAATTAGTAAGAAATTAGCAGATTAGGATGGGATATGATTCCAAATTAATTGAAAGCAAAATTAAAACATGAATCTGAAGATATATTATTAGGATTTTTTTAAGATTGCAGTTGCTTAATTTTTGAATAAAAGGTCTATCTCTCATAACTTTACTGCTAAAGCTCAGAGGCAGAAAAAATAAAAATAAAAAATTACATTTCAAAGGATGGTAAATATGGCTGAACATCTGAAATAGAACATGAAAATTAGGTAATAAACGAAAAGTTAGTCAAAGACCAAAATTATGGTTTTTTTTTTCCTATCAAATTGTTCTCAATTACAAAAATGATGTTATTCAAATCATAATTTACCTTGTCAGTAATTATGATTTCATGTTGTGCCACTGGCTAACTAAACAGGAGATATTAATGGAATATGGATTTCAGGCATTAGAACCATAAGAGTTTATGGCCCCCCAACCCCTGAAAATTTGTTAATAGGGTATAGTATCGGCTTTCATGATCTGTACAATACCTTTATTTCTCTTATGGAGCACAGAACTGCCACGCCTCCTTGTCTAGCCTACATTTTGATTTGACTTTGGTGGACCAAACCTTCATTAGACTTGTTTTATTTCCTTGGCTAATACCTTGTACATGGTTTATCCAAAAAAAAAAAAAACCATTGTACATGGTAAAGAATCAATTTATAGCATCATTTATTTCTTCCAAAGGTCCTTTTTTTGAATTTAATTTTCCCCACTCTAAATAAATTTTTTTTACTGTAGCTCATTTTATAGACTCAGATGTTTGCAGTTCAATGCTTTTAACGTTGGTGGTGCCACCGTGCCAAAGACGGTGATTGGTGACTATTTATTATTACCCACATTGGTTTGGTACTTGTTGAAAGATCATTGGATGAATCCACAAAAGAAACAAAAAAGAAAAGTTGGTTGAGACAAGGATGCTTGTGAGACAGCTACATTTAAAGTTCTTTGGCCCTTCTGAAAATTCTCAGCGTAGTTTGTGCATGTAGCTTGCTTTTTTCTGCCCTCATCTTATCATGAATTGTTGAAGATCATAGGGGTAAATCTTCATCAAAAAAAAAAAAAAAAAAAAAAAAAAGATACATCCAAGGGCAATAAAAAAGAAGAAAATTTTATAAAATAGCAACATACAATGGAGAGTTACATCCAATGGATTGATCCAAAATCCAAACGATTTAACAAAGGTGAAAATTTCACTTTGGAATACAGAAAATATGCTTCAAAGGGAAAATTCTTCAATAATTAAAGTATCAAATGAGTACAAAAAAAGAAATATACAATTAAATGAGAGTTATTTACATATATGTTACTACTTGATCTCTTTTACGAGAAGAATCAATATTTGAAATCCACTCTTCGGTTCTTTTTTTTTTTAAGAATTAAATTATAAAAAAAATGAGAATTATGTACATATACGTTAAGATTGAAAAAAAAAAACTAATAATTTCCACTATGCATGGTAATTGAATTATAGAAAAAAAATTAATTAGAGTTATATATATACATATATTTCAAGAATGAAAGAAAAAATGTAATAGTTTCTTTTAAGTACCCGTTTGGATCATGTTCAACGCGTCCACATCTGGCATTTTTCCCTGTTTTTTTTTTTTTTTTGACCAGCGCCTCTTGCACTGTTCAAGAGACATGAACAGTGCATTAAGGTAAATGAACAGTGCTGAACAGTGTTTTTTTATGTAAACAGTAATTCATAAATTAATTTTTTTTATTATTTTCAGAAATAAGTTTTCAATTTTCAGCAAAATAAGCGGTATTCAATTACCTTTGCAACTGCTTGCGAAAAGAAGGACAATTTGGAATCTCATAATCTTGTGAGAAATCAAAATTTCATCCCACTCTCTTCAGCACCTAGGCATCATTCATCTCATTACAGCCATGGATAGTGACAATAACAAGAAGAAGAAGAAGATAAAACTAAACATTGCATCAACTAGAAGGACATGTATTTTACAAAGACTAGCAGTAATCCAGTCAATAATTAATGCAGCAGCAAGGCTCATAAATTCTCGTGACTTAATTACTTCTGTTTATTGATAACATTCATATAGCTAGCTAGTGTCTAGATCAAGGGAAGCACAGCCTCTTAGGCTGTAGCTGAGGTAGTGTAAGTTGGGGTTTGAATCGAGATCTTAGAAAGTTATTCCATTCTTGAAGATCCCAAGATTATGAAGGGAAAGAAAGCAAAAGTAAAAAAGAAAGATCAAGGGAATCATTATATTTCTAGCTATAATTCAACAAGAAAAAAAAAAAAAAACATTTCCAGCTATGATGCACTTGGAAACGCAGTTACAACCCAATTCTTGTACCTAATACATTGTTGCTAGCTATAATTCATCGACAAGAAAAAAAAATCTAGCTATAATGCACTAGGAAACGCAGTTACAACCCAATTCTTGTACCTAATACACTGTTGCTAGCTATAATTCATCAAGGAAAAAAAAAAATCTAACCATAATGCACTTGGAAACGCAGTTACAACCCAATTCTTGTACCTAACACATTGTTGCTAGCTATAATTTATCAACAAGAAAAACATCTAGCTATAATACACTTGGAAACACAGTTTTACAACCCAATTCCAGTTCCTAATACATTGTTGCGTATTCCATAAGGTTACAACAGGTACTGGAGATCTAGACAGAGAGAGAAGAGAGGTCAGGGAGGCGGTAAAAAAACTGAAAGTCAGAATGAGATGGGAGTGGTTAAAAAAATGATGTCACGTAGTGACAAAGTTTAACCTTTTTCACTGAAATGTAGGAGAAGACGTGGAGGAAAAACCAAAAGGCCAACAGGAAGAACTATCATCATTGATGATAAAAAGGAAAGCTAGGGAATCTTCTCTGCAACGTAATTCTCTTCTTTTTTTTTTTTTTCCTTTTTTTTTTTTCACTGTTTAGTAAGTAAAAAAAGATATTTCTTCTTCAGCAATATATATATAATTTCTAACAAAATTTCTGCTTCCTTTCATGCATGGTTCAAACGTGTAGCAGTAGATTTAAGTTAACAAAGAAATATAAACTAAGAATAAAATAAAATTCTTTACTTTCTTCTTTTTTCCCTAGGTGTGGAAGAAAAATGAAATTCTGTAAAGAAACATAAGGAAGATAAAAACCCACATTGTAAATCAGAGTCAAAATTGTTTTTTCTTGAAGAAAGCTCTGGACTTTATGTGAATTATCCTATATTAGATGTAAACAAAATTGAAAGAAAAATATCATGATGAAACTGCAGTGACATGTATGAGAATTCTGATTCTTACCATGATACATGCAGATAATATTAGGAAATTAAGCCGCCTTGAGAATTGTGGCGTAGAGACAAAGGGAGTGAGAGAGATCTCGTCTCTCTCAAGTTTCAACAACAGCTAGCTGCACCCACAAAATCCTGAACTTGCCATGTTCTCCCACAGCTTTCTTGAGCTTCCATCAATGTTAATCTTAGAGAATAAGCAAAAAGAAGAAGTTCAAGAAAGCTGTGGAAAAGCATGACCAGGACTTTCACAAAATTTCATCACCCGCAAAAAAAAAAAAAAAAAAAAAAAATCCTCAGATCTCACTTTCATTCTCTTTGACATATATCCCTTTGTGTCTTTCTTGTATAGAAGACACAATAGCTTGTGCCAGTGTGTTTTGTGTGTGTGTGTGTGAGAGAGAGAGAGAGAGAGAGAGAGAGAGAGAGAGAGAGAGAGAGGGTAAAGGAGGAAGAGAGAAATGACCAATGCCCATACAGAGCCTTTCATGGACCACTCTAACATATATATCTGTCTACCAGCTTTATAGAGAGGGAGAGGTGAGTAGGGTTCATCACTTCACTCATAAAGTGCGACTTACCCACAAAAATGCCTTACTTTCCTAGTAAGTGCGCAGTGGGGTATAAACAATACGTCATATGGGGTAAGGAAAACAAAAAAACAAACAAATCTTAGGATTAAAATTAAAAAGCTAGGAAAAGTAATAAATAATATAATCCCTATAGTTTAATTTTTGTAACAAATTAAACCTCATGCTTTTAAATATGAAATTTCAAAATTTCATACTTTCATTATTGTGTCAAACTCTTAGAAATTATGAAATACTTGATATTATAGGTGGGCTTTTGTTAGGTACAAAAAAAAGAAAAAGAAAAAGAAAAAGAAAAAGAAAAAGAAAAAAGAGGTCTAAAAGGACAGAATAAAATTATAGGGTTTATGTTTTTGGACTTCCCCGTAAAAAAAGGAAAAATTGAGACAAGTGAAATGTAATTAAGAGAGAGACAGAATTTTCATCCCAACCCCATCACATGGTGGCATGTGATGAAGATTTCTTATTTTATTGGGATTTAAAGGTATGGGTTGTTTATGGTCCCCCAATCGTTATGTTTTCTTTTATATACATTATGAGTTATGACCCATATAATATGTGTGATCATCAATCATGAAGCTGTAATTATGCAGCTTGTAGATATTTTATGGACTATAGGCCATTCTAGAACCATTATATAGCAAAATGCTCATGGTTTGAGGAGACTGTGTAACATGTATGTATATATATATATATATATATATATATATATATGTGGCATCTTTCAGCAAAAAAAGACAAAGCAATTCAAGAAGTGGAGATGAAGAAGACAATTTCCAATTAATTTTTTCTCACATGTAGACCATGATTTCTAAATTTGCTTTAAACAATTTGAACAAATTGCAAATTAAGCAGCATATGACTTAAATTCATTTTCTGGTTGTTAGGTATTCTTGTATACAAAAAGAACTCTCCAAACTTTCTGACATGAAAAGATAATGTATCCACCATTTTGAAGACAATTTCGTAGAGGACTGATTCATAACTTTGTAAAGCAGCATGACTTAATTTCTTCTAGTTGTTAGGAACTCTTGCATACAAAAGAACCCTCCATATTTTCTGACATGAAGAGATAATGTATCCACTATTTTTGGAGGCAATTTCGAACGTAGAGGTGGTTCATAACTTTCTTTTTTTCTAGAAAATGAATTAAATTATACGTAGTGCTACGTGTTCACCTTTGTTTTTCACACTTTGAATTATCATTCACATCACTTTTCATATCAAATCAATATGACTATTTATTTTTTCTAAAAAATAAATGACCATAATTTTATTTTACTTTTGAATCACTAGTACTCTTTTACAAGTACTCTAATATTGAATTAACACTTCTCTATGCACAAAATATTTAGGGCTCTAGGGAGGAAAGGTTTTGAATTACAATATGCCCTTATATCAGCAATTTAGAATTGAATGGAATTTAATTAACTTTCATTTCTAAACATGACTTCAATTTTTAGAAACGTAAACAAGGGAAAACTTCTTAAGAAAATATATGCTTTTTCATGTGGATTATGCAATGTACTTCAACTATATCTTATTCCCATTTAGTGAAAGGTGAAATAATTTGATGAAATTGAGTCGTTTTTCTATTACAATTGGAGATTTATTTTTAACTTTAAAATTTGATAGTTATAAGTTATAACAATAAGGGGGGGGAATTGAACACTAGGTGCAAATCTCTTTTTTCAACAAAATTTTCATTAAAAACAGGTCCCACAGTACTATTTACACATTTAAAAATTATTTTGATACAGTGTTTTCAGCTTTCAATTTTCAGTTTTCAGCAATAAGCGGTATCCAAACATTAGGCTGGAGCAACAAATCCATTGAGGTAGGTTTGTTTCGGGACGTGTTTTCTTTCATGAGGAAATTAAAATCATGTGGTCACTTACGCAAAACCATTAAAGAATGAATGAGAGATTGATTCTTAAAGTGCTTACTTGGTTCAAAGTATTGAAAATCATTGAGTCCCACATAAAAATGGAAAGCGTAAGACATTAGGCTGCAGTTCTACATGGGCTAGTCCTAGTCGGTCTAATATTAATTTATTATGTTTATTTACTGTGTGCATATATGTCTGGAATACAAATATACAATGTAATAATGTGTCTGTTCGTATTGCACATTTTTTGAATTGGTGCAAATGTGCTTATAAATAGTTGTCCCTAATTTCATTTCAGTCATATTTTTTTTCTTCCATTCATGCTTAGAGTCATACAGAGAGAGACACACACATAGTTTCATTTGCTGATGCATGATGATTGTTATTCTTCTAAGAACTATTGATCATTGTATTCATAGAGGTAGAAGTTTCAAAGCACCATTACGGAAATAGTGTGTGAAGAGCAAAATATATCTTAATGAGATAGTCTCAAACACTAACCTTGATCAGATTTGCACATATCAATATGTTATCATATGGTTCATGAGTATATTTAATTGTTCTTATTTATTTATATGGTAAAATTTTTTGTTTTAGTTTACAGAATCACAAGAGTAAACTTTTATGCAGTATGTTGCATATATTCTATCGAAGTCTTTACATGTATACATGATCAAAGTTGTAGTATACATGGTATATTCTATCGAATCTTTATATGTATACATGATCAGTCCTTCACAATGATGCTCAGAGATAAGAAAGAATGATATCTATACATAAATATAAATTTTACAATTTTGGAATGTGTTCGATAAGTTTATTAAAATAGGCAAAAGAATTTTTTTTTTTTTTTTTTTTGGAGAATGCATTTTGCATTTCTCATTTTATGAAACCAAACGAGAACCCCTAATATTTAGGATTCTTAGTTGTATTCTCATTATCATTTTTGCAAAAGTTAATTAAGTCTATCATGCCCTCTTCCTAATACTTTTTTCTCACCCATTTTTTTTGTCTGTCTCCTCTCTCCTTTGTCTTTTCTCTCTTCTCTGACTTCTTGGCCTCCTCCGCCATGTCTTGTAAAGTCGATTGACACTTACCACCATTTTGAAATTGATTGCCCTTGCATTTCAAGCAATATCTTGTCGGCAACACTAACCACCATTCCGAAACTAAATCATCCTGGGAGTTGCAACAATAACTCATATTAATACTAGGTCTTTGACTTTTTGTTGACTTTGTAATATTATGCTACACAAGTTTTTGAAACCTCACAAACTTATACATTATTATTTAATTTATATTTTTAATTGAATTTAATTTGTGTTCAATATTTTAACCATTTATTAGAATCCTAGTGCATCAAATCATAATGCAAATTCCTAATTTTAGAATATGCAATTCCATATGCAACTACAATCATAATGAATTGATTCTCAAAAAAAAAAAAAAAATCATAATGAATTCTTATTAATAACTACTACAATTATCAAATTTAGTATTTAAACAAAAATATATATTATGTAATGCGGGGGTTAATGACTAGCTTTTAATTGAAAAGTCTAACAGATTTAATAATATAATATACACATAATAATAATGACACTCAAAGTTATTAATAATATGTAAAAAAAAAATGTATACATGGCATTATTAAATCTATTAGTCTTTAATGTAATATTAATGAAAGATTTAATGTGTCATAAACCTTTTTTTTTTAAACCGAATTATCATAAACCTAATATGCAACGGATTAATTGTTGAAATTAAAAGTCTAAAAGATATTGATGAAATTTTAAAGTGGCTTAATCTAATCCTATTAACTACTATAATTAGGTGGAGAAAACCTTGGAATAAAAATTGGAGAAGGATTGCAGAGATCAAGCAGAAGGATGTAGTAGCTTTAGGCAAACCAATTGAATTAAAGAGGATTCAAGATCATCCTTTTACCAAACACCAAGCAAACTGATTGTTGGAGCATTTTTATATTAATCAATTAAAATGAATAAATATTACAACATAAATGTAAAAATGTGGGAGTGAATATGGAAAATGAGGAGTTAGTGAAATTGTTTAATCCCACATTGAAAATGAGAGAGACTATTTTATTCTTTTTAATTGTGATGATTAATGGGCTAATATGAATTGACTTAGCCTCTTGGATCCTCCTACTTGACAGCTCATTCAAAATAATTACCATATCCGTTGGTGAGTAAATGGCCCGAATTAATACTTCATTTTTATTATAGAAAAAGAAGAGTCATAATCCACTTAATGGACTATCTGTTTGGGCTTTTTCAATCTTCAGAAACTCCTTATCTCACCATTAACTGTGTAACTCTAGTCCATCAAATTAATATCCTGCAATTAACCTTGTAACACTCACTACATCAAAATAATGGACCTAATTAATTAGATTAATTTGGGTAGTAATTTCGTGAGGCCTATTAAACCTATAAAATAGACTCATTCAGACCTAATCCAAGATACTACAATATACACTAAAAAAATATAGAGAGGTTCTTGGCAAGGAAGGACGTTCTTTCTGGTGGAGTTTTGGGCTTGAACACTTTGTGTAGAAGTTGTTCTGGCCATACAACACTTGTTGGGCTGTTGTATCCTGGGAGAGACAAGTCAGAGAAGGTCTGTATGGGTTACAAAGTTTAGCCAACTAAGGGCTTGAATTTCCTTAAAGAGAGCGAGTGTCGCGCCTCAGTCCAAATAATATTATGTAATTTTTCTCTTTAAATTAATAATATTCAAAAAAGAATTATTCAGTTTCTCGTTGTATTATTTTCATTATTATTGTGTTTGCACCAACACTAATCTTATACATATAAGCTGGAATCTTTCTTTCTTTCCTACTGATTTCATATTATCCATCCATCCGTCCACCCACCCCCCCCCCCCTCCCGGATTGATTCTATTATATATTGTAAGGACGTGATTTGGGTTACCAGCCACAAGATGGATGAACTTAGGCCCAAAAAACCCAAATAATGAATTTGTAGAGAGTGGATTAGAAAACTGGGCTCCAATAAGTTAGAGAACAAATATGATAAATCCAGATGACCAAAAGCAAAAAGACAGAATGAATTTATACAAAGAAAAACGTCTCAATTCGAGGAGACTGGTTCTTATATAATGATTCAGAAATAGACTACAATTTCAGTTTTTAGTTGCTACAGTGTTCCTCCACTCTCCTTTGATCCCTCTTCCTTTTGGGTATCTCCCTCCATTTATACTCTTCTTTCTTCCCCTTTTCGCCTTCCACGTGTAGACTAAGTGATTGGTGCTGATATTTGTCTCATCAACATTTTTCAAAAGTCTTTGTGTAGTAGCTGTAAGGCTAAAAACCACTGTTCAGATATCACCTCCACATTAATGCAGCCAAAGAGTTAGCTGCAGAGCATTCAATGCGGTGGTATCAGCTTTTTCCTTTGATATTTTAGAATCCTCTCTTGCTATACATTTCTGCAATATTTACCCGTTCTAATAGAACTCTCTGGAGTGTTCTCCTGAATGGCAGACCACCAAAACGGACCTCGGCTTTTGTTATCCAAGGCGATATTCGTTCTCGGCACTACCTCTTGGGTCACTTTGTTCAAAACTAACTTCTTTATCTACTAACACAGAGTCTTTTGATAGAGTTTACCCATCCTCGGACAACTCTCAGTCCTCAACTTGGGATTTAGGCCAAATATATACATGGATAATAAATTTAATCTTTTTTTCTCAAAAAAAAAAATATTATGAAGGGTTAGAATAATGATTATTAACCTTCTCAAAAAAAGAAAAAAATAATTATGATTATTAAATGATTAAATTTATTATTATTTCTTAATAGTGTAAGTTTTTGGAACAATTAGCAATTTACCATAATTAATATAGATTATCCTTTACCAAATATCCATATTCTCATCTACACGTGTGTGATTATATCATATAAAGAAACCAAATAAATGAGCCTTGCATTGAGGAAGGGTAAAGATTATCGTATTACAAAATATATAAAGAACCAATTGAATTGATCATCCTGCATCATCATTAGCCTTCTTTTATCTTGATTATAAACTTCAACTACAAAGTTCCCATTAATCATCTCAATCAAAAAGGAAAGCCAAACAAGTGAAGATAATTCTCTCTCGCTCTCTCTCTCTCTCTCTCTCTCTCTCTCTCTCTCTCTCTCTCTAACTTTCTAGATTAGGTATGTGTCAATTAGATAGTGTAAAAATGGGATCTTACAGAAGTCTTGAATCTCATTCATATATACTACTCAAATCAGTTTTTACTATTAAATTTGAAAAATAACAGTCTACATAAAATAAGAAAAACATAGTACATGCAATTAATTCCATCTTCAACCTTGTATGATGTTTTATATATGAGACATCATTTAAATGTATGTTTTTGGGTGACAGTATAAGGTGCATCATGACCTAGAATATGGAAGTGAGATACATAAGAATCATGACAAGACAAAAATAGGGGGACAAACAAAAAAAGAGAGAGAGAAAGGAACAGATTTTGATCACATGATTTCTCTGTTGATGTTAATGTGGTGGTGGGTGGGCCTAATCATGGTGGTGGTGATGTTGGGTTGTGGGGCTAGCTCAGTCTCCTTCTCAACTGGGCCACAAAAATTAATTGATGAATTAATGGAAAATTTATCTGACCATTTAGAGCCAGGTCCACCTAAATATCACCAACCTGTTGCATCAGGTTGACAATCAGTTTGTTTTCTTTGAGTTTGTACGGCGCAAGTGAGCTGTTGTAACTGTATGGAATGGGAAATTCATGCAATGTTTGCAAATCTACAGGAAGAGGGTGCCTCCCTTTATGACTTTTATCTGCATTTGAGATCTACTGCGTGATTGTGTGCGAAACGTGATGAGGAGAGATCCATGCTGCATATGCTTTTTCCATGGATTGAGAAGGAGAAAATTAAATACCATTTTGTATTGGACAAATGGTCAATTTTTACAAGCTGGAGACTAGAGAATTCTGTTACTAGATCATTAAATAGTTGCCTATGAAAGATTCCATTGCCAAACTAGAGCCGAAATGTTCAGTTTTATGTTTTTTTTTTTTTTTTAAATTTATTGAGAGAGTTTCAACCTATGACGTCTGCTTCTGATGATAGTTCTTTATTATCAAACTAAGACACTAATCAGTTTCTGGTATAGGCGGGAATTGAATTTCAGATCTCTTATCAACCATCAGAAATAGAGGCGAAACTATGTTGAAGAGTTGGGGGGGGGGGGGGGCATGGTCCCCCCCAAAATTTTGAAAAATTTTAAAATATATATATAATTATTTTAATATTTTCAAAATTTAGTCTACAAAAATAAGAGTTAGCTCCCCCAAGTATTTGAATTAGTTCAATGATGCTCTTAAAAAAAATAATTGGTCTTATAGTTATAGAGGCATAACTTTATTTTTCGCAATTCTATTTTTTATTATAAAATGTGTTCTTATATCTGTTAAATATTTGATAAAGTTTGGCATCAAACATATTTGAAATTATATTTTTCAACCCATTATGTAGTGATTAACAAGTCATTGACTCATTAAAAAATTTTTGTCACTAAAACTACAAATGAAATGTCTTTTTAGTTGCCACATAATGGGTTAAAGCAAGATAACTTCAAATATGTTTAAAGCCTAATTTGTTCCTCCAAGTTTTAAATCATTCATGTTTTTAAAAATTTCATTAATTCAATTGAATGATTTTTTACTTATATTAGTATAAAATCTGATAATTAGTATAGAAAATGAAACTTTTTAAGAATTTCACTATGAAAATAAGTTTTGAATCGTTCATGTTTTTTAAAATTTTGTTAATTCAATTGAATGATTTTTTACTTATATTAGTATAAAATCTGATAATTTGTATAGAAAATGAAACTTTTTTAGAATTTCACTATAAAAATGGTAAAAATGAATTTTATTAATTTTATGAAAGATCTCCATCAAACATAATTTTGATTGAAAATACTAAGCTTTTTTTTTTGTTGGGTGTATGCATATATATATATATATATATATATATAACTTATCAAATAAAAAAGTGTGTGTATATAATAAAAAAGGCGTGCATATATATGTATGTGTGAGGGATTGTCTTGATAAATATATTAATGCTGCAACTTGGCCCTCTCAAACAAAAATTTTTGGCACCGCCCCTGCTCTGAGGCTTTATCAATTGAGCTATCTGGAACTAACTATTCGGTTTTATGTAAATGCCAATCATGTGTGCAATTGGTTTTTGTTGTTGTTGTTGTTGTTGTTGAACTTCTTAGAAATGTATCCCTAGAGTGTTCCCTTGTCAAATGAGTCTCATACCCTACCTTCATCCTTGTCCTTTCCATTTCTTATCCTAACACACTTTTGTCTAAATGACATAGGAATACAAAAAAATCTATTAGTTTTATTTTGCGGGAAAATAAATCTATTAGTTAATAAACAAGTAATATTTTCATTTTTAAAATGATCATGTTTTAGATTATTCTTCGTGTTTGAAGGATTAATAAACACCTTATTTATTTGTACTTGATTATGCTTTTCTTTTTTCCACTTATAAAAGTCGTGAACAATGAAAACACATATTTGAAAGTTGTTTAAATTTATTTAGATATAATTTTTAGTCAATTTTTCTAATTTTTACCAATTAAATTTATTGGTGCATATTAATATTAATTGATATATAAAATGTAAAATTCTTGTAATTATATATTTACTTGGATTAAAGGTTGTTGGTAAATAAAAAGGTAAATGAACTTTAATTTTTTAATGGAGAGTTAGAGCAATCATATATGGAAAAAAAAGAAAAAAAAAAGATAAGAAGCATTTTACCTCACCAAAATGTCACTTTATCTATTTTACATAATCACTTTTACAACATATCCTACCTATTCTTTATTTTTCAAAGCATCTCATGAAAATAATGTATAAAATAACTCTTTTGTATATATATTTTAACTCACAACAACCGAACTAGAAAAAAGAAAAACCTAGAACAAACAACCAAGAATTCACCGCAACAAGATGACCGGCCACCCCCTCACCACTCCATTGCCGTTCTCACAAATCCATGATTTTGCACCCAAAACCCAGACCCATGATCTGTCCACCACTGCCTTACCATGCCCTTCGTGTGTGATAGTTGGGGAGAGAGAGAGAGAGAGAGAGAGAGAGAGAGAGAGAGAGAGCTCACTGTAGCGTGCTGTAAAATTTTTTGCAAAATTCATGATCAGATGTGGGTGTCTTTTTGGTGATTTTTTAATTACTACCATTTCATCTAAAATGCTTATATGCATTTTGCTTCTTTAATTTTAGAAACTCCCACTACGGTAATAATATATAAAATATTCATGTGAATTAATTAATGGGTTCTAATTCCCATCACTCTTGAATTAGACCACAAACCTATAAATAAACCCATATTGCACCATGCCCAAATACAACACCACAACAATTTACAATATCTATCTAGATAAATCAAGTGATTTCTAAGGATACATATTTGAGGGAAAAAGGTGTATGATGATTTAGTTGGGCTATTGTATTTCAAAGGGGACTGACAACTCAAATAGATACTTTGCTATACTAGTTTATGAGTTTTGTCAACCATAGAAGACTTGAATCTCCATAAAGAGACTGGAATTTTCATGTCTTAGTCTAATTAGTTTTGTTCAATTTTATTTATGTATCTCTACTTGATTTTGTTACGTATTTAAATTTCTTGTAGCCTCAAAACCATGAATTTCACTTGTATGATGCTTTGAACAACTCAATTTCTATAACATTGCTTATATCTTCAAAACTTGCAAAAATGTTAAGGAGATTCGAGATCAATGACTATATTTTCTATAAAGTATTTAAATTTCGAGCTTTATATACTTTAAAATTATATATATATATATATATATATAAAAGTTAATGGATCAAATAGTAAATAAATGATGATTTATATGAAATTTGACAAGTCTATTAAAAAAAAGCATATATTAATCAAATTAGAATTTATTACATAACATAATATTAGTGTCCGTTTAGGAACAACTTATTTAGGGTCTGTTTGGGATCTACTCATTTTACTAAAATTGAAAACTTTTTGCTGAAAGTATTGTAGATAAAGGTAAAAGTTATCTGAAATAATATAGTGGAACTCATGAATAGTACCAAAAAGTGTAGTGAGACCTATAAATAATAGTCAAAATAAGTTAAATAGTAAAATAAGTTGGCTTTTTAATTTGGAATCAAACGCACACTTAACTAAAACAAAAAACTTTTTGCTGAAAATACTTTAGATAAAGGTAAAAATTAACTGAACTAGTACAGTGAAACCCATGAATAGTACTAAAAAGTGCAGTGAGGCCCATGAATAGTAGCAAAAATAAGCTGAATAGTAAAATAATTTGACAAAAATAATCTTTGCCAAATGGAGACTTAATATAAAAAGTTATACGCAGTGAATTGATCCTAAGTATGCATCAACGAGATGTTTAGGTATTATGTGTCCTTTTTATAATTTTAATTTGGACATACATTCGTTTGTTGTAAAAATAACTAGGGGAGTAACCAAAATTTTCATCTTAGGAGCCATAATAATATATTAGGATTTATAGAATTGTTAAAATTATTTAACTTGTGACGCCCCATTTTGCATATATTTATTTTCGTTCTTAATTTTAACTTTTTTTACATTAAGGATAAAATGGTAATTTTGTGTATGCAAAAACTCTCAAAATGATATTAGCCTTAAAATTCATATTCTAAGTGGTCACAATGCAATACAGAGCCAATTGGTCTTTTTTTGTGGTCAAAACAACGCCTAAAGGCTAAATCATTGTTTAATTGCGATTGGTTGATCCATGATTTTATCGTAGACATGCATGCATAAGATTATTTGGGTTGATTTTAATTGGTCAATATAAAGTTTATTTAAAATTTAATTAAAAGATTAAATCTTACTAGTTCACTACTACCTCGAAGTTTTATTAAGTCATACATACAACAAAATGGAAAAATTAAGAGAGATGATAAGGGAGAGAGAGGGCACTATTGTGTTGCCACCTATAGAAAACACCCTTAATATCTTGCTGCTCATGTGTGACTCAAAAACTTTAAGTGAAATAAGTATGTTAGTTAAGGTAGCTAGAAGATGTTGTTATTAATGCAAGGCTCGATGGCAAGGATTTATAGTAGGTTGAGGGAATCCATATGGTCTGATTTCACTTATGGATCAAAGATTTAGCTAATGTGTTGCTAAACAGAAGGTAAGTTTTAGATTTGGGACAAAATGTGCGAATGCCCTTTCCGTGCAAAAAAAGTGGCATTTTGCCCCCTTTTCCAAACTAATTAGAAAAATGCTCCTCTTTTGTAACTCAATTTTCTAAAAATCGAGTTTAAAAAAAAAAATTTTTCTAGAACCCTATAGTGGCGTTTTAAAGAGTCTATAGTGATGTTTTAAGGATCTATATTGGCATTTTGAAACTCGAGCTCCATGAACTCGAGTTATAGGCAAATTTTTTTTTTTTTTTTTTACCCATAACTCGAGTTCATGGAACTTGAGTTCCAAAACGCCACTACAGGTCCTGAAAACGTTACTATAGGCTGCTTAAAAATGCCACTATAGGGTTTAACTCGATTTTGAGAAAATCGAGTTTTAAAAGAGGGGTATTTCCTTAATTTTTTTGAAAAATGAAGCAAAATGCAGGATTGTTTTTTTAAAAAGAGCATAGGTCAATTTTGTCTTTTAGATTTGTTTTAGTTTGGTGGGTAATGGTATGGGTTGGTTTTGTCACAATTTAAAAAATTCATTTACTAAACTTAATTAGCTGAAGCCTATAGGCAAAATCGGCATCTAGGGAATTTGCCAAATGTCCCAAACCTCGTTAGAAATAATCAAATGAAGCAGCATTGGTCTTAGGCTAAAAAGGGTTAAGCTGAGCCTTTAGTTATATAGAGTAGACTAGCAAGATGATATTTGCATGAAAGTGGATAGCATATGCTTCCATTTATAGTCCTCAGATTTTGCAAGTGGCCCTAGCCCACCTAGCAAAATCTATGCTTAGGGCCTAAGGCTGTCCAGCCACCCGCCAGAATCAACTAAAATCAATCTGATGCTAACTGAACCGACTACTCTAGCAATTGGTGACTTGTCTCTTCCTCCAAAAATCGATGCTGATAGGTTGGATGACGGTTCTCCTCCTCCAAAACTTGAGCAACCTAAGCCAACTAACTCTTCAAGCCTTTTCTAAGGAGTTTTGGTAGATTCGGAAAGATCTCGACCATTTTCGGCAAGGTCTCGGCTAGAACCAGTGAGATTTCGATTGAATCTAGTGAGATGTCTCTGGATTTTCGCAATTTTCCATTGTTATCAAGCTAGATTTTCCTTTCTGACTGCCATTCAATGTGGATTGCACTATTTGAGTCCATGAAAAATACCAAATATGCCCAATTCACCCTCCATATTAACCACACTCCCTTAAATCTTTACTTAAATTGTATGAACTTGGGCCATGCATAATTTTTTTTTTAAATGTTACAAAATATGTGTAACTAACTCAAAGAAAGTTAGGCTTTGCTTTGCGTTGGGCTTAAGGATATATACAAAAAATGGTCATCAACACCTATGTTGATCCCACCTAACTAGGGCCTTGGGAGGGGTGGCTTGATATGATTTATTTTCCTTTGGTTTCTTAAACTTTTAACTCTTATACCCACTAGTTCCATGTGTATAATTTAAATTTTGTATTAGTTGGATTCCCTAATAAGATGGTAGGACATGCTCTAACTACTAAAACTGTAGGGAAAGGGTCGATCTGAGCAGTGGGGTTTTTGAATGTTACATGGCATACTCGAATAAGGTGCATGAATCAGAATCATGTTCCACTACTTTGCCATCAGTGGAAGGAATTGATGTTCAGCTTTTATGCTTCATAGTAATTTTTATTCACAGGTTTTTCACCGAGTGCTTAGTCACCACGTGGATTTGCAAAGGCAGAACGTGAGTCCTTACGTTAATTAGTCCTTTCTGTTGTTATACTGTTTACCTGTACTGGCTCTTTGTCATTGAATTGTGCCCTTCAGCTTTCTACATCTTGCTGGATATGGGGCCAAACTCATCTATTTAACTAAATTCGTGGATTTTTTTTGAGGAAGATATCCAACAAAACTGAAAAGACGAAAAAAGGATGAGTACTTTTTCTTGTCTTGGCCAATATTTGCTCAGTGACTATCATGGAGTGTAGTATTATTATTCTGAAACATCTACTGCCTTGGTTGGTTGGCTCCTTCAAGCAAGGATACGAATTTGGTGAAGGAAAAAAATTTCTCATCCTGCACTCTTGTACGTCCCTTTTAACCGATAGATGGGTGTGTTCATAGCTTTTCCCTCCCTTTTTTGTCCCATTGTACCTATGGTTAGAGCCTTAGAGGAGTGGCTAAATTTCCTATTTTCAATCAAATGATAATAACAATAAACAAAAAAGGGACACAAAAAAAAAAAAAAAAAAGGTACATTGGCCAACTATGCCAAGTCTGCATGTCCTTTGCGGTAAAAAGACTATGATTAACCTAATTACTTTTTTTTTTTTTGTTGAAATTCAATAGTTGTGGATGGGGAGATTTGAATTGTGAATATCTAGAATGGAAACACCTAAAACAGTTAATTAATGAGTTACAAGGTTCTTGACAACCTAATTATCTAATTAACGGATTATTATTTTTGAAATGGAAGCTTTAGCTAAAGAGGATATTGAGGTTAATGTGTCATAACATTAAATAATAGTTTATATATATAAAATACTCACATCATGTGTAAGGGTGCGGATTGGATCCTAAGCCCAAAAGGTAATAGGATTAAGGTCCAACGAGCCCAACACAATAAATTTGTAAAGAGTAGATTAGAAACTAGGCTTTGATGAGTTGGACAACAATTGTAGTGGATCCAGATGACAAGAAAAGCAAGATAAACAGGTTTTATGCAAAATAACTCTTCCTAGGCAAGGTCCGAGGACAATAGCTCTTGTATATGTCTTTCTTAAACTTGATTACAATTCCAGTTCTTGTTGCTACAGTGTTTTCTCTACAGATACTCAAATGAACCCCCTATCTCTCCTGGAGGATCTCTTACATTATATAACCTCTTTTAGCTGATCTTGGTCCTCTATTTGTTGGTCATGCAAGCCACTACTTGAGTGCTTGTCCCATCAGACGCTTTTCCAAATCTTTTGTGAGTTGCAGCAACCAACATAGCACTGTTTAGAGGTCTTCTCCACATAAATGCGGCTAGAGGGTTTGATGGGGTGCAATAAATGTGGTGACAGCTACCATCCCTTCAGATATGTCAGGACTCACCCCCTTTCCACAGCTCTTCCTTTACAGTGCGTCCTGCCCTAGTAGTGTGCCATCGACGTGGCCAAGGCTCGCCTCCCTGGCTTTGCCGTCTAAGGATATGGTCCTCTTGGAACTGCATCGGCCTCCTTGGCATAAGGTATGACATGTGGCACTATTACCTTATTAAATTTCTGTATCCCACAATATGCTTAAGAATTATTGCAAAATTATAGAAGATAAATATTTGTTTCCCTAAGATAATTAAACCAAATTAATAAAATTAAACCAATGTCTTGTGCATGTGGTTTAAGTGATAATCCAATGATATACCCACATCTCCCTCCCCTACTATTTACCTATTTAAAAAAATATTTAATGTTTAAATTTGAAGTCTACTGAAATTTCTTCTTATTGCATTTGAATGAGACTTTAATAGTTCATTTCACAAGGTTGAAGCTTGAGAGGTATGTATGATATTTTTTGTTTGATTCACGCACACGTTTAGGTTTGCATATGTTTATTTTTCAACAAAATTTGTATTATTCAATTTTAAGATAACTTATCCTCGGTTAGAATTTTGCCATAAAAATTATATAGTAAATTAAAATACAACAAGCTATTATCTTTTTATATCATGATTCTATGGGCTTATTTTGATTAGAAGTGTAACTAACCTACTATTAAAGAGATTTCAAGAATAAACAAAAAACGAGCTCCAGTATAAAAATTTCTATTAGTTCGCAACATTCTCTCATGCTTGGCGCCAATGAGTTTTGTATTTGATAGAGAAAAAGAAGGGCCAAAATGGGCATTTGCCCATCTTGGCAAACTTTTCAGCAAAATGCCTTATATCTAAAACTATTTAGAGAAATGCCCCTGTTTTGAAACTCGATTTTTGGACAATCGAGTTATAGTGAATTGAAAATTAATAAAAAATAATAAAAAAATTCTAGAACTCAAGTTCCTTGAAAAAATTCAAGTGGAACTCAAGTTCCAAAAAAAAAAAAAAAAAAAAAATTTAAGTCTACATTCGCTATAACTCGATGTTCCAAAAATTGAGTTAGATATTTGAAATTCGATTTTTAGAAAATTAAGTTTCAAAATAGAGACATTTTTCTAATTAGTTTCAGACATGGTGCATTTTGCTGGATATATATATATATATATATATATTTTTTTTTTTTTAAAAAGGCAAAAGCCCATTTTCTCTAAAATAATAATAGGTAAAAGGATTGGAGTTGGTTGATTGTATTTACAAAATTAACCAGATCCCTTTTTATTAAGACCCACATAAAAATAGAGTCCAAATCTAAATTATCAATACCATTTTTATCATTTGTAGGTATCAAGGTAAATGAATGATTTTCCAAGATTGAAGTGACAAATTCAAAACAAAAATAAATAGAAACAAAGTTTTAATAGAGGAAATCAAAGGACCGTATACTTCGCCATTAACATAACTTAGATAGAGGCACATTACAATATATCTAAATAATAAGAAATTCAAAACAGTAATGTATTTCATGTCATATATGTAAATCAAAAAGTTCAAATTTGGCATAGTATTCGATAGTAATCAAGTTCATTAATGCAAAAATACATCATTTTTCCGTTGATAATTTAATAGTTAGAAGAATGAGAGTTTAATTCATAGATATTTCGATTGAAAACACCTACAGCTATCATTTAACAACATTAGGATTTATATATACTTGTGTTTTAAAAGGAGAGTATAATTCAGGCGGTGGGTCGTACGTATATTCTGGTAGTAAGATGTAGTTTGGCAAGAAGCCTGCGGCAGTGGATCCACCCGAGCGTGTGGGCAGCAACAGAGGACAAAAAAAAGGCAGAGAAGATGAAGATGGTTATGTTATCCTTGTATTGTTGTGATAATTGTAGGGACCCACATCTATCTTTCCTCCAAATCAGCAGTAAATTTTTTTGAACTTTTTTTTTTTTTTTTTTGTCAATTTGTCAAATGATTCATGACAACTCTGTGCACGAGTAAACGCATCATCTGATCAGATGCAGTGGTACGGATCAATGCAACCGTATCATTCTGTTAGTTCTGATTACTTTGCTTTTCTTTTCTTTTCTTTCTTATTTTATTTTTAATTTAGGTTGATAATAATGGGCTGATAGTTCGTGCCTTCGTGGTGTTTAATTGGGTAAAATTTACTTGAGTGCTAATTTGTCTGAATTGATTCAGCTCATTTAAAAAGAAAAAGAATGTAACCTTTTTTTTTTTTTCAAAAAAAGATCCACACTCTTTGCCTTACTATAGGTATCATTGATATGGATTGAGATTAGGTTTAATAGTTCTCAATGATTGAGATTAAGATTAAGTGTTCATCCAAAAAAATAATAATGATTGAGATTAAGTGTTCAAAAAAGAAAAAAAAAATTCAATCTTAACTATTGAATAAAAAATTGATAAAAAATTAAAAAATAAAAATTGTAAAAATATTTTGTGAGTGGAGAGTGGGTAATTGCGCCGAGTGTTGATATTACACCCAATCCAAATAATCCCATTGATTGGATAATGTAGAGGTTGTATTTGTTAGGGTTGTATTTGTCAATTAAAGAGTTTGTGTGTGTGTGTGTGTGTGTGTGTGTAAATTCTACTAACTGTTGAATGGGAGAGCTCCAACCAAACAGAGAAACTTTTCGTCATAGGTGCAGTAGTCCATTTATATAAATTGGGGGGTTTTTTTTTTTTTAAGAAACAAACTAACTCTTAAACACACACACACACATATTTAGTGTGCGTTTGGCTTCAAATTAAAAAGTCAGCTTATTTTACTTTTCGGCTTATTTTTGCTACTATTCATGGGCCACACTGGACCTTTTGGTACTATTCATGAATCCTACTGTACTATTTCAGTTAACTTTGCCTTTATCTACAGTACTTTTTGGTACTATTACACTTCTGATTCCATCATTTATGGGTTTTTGTCTATTTATAACTTGCATTTTTGGTTGGTAGGTTCGATTTTAGTTTCTTAAATTTGATTTTAGTCTCTTAAATATGATAGTGGTTGAATTTTTTATATCTAAAATATGGAGTGCCTAAACATTTTGCTAGTCATGCAAATCAAATAAGGACAAAGATTAGTTATAAAACTGGTTGTAACTTAAGACTACAACTTACTCAATAAAATAAATATTACTATATATTTTGAAAATCTAACCGTTGAATTGCATATTCTTTACATTCTTGACACACATGTCAAATTTTGTATCAATCGGATATTATTTACGATATGATCTATAAGCTTATATTTTATGCATAATTTTAAACTACAAAAATTTGTAATTTAAACAATTTATTGATGATGTAGCTATTGATCTTAATTTTCTAGAAATTTTGCAAGCATGGAGGATATAAGAAGAAGATGTAATCTAATAGTGAATTTGTCAAAATTCACCTTCAATAAAAAGATATTGAGTAAAATTGTAGTCTTAAGCTACAACTAATTTCATAGCTAAACTTTGTCCATCAAATAATTACATTTAAAAAGTTTTAAGGACCAAAATAAAACATTTTAACATTGAGTGACCATAATGTAACAGACCCCATAATTGAGGGACCAAAATTTACCTAAATAGAACAACAATCATTTCTCTCTTCTTCGTTGTCCTAACGTCCTACCAAACAATGAATGTACTTTTTATCTTTCTAATCCCATTCTCTTTACATCAATTCCTTACATTGTAGCATAGTTTTCACAAAACATAGTGTTACTTAGTTTTGAATATATATAAATCTTCTATATCTATTTTGTGTTCCACTTTATACTTCACCAATTGTAATTTGCACTTCTTCTTCTTCTTTTTTTAAATTTTGTTTACTTTATAAGGAAAAAATAACATGTGTCAGGTTGCGATAGTAAACATAAAGGATAATACTTTTTTGAGAGGAAATAAAAGATAATACTAAGAATGAGATAGTAGAAAATTTTTATAGGAATGCTACATGTTTTTTTTTTTTTTTTTAAGAAGATAGGATTTTACATGCTAATAGTGAAAGTCAAAATATTCTTAAATTATTGACCCTAATTTGATATCCTACCATAATAGGACTTTAATTTGACCAGAAAATCCTTAAAAACACATAAAATTATACCTAAAATAACAATAATTACATAAAAAAAATTCAAAATGTGGGATTAAACATTTTACTAACTCCTTATTTTCCATATTAACTCTCATATCTTTATATTTATGTTGTCATATTTATTTATTTTAATTAGATAATATTAAAATGCTACAACAATTGGTTATATATATATATATATATATAAAATTTTAGATACATAAATTTATATTTTCCCTCTCTTCTCAAAGAATATAAAATATTAAGTAATAATCTGACTTTTAATTAGGACCAAAAGTTAAACGTTTGAGACTTTGGGATTTAATTGATGTTGTCTTAATTTTCAACTTAACAATACTAATTAGAAGTTGGACGTTATACAATTGCAAGTGTCTTCCATCCAAAACGATGGGTGGTAGGTTTTATTTTGAGAATTAGCTTTTGCAAAAATTAGAAAAAGGATTTAAGGTACAAACCATCACACTCGAGAGTAAAGACCCCACACAAATAAAAGTTTTGTGCATTGATACAATTTTTGGCCCCCAACACAGCAAGAGTTCAAATCTTCTGTCTCACTTTTCCTGCTTTACTTTATACTCCATCAATAAAAATTTGTTACATGTTCACCTAATTAATGAAATACTATAATTATTGACTTATTAATACTACCGTTATTAATTAATAATAGTATTTAATTAATTAGGTAAACACGTGGCAAAATTTTATTTGTAGAGTATAGAGTAGAGCAGAAAAAATAAGACAAAAAATTTAGACTCACACAGCAGGTAGGTCTGTTCTCGCCTTGCCGAAAGTTAGATCATTGGTTAATAATTAGATTCATTATTATATTTTTGACGTGAGGCCCATAAAACAACAGCCCTCATCATTCAACTTTTCAAGTTAGCACATGCGGAAGAAATTTGTTGCCCAAGGCCCCAAACCAACCAACAAAAAGAAAAGATCCTCATGGTTAAGGTTGCGTTTGGAATAAGCTTATATTGAAAAGTTTTTTTATTTTATTTTTTATTTAACTTATTTTTATTATTATTTATGAGTTTTATTGTAATTTTTAGTACAATTCATAAATCCTACTATATTATTTAAGATAACTTTTAGCTTTATCTATTATATTTTTAGTAAAAAAATTTCAATTTCAACTAAATAGTTGTTCTTAAACGGGTATTAAAGTGAGTCCAGTAAGTTTTCTTCACAATTTTGGCAGGTGTACCATTAACAGCCATTCTATATTTAGTTATTTACCTTTCTTTCCTTTTGGCTAGAGGAGAATAATATGGTAATTTTCCAATCATAAAAAAAAAATTAAAATCAATATTGTCATGGTCATTTTCACCGCCCACAATAATTATGCATGAGCAAGAACAATTTGGAGTCTTGAAAGCTTGACACGTTGCAAGTAGTTAATGCTCATTTGCCAGTTACCACGTTGTTAGTGATTGACAGTATGTAGGGTGAGTTTCGCTTAGTTTTTTGAAAATTTTTTTTATTAAATAAAAAGTTATGATTTCAAAAAGTTCTCAATGAAACTAGGTTTTTTAAGAAGAAAAATATTTAATAAAAGCTATTAAAAATGTGTTTTTGAAAAAAGTATAGTATTTGACAGGCACTTATCAAAATTGCCTTTTGTGATGTAAATTATCAAAAATGTCGTTTGAGAATTCTTTCATATTTGTAGTTTTGCCTTAATAATATATTTTTTTATGGTAGTGACTTTTGTAGATTTTTTTTTTTTTGAGGAAATACTTTTGTAAAGTTAAATAATCATTAGAATTTAAATAAATTTCATAATTTTTTTAGATTAAAATTTTCTACTCTTTAACTTACGCTTTAAATTTGAATTTTTTGTGTTTTTTAACCCTTAGTTAACTTTCAATTATACCACTAATTATATTAATGTAAATTAAAGTTTATTTTATAAAAAATATCACTCCAAGTCTTTAAAAAAGCAAAAATTTTAAAAAGAAAAACGAGAACCACGCAAATGGGGCTCAGACCTGTCTCATATATGGTGAGTCACAGATGGGGCTCTAACACCATAGGCCCATCCCGGTATTTTACTACCAATTTTTGACAGTGGACAAAATTTATCAGTGGGCTCCCTAATATTTAATAGGTCATAGATCAAACATTGATCATTAGGATTTTTTTTTGGAAGGCCCTAATGAATTCTTTATTTTGAAGGCCTTGACCATCAGAAAATTAAAAATAGACTATAATGAGAATTGTATCGGTCCACCAATTTCAACGTGTCACAGTTAAGTTGTCGATAATAGAACATGAACCATTTTGTGTCAAAGAAATTGTATTTGAGTGATGACGAAGGAGTATCGGTGTTGGTGAATATTCCAAACATTTTTATGATTCTTTATTTTCTGGATGTTGGGAATTTATGAGTAAACTATTCATTGAACAGTAATGGGTAAAATAGCCATAGAGCAATTATGAGAAAATTAGCGATTAGACAATAATGGGTAAATTAATTGTTGAATTTTTATGAGTTATTAGTAACAAATAATCTCAAGTCATTATTGTCATGAGTAGCTTATGTAATACTTATCACAACACCCTTTCTTATTAGTCATTTTTATTCCAAATACACAATTTTTATTCTTTCTCTCCCACATAATTTTTTACAATTTATATTTGTTTTAAGGAAAGACATTAGAAGGTTGTTCTTAAACCTTCGTGAGTGGAAATGCGTTCATCACAAAAGTTAACACTATAATCTAATCTTGGGGGTTTGGTTGATCAAGAAACCTCTAGTCGTTCCAAGTTTTACTCCGGATGGCACAAATCAACCTTTTAAGGACAATGTATCCGCAATGTGATTCTATAGCATTATGAGATTATTCTAAATTTATTTTATTTTATGTTCTTGTAAATCATCGAGTTATTATATGTTGTATCACAATTTTTTTACTCACTAAAATCTTTCCAATAGTCTAAAAAGGTTGATCTTCGTGTTTCAAAATGGATAAACAAGTTATTAATCATGAAATTTTATGTTGTGGTATGATAGTATGTTTATAAAGAAAAAAATTCTAGTAGTTACATTCTTAGATATAATTACTTATATCTTTTGTGGAATTTCATTTTCTATATGGTTAGTCTAAACAATTAGGTGGACTAAGATTTTAAAAAGGAAAAGATGAAGTAGATGATGTCTATTTGTATACGCAGCTCCAACTGTAAAAAGAATCTCGATAACCTTGCCACCTTTGCCTCACACTACCATGGGCTTTGATACCACCACTTGTTGTTGTTTGGGAGATAAATTACTTGGGGAGACTACTTCAATAATTAATATAATATATAGAGACACTTTAACCCAAAAGGCCTAAGCCCAATAAGTATGTATTCAACTATATTATATTAACCACTCATTATTCTCATCATTATTCAATGTGGCATTTCACTCACATATGTATACCTAAGGGTGTGTTTGTTTGGAGGTGAAATAGGATGGATGGAAAACTTTAGAAAGAAAATAGAAAGGAAAACTTTTTTGAGTGTGTTTGGTTAGTTAGTGAGGAAGGAAAATAAATGGTGGAGCTTGGTTGTTTTCTCCTCGGGCCACCAAAAAGTTTTTTTTCCAAAATGGAAAAAAAAACTGAAAGAAGAAAATGGACCAGCTTAATGGACAAAAATGTCCATGTCCATGTCAAGTTTTTTTTTTTTTTTTTTTTTTCCCTTGTTTCTTTTGTGTTGGGCACATTGCCTATTTCTTTCTTTTTTTTTCTTCATTTTTTTATTTATTAGGCAATGGGTGGGCACGTTGCCTCTTTTTTTATTTTTTCCTGAACGTTGCCTTTTTTTTTTTTTTTTTTTTTTAATTCCTAGGCTGTGGGTGTGACGGTTTTTTTTTTTTTTTTTTTAACTAGACATGATTTTTATTTTTTAATAAATTGGGTGATTGCTTTTTTTTTTTTTTTTGGTTGTTTCACTTTTTTGTTTTAAGTAGCCATCATTTTTTAACAATGGCGTATAAGTAAATTTATACAAACTCACTTTTTTCATCCCTCTATTTTTATACTTCCGACCAAACAAAAAGGAGAGAAATTAAAATTTTTTCTATCCTCCCACTTTTTCATCCTCTTACCATTTTCTATACTCTCACTTTTTTACCCCTTCAACTAAATGGACCTAACAGTTTCGGTTGTTCTCCACCCCATCTAATCGGGTCTGGTGCGGATTAAACAAAAACTCAACTAATGGACACCCCTAGTCTAGGCCATAAATACCCATACTTGGGCTTTTTAGTTGGAGCAATGTACAGACAAGACCGGCCTGAAATGAAATAATATGAACCAGTAAAATTTACTATCCTTCAGTCGCATTTCTTTGTTTCGTATTATACAATATTTTCTCATATTTGTTTGTTTCGTATGAACCAGTGAACACCCCTAGTCCTCAATATTTGTTTGTTTCGTATTATACAGTATTTTAACCTTTGCTTTTATTAATTGAGCTACACTGAATAAGCATCAACGACAGTAAGACGAAGGCCCGGTGCTCCTTTGCATGAATTTTTGTTTGTGGGTTAACTTGAGAGGGTCAATCACGTGCTCTATAATGTGAGCCCATTACTCTTTAGCTTGTCAAAGTCCAATATTGTTGAGCAAAAAGTTTTTTTTTTTTTTTTTTTGTGTGTAATTTAATAGTTGCGGAGAAAGATTTCAACTTTGAATATTTCCTTTGTAAATACAAGGAAATGTTAATATAAGTTTATTTATTTATTCTTATTTTGGGTTGAATGAGTGATTTTTCTTTAGTCACTTACTTCAATGTTATTGTAGGGGAAGATTTTGTTCCAGCCCCTACAAGCTATTTGTCCTCTTTGGAGAGCCAAGCCCGCAAGGTTTTGTTTTCAAGCGACGTGAGCAAGCAAGCATTGCACTTGGACTTAGTCCCACAACGAAAAGAAATGCGCCCCACTCATGGTTTATAAGCCCTTGGAGTAACCATGAGTGTACCACTCAAGCTCAAACCTTGTTGGTCTCACCTCCACTAGTATGGAGGATCGGGATTGCACATATAACCAACCCCTTCAATCCTCATCCAATGAAGATCCTCTTATGGAACTGTTGAGGGGCCGGAAACCCATACTTTCGCAGAAGCTTTTCAGACCTCATTCGTGCCCACCACCTAAAAATTGCCGTCATCATGGAAACGCATATCTCAGGTTAGCGAGCGGAAGACATCAGCTCATCCCTTGGCTTCAATAACGTTTGTCGTTCTAACACCGTTGGGTTTAGTGGAGGTATCTGGCTTCTCTAGATTGGCCAAGATACAAAACTGGAGATACTCTTAGTGACGGACCAAGCCATCCATGCCTTTATCCAGGCAAGTGCCTCAAATCCTTCCTCCAACTGGCTCCTATCTACAATATATGCTAGCCCAAACCAGAACACCCATTTTAGCTTTTAGGATGACCTTGCCTCCTTTGTAACCTCTATTACCCTCCCTTGGTTACTGGCCAGCGACTTCAATGACATTCTCACACACCATGAAAGTTTTAGCAACTTTCCCCCTAACCGTAGACATTTGACTATGTTCAACAACTTCCTTAATAACTGCAACCTCATCGACCTGGGATACAATAGCCCAAGATTCACTTGGACCAATAAGAGAGACAATGGCCTCGTCATGAAGCATTTAGACAAAGCCCTTGCAAACCCCCAATGGAAGCTTTTATTTAACAACTCCCATGACTGTCACTTGCCCAGAACCTCCTTTAACCACCACCCCATCCTCCTCCATACCACCTCACACACATCTCAACCTAGACCCTTCCGTCTCGAAACCATGTGGCTCAATAACCCTTCCTTCCCAACAATCGTCCACGGTTCTTGGAACAACCATCCCTATAATATCTTCTCAGCCATGGAAGATTTTACACACCGGGTCAAAGTTTGGAATGCAAACTCCTTTGGAAACATTTTTCACAGGAAAAAAAGAACCCTTTCTCGGCTTAATAGTATTCAGAAATCCTTTTACAACACCCATAACACTCACAACACCTCTCTAAGAAACCTTGAGAATGAGCTTCTAAATGAATATAAACAAATTCTTCACCTTGAAGAAGAGTTCTGGGCCTTGAAATCCCACGTCGAGTGGTCTCTCCTCGGTGATCGTAACACCAATTTCTTTCACCTCTCCACAATATGCCGTCGCTACCGCAAAAAATCTGGTGCCTACGTGACTTGGCGGGCAACTGGACACATTTTCCATCTGACATAAAAGCCTTGATTCAAACTCACTTTAACACCTTGTTCACATTTGATATGGTCAGCGCCCCCTTCTCCCTACCTTCTTTGATTACCTTCAACTCCATTCCTCAAGATACCCGAGACATTCTAAACAGAGAGGTGATTGACCATGACATTCAGCAAGCCATCTTTTCCTTCAAGCCTTACAAAGCTCCGGGTCCTAACGGTTTTCATCCTATCTTCTTCCAAAAGTACTGGAACATAGTTAGCTCCACTGTCATCACACTCATAAAAAACATCTTCCAAAAAAAAAAATAATAATAATAATTCTCTTAACTCCACTCTCATCTCCTTTATACCAAAAATCGACAAGCCGGAAATCATCCACCAGTTCCGCCCCATTGGTCTATGTAATACTCTTTATAAAGCAGTAACTAAAATCCTTGTTCAGAGACTTAAACCAATACTCCCTGATCTCATTCACCCTAATCAAGCCAGCTTTGTCCCTAGAAGAAAAGCCCGTGACAACATCATCCTTACACAAGAGATCATTCACACTATCTCCACCTCTAAAAGCAAGTGTGGCTATATGGCCCTCAAAATCGATCTCGAAAAAGCCTTTGACAGACTTGAGTGGAGCTTCATTCATAAAGTTCTCAACGGGTTCAATTTTTCGAAAGATTGGATAGACCTTATCATGTCCTGTATCAGCTCTTCCAATCTATCTGTACTTGTGAATGGCGAATGACTTGACACCTTCTTCCCCTCAAGAGGTATATGACAAGGCAACTCGCTCTCATTGTTTCTTTTCATCCTTTGTATGGAATACTTAGCTAGACTTTTTGAGACAGAAAAATCTTGTGGCAACTAGACGGGTGTAAAAACTTCTAGAGAAGGTCTTACATTTTCACACCTTTTCTTCGCCGACGACTTGATTCTCTTCGCAAAAGCCACAAGAAGAAACTGCCTCGCCATCAAACGAATTCTCAATGATTTTTGCTCCTCTTCCAGCCAGAAAGTCAAACCCAAAAAATCCAAAATCTTCTTCTCACCTCACACAAAGGCCAAAAACATCTCTCTCATCGAAAGCGAACTAGGAATGCAATGCACTAACATCTTTGGAAAATATCTAGGCGTCCCTATCATTTCAGATGGGAGATGTAAAAGAGCTTTTGACTATGACATAGACAAAGTTTGATCCAAATTGTATGGTTGGAAGGCAAGAACACTCTCTTTAGCTGGCTGCCTCACACTTATAAACTTGGTCACCTCCACCATTCCCACTCACCCCATGCAATGCAACTTGCTTCCATCAAAAGTCTACTCCAAGCTTGATAAAATCAATCGTAATTTTCTTTGGGGAGGCTCGAGCTCTTGCAAGAAAATGCACAATGTTAACTGGGACGTGGTTACTCTCCCAAAACATTTAAGAGGTCTCGGCATCAAGAAAAGTCTTGCGTGCAACACAGCTTTCCTCGTCAAGCGGGTTTGGACCCTACGTACAAACTCCTGTGAAGCTTGGGCCGAAACTCTTAGAAAAAAATACCCCAATATCTGTAGTGTCAATAAACGTAAGTCCTCTATTTGGGCCAGCCTCCAAAAAGCAAACGTTATTTGTAACAAGAGAACAAGATGGCTTATCAGGAATGGGGAATCCATCCATTTTTGAAAAGATGATTGGACAGGCCACGATCTCATTCGCAAACTTCTTCAAGGCCCACTTCATGAAAATGACACTAATTTAAAAGTCAAAGACACCTGGGCAGCAATGGTAACTGAGACCTCAGCAGCATATCTTTCGTTCTCCCAAAACCGGTTTTTGACATCATTATAGCAACCCCAAAACCCTTCCATCCTTCCCTTAACGACCTTCCCACCTAGAATTCGACCTCTAATGGCCAATTCAGCACCCGCTCAGCTTACTTCTTGGTAGCAAACCTTCCCATGGAAATCAATTTCCAAAACTAGAAACGAGTTAGCAAACACCCAGCATTCCAAGGGTCATGACGTTCCTATGACTGGCTTGCCACAACCGCCTCCCCACCAAGCACCACCTAAGCTCACGTGTACCACATTCACCACGAGGGCAATCACTGTGCGAACATTTTGAAAGAAGGAATGCATAATCCTAGCTCCCTTGTTTTTCATTTAAATCATCCTTCCTGTAGATCAGCTCTTAGCTGACGCTTGGGGTGTTAGCTACTCTAGACTTTGTAATGCTTAGCTTTTAAATAAAATTCCAGTTTATCCAAAAAAAAAAAAAAAGCTAGCTATTTACAATATAAAATATAGCATAGTGGCTGGAACTTGGAAGAAGACAACAAGGGCGGCCACAACTAGTCAAATTTCCGTTGAAAAATTATATATACACCTTGATCCAAATTGACCATCCTTTCGGTCGCTGTTTGACACATATTATATGCTATTTTCTCCTTTGCTTAAATTAAAATATAGTTTGATTAAAAATATAAAAAAAGGTTTTAAATACTAAAAATAAGTTGGTAATTTGATTATTATTATTATTATTATTATTATTATTATTATTATCTCCAAACATACCTTTAATTAGGAAAAATTATTAGATGCTCCCATGTTTCCTTATTTCATATTCGTAGTAAACCATACCATAAATTTAATTAATGATTAATGAAACTCATCATAATTGTGAGAAGAGTGAGCACAACGTCACCGTACTCCAAAAATACACAATAATTACTTGCAAGTTAGTAACAAGAAAATGAAATAAGCATTAATGTTAGTCATGTTAAGGTTTGGTAAATACTATAGTGTTCCATGTATATGGTTCAAACTGCCCCACGTCCCCCTCGCTCCCACTATTTACCTTCAAAAAAATTAATAAACTTAGTAACTAATACCAAGGATTAGGGATCAATGATTAATATGAGTATTCACCTATGATTCGGGTTGGGATTAACGTCTTAAAATCGAGCTATGACTGAACCCTTTTAAAGAAGAACCTCCACGTTGTGGCTTGTTGACTTGCTTACTATTTGTTCTTCAATAGATGTGGATTACTATGATACGCTATAGATAGGAGTTTGTACTACCTTCTTTTTTTTTCTTTTTTAAATCTTGTCTTCTGCATGAATTTTTTTCTCTGGGCCCTTGCCTAGACAAATTAGAAGAAGATCTGGCACTCCCTCAATGAGCAGCCTTAACTTTAACTTTCTAAAATTAAAGATGAAAAATGGCATCATTCTCTTCTCTTGACGTGTTTTTTTCCCAAACAGATGTTATTCTTACGGCTCTAGCTGATTAGCAGAAGAGTCTGTATTCTTATGGCCCACAAGTTACGGTACTAATAAATCTTGCAATTTCTAAAATGAAGAAGTTGTGAAGAACACACAAGTGAGTGAAACAGAAAGATTCAGATTCTCATGGGCATTTCCATGATGTTGTGGCCAAAAGCTAGGCATCTGATGCTGTGAAATTAACTCGGGTGCCGCATTAACCACGGCACTTTAGCAAGAATTTTTTGCTCCAATTATAGGGAAGTCCAATAAGAAACAACCATGAAAAAAGTGTTTCCCATTCTTCATTGTCGTTTGTTATGAAACTTTCCTAGGCAATTACACTTAAGACTATGTTATCACACCGATAAAAGCATACATACCACCTTTACTTTTTAAAATTAAAGTACTAAAAATTTCCATATTCCCAAAACATAGTTCTACTGGTTAGAACAGTTTCCATTGAGTCTTTGCATTTATCATTTTTTTATTCTCGCTTTCTTTTGAATACTTATTTGTTTTCGTAAAATAAGATTTGGCTCAAGATTGCCAATTTTTAATTCCAGGATTTCTCTGAATTTAAAAGTTATCGTTTAGTAAGTTTCCATATCAACTTTCTCAAAAAAAAAAAAAAAAGTTTCCATATCAAAGCTCACTCCAATTAAGTTGATAGCTCTCTATGGATATAGAATGGAAGGCCTATAGAAATCCATAATCTCCTCCTCACCCAACTTTAAAGCTTTTAGTCCACATAAACTCATAAAGTCATAAACCACTATCTCACTCTCCACGAATTTTTTTATATAAAGATCCAAGGGCTATGAATGGCTCAACATTTTTCATTTGGAATTAATACCAGACAATCATAATGAAGTATGTGGGGTTGTCGTGAAAGTGCTACTTAGTTGGGTTTAACATGAGCAGTTATAGTGCCACAACAAAGGGCACAATTTGTGCCATAATTCGTTCACGTGGTGAGTTGTGGTTGGTGAAGAGATGTTTTCATATGGACTCATCATCACCCTTCCACCAACTACAACTCGCCACATGGGCAAGTTGTGGCACAAGTTATGCTTTTTGTTGTGACGCTAGACATTTTCGGTTTAACATTGTTCAATGATGGGACGGTGAAACATAAACATCATTTTGTTCCGTCACGAGGACACAAAGTACTAACAACTATGATGTCAAACAATGAGTGCATGAATGTATCATACAACTAAGATCCTCCATTACACACGCCACAGGATGAGCCAAAACTAATTTTTGTTGGAAATTACAATTTCATATATATGTAAGGTTTCCAATAGGGCTTTTTTACAGAAAAAAGAAAAAAGAAAAAAAAAGGGCACTTTATGTTTTTTATTAATTCAATTTTTTTTTCTAAGGCTTTTGTTAATGGATGGCCTATATTAAATAATATTTTTATACATTTTTTTAAAATAAATTGAAATTGTACACAAATATCGAAAAAAGCCACACATAACTACAATAAATTCGTATGTAGTAGCCAATGAATCATTAACAAGTTTTTTTTTTTTTTTTCTATTTATAAATATGCATTACGGCTCATAATTAAGTATTTATTAATTTTTAACATGCGTCTTTAAGATATTCATTAATAGTATCATTTTTCTTAATACAAAATAGAAATTATACTCTAACCTAATCTAAATGTATATGTGTGTAAAACTCCTTCCTGGAGACTTGAACTCCGGCTCTTACCCCTACACTCTACAAGCACTTATGCTTATGAAGTGATCATCGCACTAAGGGTATGTGGTGATAATAATATCATTTTCTAATAGTTGTGATTGATTTTTGTGATAAATACATTTTGGAGCATCTTGATTAAATTAAGGCAAAAATCAACTTTATTGTATTTGGATTACTGCCGCTTTTATTATTAAAAAAATGCATATTTATATTAACTTTTTATTGATCTATTAAAAATAGATAAAATTATAGTTTTATTTGAAGAAAGTTTAAAAAAGTGTACATAAATAAATAAAATAATAAACTACAGTAAAAAAATAAATCCAAACATATTTTTGGCTAGCTTTTTTTTTTTTAATGTGAGATAAAAATAATTTTAAATAAAAATATTAGCTAACAAAAAAAATTAGCTTAAAGCCACTTTTATCTACCTTTAAGCAAATGAATTTAGCCAAACTCATTATTTAATTATGAACCTTCGATTTTGTATTCCATACTATTTGATTAGAGTGGAGTATTCTCTGTATTATTGTATATATAGAATTGTCAATTGCCTTTGTTTAATCGAACGGTACGACATCCACTAATGCTACCATGTGTCACCAAGACATATTTATATATGTTTTAACTTCACAGTTATTACGGTTCACGCGGTTTGTGGGGATCAGAAGGTACCACCAAACACCGCGTTCACTTCAATACTCAACCAAGCGTTTTCAACGCAACAGAACAAATTAGTCATAAACAAACAAACTTCTCTCTATGATCTTTGCCAGTCTTCCTCTTCGTCCTTAGCCTTTTCTGAATTTCTTCTTTTGATTGTATTTGGGAACAGAAATGGTGCTAATTACAGTGCTGTTATTAGCAGTTCTATTTCTTGCTGGCTTCTTATATATATTCTTTCATTTTCCTAGCAAGAAGTTTCTTGCATGGTTGCAGCAGTATTTTTCACCCAAGAAATCTTCTTCTTCTTCTTCTTCTTCTTCAGCTATTTCTCACACACCCCAACAAGTTTCTCACAAAGAGAAGACTTCCCACAATAAGACTGAGCTCAAGAAAGTCTTTGCCACCTTTGACAAGAACGGAGATGGATTCATAACAAAGCAAGAGCTGAGAGAGTCATTGAAGAACATCAGGATGTTTGTGACAGAGAAAGAGGTTGAAGAAATGGTTTTGAAAGTGGATGCTAATGGAAACGGGTTGATTGAGTTTGATGAGTTTTGTGAGTTGTGTGAAGCCATGGTTGGTCAAGAGGGAGCGAGCGAAGGAGATGGGAAAGAAGGTGTAGGAAAGGAAGGAGTAGAGGAGGATTTGAAAGAGGCTTTTGATGTGTTTGATAAAGATAGAGATGGGTTAATTAGTGTGGAGGAGTTGGGCTCGGTTTTGTGCTCTTTGGGGTTAAAGGAAGGAAAGAAGATTGAGGATTGCAACGAGATGATAAGGAAAGTGGATATGGATGGGGATGGTATGGTTAATTTTGTTGAGTTCAAGAGCATGATGAAAGGTGGAGGAACCCTTCTCTTTGGCACCTAATTCTCTCTAAGTAAGCTCTCGATCTCTCTCATTACACATGCACACACATAAACATAATTAGCAGAAAGCGTAAAAACAACAATGGAACAGTATTCATCACTACATATATATATATATATATATATATATTCTATTCTATGCTTCAAATCTCTAACAAGACTCCTCCTCCAGCAACAGACTATGAAAGCATATATTATTGGTATTACAACGAAGTAGCTAGGTGTTTCATTTCATCCTTCGAACAATTTCTATAAAAGAAGTTCATCGATCAACCTCACATGGAAAAGAAAGTCTGTGTATTTACTATTTAGAATTAAAGCTTCGAGTATGTAATTTCTTTTTTCCCTTTTATTTGGTTTTTAAGGACTAGTCCGGATCTGTGGCCCTTGTTTTTCCTATGTACATATGATATTTGACTCTTCGTAAGCTGTTTGGTTAATAGACTCAATACTGCAAAATTAGCGATTATTCAAAGCGGTGTTTATTAAATGGTCACTAATTCACATTTCACACACTCTTACCCACACAAAAATATCTCAAATCAATGTTTAGAGTATTCAAAGTTAGTGCTTAGTCATAATTTCAATTCATTTTTTATGCGTGAAAAAGAGCGTGTGAATTAATATATATGTAATTATATTTTTTATTCAAAGTATGAGTAATGATACATACACAACAAATTTCATGCCTATTAAGTTAGCATAAATTTCACGCCTATTAAGTTAGCATGTTATTATTGATTTTCATATGAGCTTATTATTAACGCTACTTTAATATTTATTATTAACAACTTTCTAGCTTAGATAATAATTTGTCAACTTAGATAACTGCGAAAATTATTCTAATTTTGGTGTGCATCTATACTTATTGTCAAAGTATAACCCGTAACTGAACAACCCATTGGCAAGGTTTTGTCTTTTGATTTGTTACATTGATGAGAAAATTCTTAGTTAGTTCCGGAGTATAGTGAAATAGTACTCCCTCTTCTCATATTCATGATGGATCCCACCATGAATTTAATGAGCAGATCTCACCATATATGTGAGAGGAATGAGCACTACTCTTCGTGCTCCTGGAATACCTAAGAATTACTCACATTGATGATTGATTAAAAATATGTATATGGGCACGAACAAAAATGTAAAGATGCTCTTAATTTCAATTTGTTTGGAAATTAATGAGATCTCCCTTTTGTGGTGAATATTAATTTTTATGGATTTTATTTTGGAAAAAATAAGAATAATAATTTATTTTAAAAAGCATAATATTCTATGTAAATATACTATTAGAGTAGTAGTTAACTAAATAAACATTTTATAAATAATCACTGATTTCAATAAAATAAATAAATACAACAGTCAAGTAAAAAATCATGTCAAAAGGATATGAAAAGAAATGCAAGCAAAAGTATCAATTCCAAATAAACGTAACCTTTTACTTTTGTCCATAAATTGGGTCCCTGCATGCCCAAACCTTGCTAAGCTTTTTAAGTCAATCCAATCATTAATCCATATGGTGCAAAGAACCATGATTATTGGTTTACCAAAAAAAAAAAAAAAAAAAAGAACCATGATTATTCATGAAGACATGAACAATTTAACTCATTGCATCAAGCAGAATTATCTGTTTAAACAGAAATTTCTATATTCAAGCATAGTTAAATTATGTTATCCATCCTAAAGCCATTCCCTCCTTAAGGAAGTAATCAGAGAAAAGTGCAAAGGAGAACCTTGCATGTGCGTAAAGAGAATTCTTGACAATGCCAATTACAGAATTGGCAGGCGTGCTCTTTGGGTGTGGACTAGACCCCAAAAGAAAAGAACCGAAACCTTTAGCTTAATTGGAATAATGGGGCCTTGTGTTTAGAATCCCTCGTCACGATGATTATGTTCTCCAGTGTATGCAATCAATTCTATCTGTATTTCACAATTTATTAAAATGAACGTGGATTCGAGGGTTACTTAGTGATTCTAAGTTTCTAACTCCTATTTTGATTTATGTCCCAGACAAATTTTCACCGCGTTTTTAACTTTCGGTTTTATGATGTTCACTTTTCAACAGTTAAAAATTGCAAGAACTCTTTTTTTTTTTTTTCTTTTTAATAATTCAATATTTATAATGAGGAATAAGAGATTTGAACTATGAATATTTCAATTGGAAACACCATGAGTTACTAGTTTAGCTAAAAGATTCTTGACAGCACAAACTCATATTACTTAAAATTGCATTTTGAAGATGCAGGCCTTTAAACTCCCACAACTTAGACGCTCCTAGGAATACACCTATTTAGTCTTGAATAAAAGAAATCTCACCTTCTTTTAAATATTTGAAATAGACTAAAAGCTTTGTAACTCATCTAGTTAGCACATTCTAGTATTTCTTATGTTCAAATCTCTCACCTTAACTATCAATGTATCCAACACACAATAAAACAAAACAAAACCTTTTTTTTTTTTTTTTTTTTGGAAATAGTATCTTCTAAGGTGTGATTTCACCTTGCCTTAATGAACAAACACCGCTGTGTGACACCGCCATGTGAAATTGCCAACATGACATCCCATCTTCAAGATGGGATTTAATTTACTAGAAGTCACATTTTTAAGATGAGTGTTTAAAGTCATGTATTCTCGTATTTCGTATCAACTAGCGGGCATTTTTACACTTTCATTAAAAAAACAATTCCGTTTAACATTTGTTATATAATTAATCTGTATTCAAAATCAAGGTTGGAGAAAGGGTTTGAGAACGTTCTAGGAGGAAAAACCTTCTCACAATAGCATCACTTTGTCAGACGAACCAAAAGTGTGAACCAGAGAGAAAAATATTAGAGATAATTTAAGCACCATTAATCTTTTTATCAAGGTATAGTGCTACAATATATTTATTTGATCTCTTAACGCATAAACCTAATCTATGATGTGTAACGATTTCAATTCAAATCGAGGACACAAGCAATAAAGAGAAGTGACCCTTAATGATGTATTCAAATGAAAGAAAATGTGTCTTTCATCACTGCCACCATTTGACTATAAGAGGGTAAACCCCCCACAAAGCAATTGGGACATCAGATACCATTTGTAGTGCCTACAGATAAATAGCACTACCTTTTTCACAGCAGTTGAAAGCACACTCAAATAGTAACCACCCACCAGGTCAAATTAACATATCCAAGACCCACTAGAAGACGTCAGGGTGGAAACGCCCTGGGATGGAGTTGCTTTGCTGAGCCTGTTTTAGATGCATTGTCAATGCATAATTGTTCACCTGGTAGTGCATCACAAATCAAACAATAATCATCAGACTAAAGAAAATATAGAAAACAACAGTAGGAATATAGTTCAATCATGCAATGACTGTAAAGAAGCAAAGATCCAATCAAAATGACTATGCCAAGAAGACTAAATGCACAATTTTTATTAACATTTTCTTTCAAATGCCAAACAGCATAGCCTCAGAACACTCTGCCGCTGACATGGAACATGAGATCATATACAGAGTCAAGAAATAATGGGGTCTGAGTCAAACCTCTAATGTTCTCAGCTGATCCTGGTACTGGGATACCAGTTGCTTCAGATGTTGCAACTCCTGGTTCCTTTCTTCAGACTCTTTCTGACGTTCATGTTGGATAGACACTGCTCGCTTGAGAATTGAATTTTCCTGAATAAGAGCTTCTACTTGTTCCTTCAGCATCATGTTTTCCTACAATAGAGCAACCCACAATAAGTGAACAAAGCCTTAAAAGGAAACATGGTATTATTAGATTTAAATTGTCCAAACCCTAACCCCACCTGAAACTGCCCTGGCACCCCCTGCACTTCTCTCCCCATTTCTCCCATCCACCAAAGAAAATAAAAAAAAAAAGGAAAGAACAATATGGGAATTTATGATTACATTCTGCATAATTGTAGTAACCACAATAAGAGTAACAGAAATGACAGTAAAATAAACAACCTGGTGAAAGCTTTGGGTGGCCTCAGTGCTTGCACGTGCACAGATGGATCTCTCCAAAACCTCAAGCACTCTTGAAGCACGGGCTCTAGCATCATCTACATTGGAGGAACTCATCATTTCTCTAACAAAGAGCTCCACCCAGTCATTACCATCCATGGGAGGGTTCTGTGGAGCTGATTGCTCCTCACCAGGTGTGACCTCTCCATTATCTGTCACTACACCTGAAACAAAATATCGCACCCATCCCATGAAGAAGTCCACCACCAATTAGAAATGGTCGCAAGGGCCCAAAACTTAGAAAATCAAAGGTTGGGGGGTGGGCATATAGTTGACACCAATAATTATGCCAATTGTCTTGTATTCTTTATCAAATTTACTCAGCAATGAAGCACATTAAACAAGTTGCACTAAATTCTGTTAAATTTTAAAAGGAATAGTTGCAAAGCAAAAAGAGACATAACAATTATGCAAGCAATTCCCCCTGACTTCACATTCACCTTTTCAGTCATAAATTGCTTGAACTCGTTCTCTATTAGTTTACAAAATCTCAGATAAAATCTGAAACAATAGCATGGATTATTCTCCTCACCTGCAACATCTGGCACTTCATAAAAGCGCCATCCATTTTCAAAGAAATTCGTTTCTTCTGGGTTTGGTTCAAATTTTCAAAAGCATGATGGGTGAGGATATCCTTTCAAAAAATCAGTGTTCATAACCCTTTCGCTATGTTGATTTCCTTATGTAAGAAGAATCAAGTTGGGGTCAAAAGTTGCTTTTAAGCAATGAGTAATTGCCAATAAGATTCAGTCAGGGGGTCAAAAGGTGCTTGATCCATTAGCATCTATCATACCAATTCCCTTGACATGTTCTTGGCACCAACTTGATTCAGTATTGTTAATCGATTCCCTTCAGATGATTCCTTTCCACATGCTAATGGATCAAGTCAAAGTCAAGAAGTAGCTTTGCAACTTGTAGAGATGAAAAGATGGTTTCCATTGTCAGTGCAGATAAACACGTCTTACCATTACCATCATGTGCCGTTAAATTACCTAATGTTTTAGCCTAAAATTTTACTTTTTATGGAACTGAAATTTTGAGCAAAGTCACGGTTTGAACTCTGAATTGGATTAAAATTCCTGAACCGGGATGTGGCAGCTGATGGTAACGTTATGGACTCTTTCTCTCTCTCTTAAATAGTAGCCTCGGCTATATCTCAAGTACCAACTCTCTTTTTGATAAATCTCTAAATTGATCTCTATTTGTTAGCAGTCAACAAACATACTCATTTTCTTCCTCCAAAAAGCATTCAAGCAATGTTTCAAGAACCAAAGCAAAGTATACATTAAAACTATAAAGATAAGTCAAATGTAGTCTAATGCCTAAACCCAGGTGGACTATTTGTAAATTTGAATGAAGAAAGTGGCTCATCAATACAATGGAGGAGACAATGTCTTCACGTTGACCGACCAACCAAAGTTACAGCACTGCTAAACTCTCCCAGAGATTTAATACACCTATATTCTAGTTTAATCTGTCATGAGTAATCACATCATCAACAAAAAAGGCATGTGAGAAGCCCATGTGCCAATATGTGTCATTAGATAAAAGGGGAGACAGAGAACACAGAAATGGGGAAAAAAAAAATGAACGACTAAAGATTGAATTAAAATTCTTAAGGGATCATCAAATCAGAATCAATAATTAAGATCACATGAGAATTATTGCCACATATCAGAATTCTAAGGTACAAAATGGGGAAGAGAGAGAGAGAGAGAGAGAGGCAAACATAAGGTACTCAAACTCAGGCAATGATCAGACAATCCAATAAAGGATAACCCTCTTATGGTCATATAGGTCATAGTGGTGGTGTTTGATGAATAGAAAATACATATTTAAAAAATTGTTCTGAACATTCTTTCATGATTCAGTTTAATATATTATCAACGGTAATATATGTTAATACAGTTTATAAGAAGTTACAGAAAAGGAAAACTATTAGACCTTGCATTACTGAACATACAGAGAGCAAGCCTTCACATGCAAATAATTCATAAACAATAAAATTCCACAAACACACACATAAAGAAGAAACAAGTAAATCTGTCAAACCAATGCAAGTTAGAAACAGCCAGAAATATCAAGATTGAGTTCAAAGAACTGATTCAAAATATTTCGTAAGCATACCTTGTGATTGAACATTTGCTTCCGGTATTGCATCAGATTTGGGTGCAGAAGAACCCAAGTTATTACCAGTAGATCCTAAACGAAGCTCATTCAAACTTCTGATAGCGGAATCAAGATCATCACCACATTCTTCAAGCGCTCTCTCAAGAAGCTATAACGATCATAGTTCTCCACAAATGTTAGTAACTACCACCATATTACATCAAGGGTTGTAAATTGTAATGCACATCCTCCAAATTTCAAAAGCACATTTAATGAGCTAACTGCATTCTCAAGACTATCCTAAAATCTTTTATTGGCTACCTTAATACATGAATTACCACATTTTTATCATAAATTATTGAGGTATAGGCTTATAGCATTTGCCTAAGCGCGGTGTGAATTTGTGGATTATTCAGCAAATTAAATGTCCATCTATCCAAAATTAAAACCAACATATTAGGAACAAAATAAAGTAAAGATTTACAGAATCAACTGTTGCCACCATTTCATTATATTATAATTGAAGTAAATGTCATTTGAGCTAGAGCTAATTGGCGCATATTAAAAAAGTAAAAAAGAGGCAAGGAATTTCAATCCACTGAAATTCCCATTCCCCAAACACTATTTCTTATTATTAAAAACAAACAAAAAGTAAAATAATTTCCATGAAATGTCAAAATTCAATAACAAGTAACATAATTTATAAAACAGAATACCAAATCGAATCAAACCCTAATAAGAAAAACCCAAAACAATGACCATCCATAAAAAAAAAAAATAAATAAAAAAATTAGAAAACAAAGAAAAGGTAACAAATTTGAACCAAACTGAAAATACCCAATTCGTATTTCTCATTTCTCATCCAACCCCACATGATAAAAAAAAAAAAAAAAAAAAAAAAAGTAAATCAAAACACACCGATCCAATACCTTGTGGTCCATGTGAGGAAAAATAGCCGTGAGGTGGTGGATCAAATCGAAGGAGGAGGAAGAAGAGAGAGTAGCAGTTGCTGTGGTGGGCGGAGAGAAGCGAACAGGTGAAGAAGAAGAGCAGCGAATTCTCTTGGAAACAGGTGGGCTGAGATTATCTTCGAAAATGGAGGATCTCTTCCCGCACACTATGGCAGACATGTTTCGTTCCCTCCTCCTCTACTCTCTCTCCCTCTTCTCTATCTCCCACCCCTTCTCTCTCATTCACCGAGTCTTTTTCTTTTTTTCACCTCAACCCCCCCCAAATATACTACTGTACAATTCTATTTCCCCCAGTCTACAAAGACAGGACAAGAGCTTGGAAAAAGTTTAACAAATGGTAAGAATAATAACTTATAGTTTTGAGATTAGAGAGACAGAGACAGAGACAGTTTTTCTTTTTCTTTTTCTTTTTTTTTTTCTTTTTGGATGAAAATATAGATAGTAAATAAATTAGGGTAGGCTAAGGCACTGTGTCATTCATGGTTGAACAATGTGAAGAGAAAGCGCAACCGTCCAACCACGCGTGGGGTCGGGGAAATGGATGACCAATCAGGAGCTGACACGTAGCTAAGATTCGTGAGAGGGAAGAAACTTTAGACGTGAGGCTTCCACTTCAGAGACGTGTTTCATTCAGTTTGGTTTGGGATAGGAACATACATCTATAGTGGGCATTAATTTGTCTGTTTGAGACTTTTTTTTTTTTTTTGGTTGAGAATTTGTCTTTTGAGACATGATAGTTGATACCTTTTATTTTTCTTTTTTTCTTGTCGTGTTCGTATTTAATTAATAATTTCTAGTTGTTGTGGAATTATTTTATTTTATTTTATTTAATCCCTATCAATAGTCGTTGAACATGACTTGGGTTTGTTGAAACTTCTTTGGCGAATGGGAAAGGGTGGCGGAGAAAAAAAGAGAAGTGAAAAAGCGGGTCGAAAATGCACTCTTTTCACTTCTCTCTCTAGAACCGTCCGATTATAATGTTAAGTGCCTCTCGTGGGCATCTATGGCTATGTAGAAATCTTTATCTCTCTTTTGTCTTTTGAGTTTGTGTTGTACTTATTGTCTCTTTCTCTCTCGTAAAGATAGGTAGCAACTTAACTTGAGAATTGAGAGAGGCTCGAGAGTCGAGACAGACAAAGTGGCAGCTCAAGCAGGAAATGAAAAGGTACATCAAGGCCCAACCCAACTTTACATTCTTCTGGGGTCAGAGCCCTTCACATTTTTTTTTGTCTTTGTATGTGGTGAAAAGGTGGGGTGGGAGGTCTTGAAATGGCCCATCAGGGCAACAAAATACATTTGATAGAACCGATCTAATATAGACCTTAAATAAACAGGCCCAACAAAATGCCCCCAAGTCCAACTATAAGTGTAGATTCGTCCATGGAGTTTTCTACTTTGTGGCATTTTTTTTTTAAATAAAATTGTGGCATTTTGTTTAGGAGGGCAGATTAAACTACTATTTATATATATATATATATATATAAAGTATGGCCTTTAAAAATTCTGCTTCTTTCTAGGAATAGTTTTTCAAACAACTTATTTCCAAAAGGCCCTAAATAAGAGAGTATCTTACCCATGCCCAGAAATTAAACAAAAAAAGATGATATATTTATTTAGGCAAGAGTCGGTCTAAGGAATATGACCCTAGTTTCATATCCTTTCAAAGTGTGTTAGTGATTCCTATTAACTGATGAAAGATATTAGTGATGAGGCTTGTAGTCGTTAGTCCCAAACCCACCCTAAAAATAATACTCTATCTTATGCTTTCATGGAGGAGAAAATAAATTTTGCGGCTTCAGTCAGATTGTGAGTTGTGTAACTCATCTCAAAACAAATTGGTAATAAATAAATAAAAATACACTCAAATCTTTTATAACATTCGACGTCGCTACGTAGACATTTGCATTAGTGAGCAAAACTCATCCCCACACGTCATTTCTTACCTGTGGAGTAGAGCAAGACCAATCAGACAGATGGGGTATTTTTTTCCATCCATATTGTCAAGCACCTCTAGATCCAAATCCAATAATGAATGTGTCACATCTAGGAATAGATCTTGATAGGGTAAATCGCTAAATCATGGAAAAGAATATATGCATATTTTGGTAAGTTCGTTTTAACAAAATTCTAAAGAAAATTCCCCCTTTCCTTTTTTTTTTTTTTTTTTTTGATAGAAAAGAAAAGAAAATTATGATGAAGAACTCGTTTCAAAGTTCGAATATATATTGTGTCTTTCTAACTCTTTGGTGGTATTATTTTGTTCGTTCAGCTTCACCCATTTTTGCGAGTCCTTATCCATATATGTAAATGGGTTGAGTGTTAAATTCATTGTGCTTCACAAAATATGCTTTCGGCTTGTGGCTCTAATTATATTTTTCATGTGAAGGGCCAAAAGTACAAGCAATAACATTATATAGAGACCATATCCAAAAGATGCTACCCATGCTGTCCACTGAGTTGAATTGATAATTGGGTTAACTGCAATCACTCAGTTTAGTTGTTGGCTTTCACACACACTATGGTGGAAACTAGTCAAGAAGCATCTTCACATCAATCACATATTCTTTAGGATATATATCATTCTTTCTGCCAAGCCACCAATGGCATCTCATAAACATAAATAGTAGCAACCATGATTAAGATACCTGACATGCACAAGTGGTTCACTGTGTTTTTGGTTTAGTCAACCTGAAAATTTTGCATGCCCAAAACCAATTTTCATTTTGAACTAGCTAGGAGCATTGGATAATTTGGATGGTTCATGGATCATATCAGATCATGATTATGATTATCTATATATACAGCTCGATTTCTTTGGGCCCTAGGGATACTACTCAGTTGGTCCAATTAAGCAAGGGCATAGAATATTTTGTTGATCAAACACTCTCTCTCTCTCTCTCTCTCTCTAAAAAAATCAAAAACCTCCAGAGCTTTCTCCTACACCAATTATATGGGTTGGTAACTTTATACCTCCAAAAATAGGATATCTTGTTTGCATATGATGACACTGAGTGGGCTTCACTGGTCAGTGTTCCAACTTCCAAACTCTCTCTCTCTCTCTCTCTCTCTCTCTCTCTCTCTCTCTCTCTCTGTGAAATGGTGGGGGCCTATAAAGGTAGGACCCACCCACTTAGTGGGGGCAATGGGTACTAAAAACCCTTTCCAACAAGACCTTGTCCAAGTTGCATGCACAGTGTAGAAAAAAGAATAGGATCTCTCTCTCTCTCTCTCTCTCTCTCTCTCTCTCTCTCACACACACATTGCTTTTCTTCACCCAAAGCATCATAGAATACAATTTTATTTTGTTTTATGGTTGGTTGATGAAATGACCTCTCACCAAGCACCTCCCTCCATACCCTAACCCCACTCTCCTTCTCTTCTTCTCTCTTTATTAAATAAATAAATATATAGACTTTCAAGAGAAAAACCCACCTATGATAAATCTGCTAATTCGATATAGGAATATATATATATATATATATCTACACTTTTATTGTCTAGTGAGACTGATTGGATTGCACTCAAATATGCTCTTGACTATCTTTCTGTTAGTTTTGACCAATCGATAACATGACCAAGATTTTTTTTTTAACTCATAGCAAAACTTATTTGATTAAGGAAAGCTTTTGGAGATAAAATCTAGCAAATTTACAAACTACTTCTATGGAAAGATCTTTAAGCTCAGTAGGTGCCAGAATTGACAGTAACCCAAATCTAAACCCAGAGAGAGAGAGAGAGTGAGAGATCTAAGTCAAGAAAGTGAAATCCAAAAGTGAAAGAAAACCTCAGGACCAAAGCAAAGTCCCATTTCCTAATAATGGAGAATAACATAGTGGTGCATATCATGCTACCTCTAAAAATATGCCATCCTTGTTTTCCTTTTTTGTCTTTTTGGAAATCAAAATGCTTGCGTACGTTAAATAGTATGAACGTTAATCTTAGTTGCTTAATTTCAAGGCAAATTACTGATTGGCAGTGTGTGGAAACCTCTGGAAACTGAAGCAAATCCACTAAAACTTTATTGGTTCACATTCTTCACTTTTTTTTTTTTTAATGCCAAGATCCTAATTTCAGCCAAGAATATTATTCTATTTTTATCTCCTACTTATTTATTGTTTCTTTTTTGATTCAAAGCTTAAATGTCAGTTCTAAAAAATCTCGGGTATAGTTTCTATTTTCCTCCTTTATTCGGTGGGGATATTACATCCGTACTCTCCCCCCATCTTTGCTTTTAAAAATAAATTAAAATAAAATTGTTCATACAACCATTGGTTAAAAAAAAAAAAAAACCATTGGTTAAATGCCACTCTTGACTATTGTCTTCCATAAAAGATTGAGGGATAAATCAAATTCAAAAAAAAGAAAAAAAAGAAAAAAGCCTATAGTGCAAGGAGGCTAGTTGTTATTGTGTTCTTTCACCAAATATGGAACTCAAACTAACTTCAAGTCAATTGTCAAGCAGTTTACAGGCAATATTTTACCATATATAAGCAAGTAGGACTAAACTTAGGAGGTTGGCCACTTGAAATAGAGGCATCCATATAGTCCATGTCCCTAAACTGCTACAGGGTCTCAATCAAACACTTATCTCTCCCCAAACAATGGTAGCTAAATAAAGCATAAAGTTTACTTTTATTTTTATTTATTAGAGGCTTATTAAGCATACATACATGATTTATGGAATTGACTCCCATAAATAAGCAAGTTATACCAATAGTTTTTTTTTTACAAAAAAAAAAAAAAAATGGTAGGACGAGGCCACCAAATGTAGCATCCTACTTAGGCATAACTATATCAGCATCCTATCAATTGGGGCTAAGCTTGCAAAAAGTGAACTGACTAAGCCATAGCTTGACCCAACCCCACCAAAGGGAATACAAATCCTTTGAACCACATTTTGTGTTTCACTTTATATTCCACCAATCACAACTTGCCATGTGTTTTTTTTTTTTTTTTTCATTTTAAACTTTAGCTATTTTATAAGAAAAGTTAAACAAATACATGACAAATTGTGATTGGTAGAACATAAAGTGAAACATAAAAAATAGTACAGAGAATTTGTATTCTACCAAAAGTACTAGTGAACATTAGACTAATTAAGTGGAAATAATTTCAAGTGATTCCCATTTTAGATTTACATTAGGAACTACCACCCACTAGACCTCGTTTGGGGGGCCACCACCCTCGATGGTGCAAGATATACCATTTAGAGCATTCACACCAGTTCTTTCATTTTACACATCTATTTTTACACTAAAAACCTACTTTTTCTATTTTATACATCTACTTTTACAAAACACCCACATCAGTTCATCTATTTTATCACCTCTTTTAATTAAATAATCAATTTTCTCACATTTTTTATTATTTCTCTCTTCTCATATACGCGCGCGCCTCTCTCTCTCTACCCATTTTTGATTTCTTGCTCTCTCTCTCTATACCCATCTCTCTCCCTCTCTGTATACCCATTTCTCTCCCATCTCTACCCGATCAAGCTCATCTCCAAGCAAGACCCGATCCACTCCGATCCACAAGCACCGATCAAATCCGAGACTCCCTAGCTCCGATCCACTCCGATCAAGCACCGATCCACTTCGATCCACATCTTCCTAGCTCCGATCTGCTCCGATCCACTCCGATTAAGCACTGATCCATATCTCCCTAGCTTCGATCCACTCCGATCCACTCCGTTCCACAAGCCGATCAAACCCACATCACTGATCAACCATCAAAACCCACACCACCGATCGAAACCCACATCACCCCCAAAACAAAAAATCAATGAGAAGATGATGAGGATTGAGGAGAGAAGAGGCACCGATCAATGAGAAGATGATGAGGATTTTCTGTGTGTTTGTGTTTGTGTTTGTGTTTGGGTGTTTTTGTGTTTGTTTGTATCTGAGGAAGAAGATGGTGAGGATTGAGGAGAGAAGTCAGTTTCTGTTGCACAAAGAAAAGAGATAAAAAAAAGGCGCAAGTGAAATTAATAAAATAGCTTATACAAAAGCTACAGTAGTCGTGCATATATGCACAGTTACTGTAGCAAATTATAAATGTGTAAAAGTGGTTGCTTTTTGTATTTTGCAAATGTTTACATGAGCTGATGTGGATGCTCTTATTGTTGGAGTTTACACGATAGTATAGTTTCAACTAAATTGCATGGTTTAGTCCACAGAGTTTGACATTTTTTGTTTCTAAAAAAAAAAAAAAAGTTGACATTTTTTTTCTTTCAAAATAACTCTTATACTTTAAAATGTTTCAATTTAATCCTATATTTATTAAATTGTTTCAAAAATATTCTTACTGTCATTGAATTTATGAAAAATGATGATGTATCAAAAGGATATCATGTTACATTATAGGTTCCACGTCATCAAACTAACTTCAATTTTATTGAATTACATTAGCATTTTTCATTAATCAGATGATGTTAAAGACTTGCTGAGACTAAGTATGCAATTTAACTAATAGTTTTCATCAAAAGGAGTAGGGCATGAAATAGGAATTTTAAAAATAATATCTTAATATTTTCCATAAAACGTTAATGTTCATAAAGGGTGGCATCAATCAATATCTTAGGAAGAAATCCTCTTGCATTTTCTTAATTTTGTAGAAGAAAACAAAAAAGAAATATCCTTGCAAAGTGATTGATAGGTTTCCATAATCGCCAAAAAAAACTTTTTTTTGATGTAATGTTTTGTGGGTATAATAAAGATATGGATACAATTTTTTTTTTACAAAAAAAACTTATAATTGTTGAAACAGTTAATAGTAGACACAATTAACACTCATAGATCCACCTCTTAGAGTTAATCACTTCAAGTGAGTGTGAAATTTGATGAGAAAAAAATTTTGTCTATGGCATTTTTTTTTATGGAGTGTCCATGGCATTATTATTATTTGTGAGTAGTATAAATATTTGTCACATTAGAACAAAGATAAAAGACACAAAATGTTTTTGGTAATTTTGTCATGTTAGAGAGAGAGAGAGAGAGAGAGGAATTCCCATGATCCCACCCCCCACACAAAAGGTGGTGGGAAAAAAGTTCTTTTTGTACACACTGCGATGATGGCGATGATGATGCCTGCAATCTCCAACAGCAGCAGCAACAACAACCATAACACTTTCTCACTCTCTCTCTATCTTTTGTACTCTCTCTGTCTTTCTCTGTCTCACTGTCTCTCTCTCTACTTGCCTCTTTCCCTTCTTCTCCTCTGTTCTCTTCCCTCAACCATGGTTGATTCCTTCTTTTCTCACCGCTCTCATCCAATTATTATAATGGGAACCCATCAAAGTTAAGAGAATCAACCAAAAGAAGAAGCAGAAGAGAGAGTTATGGAGAAGAAGTGTGGGTGCTGGGCTGTGTTGAAACGCGGCGTTAGAGGTTCCTGCAAGTCCTCTGCTTCTAAAGACTCTGCCAACACTATCCCTCGTACTAGTCTAGTTTATGACGCAGGTATTTCTTTTATACACACACACACACACACACTCTCTCTCTCTCTCTCTCAAACATACAAATATGTGTGTTGCTCTATTTTTGGTACTCAATTTTAGTACTTTCTGCTACTTTTAAATCTGCAAGATTGATATAACTTATCTCAGAAAATGCTCCATTTCTGCCTTCATATGGGTCTCCTCTGTTTTTACATTCTGTGAGACTCTCTCTCTCTCTCTCTCTCTCTCTCTCAAATTCTAAAGTAATTCAACTCCTTTTCTGTGGAACTTGGATTTGAAAGGTAATTTACTCAATTCCCCTGTTTTCCACAAACCATTTAAATTTTGAGTTTCTGATCAAGACTCCTGTATATTGTGAGATCATGACGTAGTTTGAAGTAGACAACAGATCCCAAGCTGGGTCTCTGCTAGTGATTCTAATATCATCATTTTCTTTAGTTCTAGCTACAAAATACAAATTTTCTTGTTCTGTGTGAGAAGAATATTGTGACAATTGAGAGTTAACTGGTTTTTCTTCTAAGAGCTGCATAATTGATAATTCTGTTCTTTGGATCATCTAAAGCCTTGGTACTTCATATGGAAAGTAGTCAAGCTTTATCAGATAAAGCTGCACAATTTTTCATGCCACCTTGACATCTCACTGAATTCCCAAGTTTTGCAAAATATGAGTTCTCATGTGTCTATTCTTGACTGTAATAGTTCATTTCTGCAGAGTTTGTTGATGTTCTTTGTGAAGCCTTTTCAGCTCAAAGCAAGCTAATTTGACATCTATCATGTATTTTTTGTATGAGAGGGGTTGTGATTAAATCAGAACTTTTGACAATCATTCTGCCAATGCAGCGACTGAAACACGATATCTAAATGCTAGCAACAGAGAACTCTGTGCTCCCAATGAAGCTCAGCTATCATCGGATAAGCCTAATCCACCAACATCAGAAAGCAAAACTCCATGCCAGCTGCTCCAATTTTCTTTTCAGGAACTAAAAGCTGCTACCGGAAATTTCAGACCCGATAGTATTCTTGGGGAGGGTGGATTTGGATATGTGTTCAAAGGATGGATTGAGGAAAATGGGACAGCACCAGCAAAACCTGGGTCAGGAATTACAGTTGCGGTGAAAAGCTTGAAGCCGGATGGTCTGCAGGGCCATAGAGAATGGGTGGTTAGTAGAATATCTGCTTTGGGTTAGTAGATTGATGTCAAAAGTAAATTGTTAGTGAGATGCTGGAAATTGGGAGTGTAACTGTCACTTACTTAATGCAGGCTGAGGTTGACTTTCTTGGACAGCTTCACCATCCCAATCTCGTTAAGCTTATTGGGTACTGCATTGAAGATGATCAACGGCTGCTTGTTTATGAATTTATGACCCGTGGAAGTCTTGAGAACCATCTTTTTAGAAGTGAGTGTAGCTATGGTTTAACCTTCCTACTTCAAATTTTTATTGCAACTCATCTTGCTTTTTATATTGTGGTGTTTATTCTGGAAAACTGCAATGAGAAAGTTGCTTGGCATTACTATTTTCTAAATTTTAATTAAAAGAATTTGTCTTCTGAAACATAAGTGATATTGTTACAATAAATTTCAGTTTCTTATGAAACATGGAATATTTGTTCATCTTACTCCAATATCTAATTTCCCCCTTTTTTCTCCAGTTCCTCTCCGATATGTCATGCAATCATTGAATCCTAAAATCCCTTCCATGTTGAAGTTTGATTTTTCTTTAGGAGTATAAGCCTATAGATATGTTCTATGTTTCTACAACAATTCTTCTAGATCAAAGATTGATGGATGTTTAAATTAAGATAATGCCTTCAATTTAACTTTTTCTTTTCTTTTCTCTTGCCTTTTTTTTTATTATTTAAATTTTGTATAATCTTGTATTTTTCACATGATCATGCAACTTCACAAAGTTGTATTAAAAAAATGCTGATTTTGTCAAAATTTTTGAAGGGACCATACCTCTTCCATGGTCCAATAGGATTAAGATTGCACTTGGCGCAGCAAAAGGATTGGCCTTCCTCCATAATGGTCCAGAACCAGTCATATATAGAGACTTCAAGACATCCAACATATTGCTTGATTCGGTACGTAAATAATCATATTAGTGAATGATGAATTTTAGATTTTTTGTTACACTTAGTTGTTAATACTATATAGGGATTGTCTTCTATAGGAGTATAATGCAAAGCTTTCAGATTTTGGTCTAGCCAAAGCCGGGCCACGAGGAGACAAAACGCATGTCTCTACCAGGGTTGTTGGAACTTATGGGTATGCTGCTCCAGAATATGTAATGACAGGTAAGAAGGTGCTAGAAGAAATTTTGAACTTATTGAAAGTTTTCAAACTCTCATGTACCGTACAAGCCTTCTGTTTGGTATCAGAGGAAATCCTACAAGCTATAACAAGGTTGAATATCTATATACAAGAGCAGAAAGATTTTCAAGCTTGGATACCATTTGTACAAGTAGGCATTTGTATTCAATCTTGGACCATAAAAAATTCTGGATGCTTAAGGACAAGTTCAAAAATATAGATTCTGGCTTTAATATAGTTAATAATTAATGGTCAGAAGACTTCATAGCAAGATTTAGTGAGGCATTCAGATAGCAGATAAGGTGATTGACTACACACTGAAGTTGGTGATAAGACATTGTGTCATCTCTAAAATCACCAATGTGTTCATTTATGATCATGACTGACTTCATCAGAACCTAAATGACCTGATTTCTAGCGTCAAGTGTACACTCACTTAAAAGCTACAAAAATCATATGAGTTTCTGTTGAATGTGCTTGCATCAGTGCATGGACACACAGGCACATGGTTCAGAAAATTTTCCAATTTTTGAGTATTTGGACCTTTAAACCCTGTGTTTTGTACTTCTACTTGCATGACAAATATGAGGATTCAATAGAAACTTCTTTTACCTTCACATGGCTAATTGTAGGATGACTAAATTGATCTTGAGGTACTGATTTTATGATGTCAGATTAGACGGTGAAAGATTTACTTGAAGAGAATCCAATTAAGTTCATCAAATGAGATATTTCAAATCATAACGATGTTGCATTTAGCATTGACTATCTAATTAGTTGGTCCTGCAACCCCAAATACTTAAGTTCTGTGCAGTTCAGATGCTTCAGGTCTTTGGCTCACAAGCAAGTCATCTCATGTATTTCTTGTACCGTAAGAAGTTTGAGATCTAACCAATTTTACAATTTTGGCTCTTCTTTCCCCAGGACACTTGACATCTAAAAGTGACGTTTACAGCTTTGGAGTTGTGCTTCTTGAAATTTTAACGGGCAGAAGATCAATGGACAAGAAACGTCCTAGTGGGGAACAAAATCTTGTTACATGGGCTCGGCCATATCTAGCTGACAACAAGCGAAAGCCGCCTTATCAACTGGTGGATCCCCGCTTGGAACTGAATTACTCTCTTAGAGGAGTGCAGAAAGTCTCTCAGTTAGCTTACAACTGCCTTAGTAGGGACTCGAAATCGCGCCCCACCATGGATGAAGTTGTTAAGGTTCTGACTCCATTGCAAGATCTTAATGACCTTGCCATCTTATCTCACCATTCTCGATTATCTCAACAAGGGAGACGCAAGAAGAAGTCAGATGGAACTCCACAGATCACATACACCCATTGCAAGAGCATCAGAGACTCTCCACTGAATACTGGCAAGCAGCATTATAGATGATGAGCAATCGCATCCCTTTTATCGGCTCATCTATTTGATGAAACAAAAGTTTGGATGCCACCTGTTTCAACTGGGATGTCTGAAGACTATATTTCAAGCTTATATAATTTTTGGGTGTTTGAATTTTGTCAGAGCATCAGGGACAATGGATTAGGGAAGGTACATCAGTTTCCTTTTCTTAAACCCTTACGTTAAAAGCTAACCATCAATTTGGAACATTCCTCACAATTTGCCTGTGTTGTAATTGAGCTATCTCCTGTAATTAGATAAAACCTGTCATTTCCAAGATTGTTATTTGCAACTGCCTGATTTTTCCAACTGCTTTGAGTTGTGGTAATTTCATTATTCTATTTAATGTAGTCAAGGTATTATGCTTCGATTCATTCTACAGAATTTTACTCCTATAATTTGATCCACTTTTTGCCAATCATTTAGAGTTTGCTTCAACTAGGAACTTTATATATTAGCTAAATACCAAGATTTTTCTGGGCTCAATCAGTACAGAAGTCTATGTCGGCAGAGAGTCATTGGAGCTGGACCATCAAACCCCAGCATCTATCCATGTCATGTTCCGGGCAAACAAACTTTCCAGAAAAAAATCAAAGCATATACTGCCTAGAAAGATGCAAAGCATATATATGTCTATATGCAAAGCATAAATATCTATGACATTCATTTTTCCTTCATGTTTTTGATGTCACATAAGACTAGGATCTTTTTTAGCTTTAACTTTTTCCATGTCTCATTTCTAGCTAGAAAGCACATATATCTAGTTGCACTAAAGAGTGTTAACCACCTAATCTCAAAAGGACTCAAGCAGCAATAACTCTCTAAAGTAGCCTTGCCAACAAAGAGGAAAATGACGATGCCACCAGCAGCACTTCTATCTTTTACTTGTATGAGACCACTCTGACCCTTTTAGCTTTCTGTCTTCCCAAATAAGAAGCTATTTTCTTCTTTTGATAGGTTCAAGTTCAACAGTCATTACAGCCATAACTATACCAACCTGAAAATTTTTTATATGTTACTTTAAAGCTAGCCTGGATTACTTTTGATGGACATATCACTTTTAGCTTCCTTTATAGCTGTCAGCTGGTAAACAACATGAACTATACTTGTCCAGTTCCTCACATTAGAGTGTCCCTATCTTTGTAATGTTATTGTGCAAGGAAGCAACAAAGGGTCTCCTTACCTCTCCCAAAAGAAAAAAAGCATTTCATGGTTTTTACATCTGTAGGAACTAAAGCTAGGAATATCCTCAATATCCTGTCAATTGCACCTTCTTTGTAGTAAGAACCCTGTACATGCCATTTTATAGGTGACTATGCCCTGGAAAAATGATTGACAAATGCCTTTTTGTCTTGAAAATAAAGAAAACTCGAGTATTGTAAACTTGAGTGATTTAGGGAGCAGATGCTATGCAAAGTGTTTCTAAACTAAAGTGAACTTTTCTTCTCTGTGGATGATTGTTACATTGAGTCTTCTTTACCTTTCTCCTCCTCTTTTTTTTTTTTTTTTTTTTTTTTTTTTTTCAAATTTTTGAGTGTTGTCTATAATAATTCTTGACTTTTAATGGCAGTACTTATCAAGCTCTGTCACAATGAAACCATTGCAGACATCCTTCCAAGAATAACTATCAGTCGGTGATCTCAAATAATCTCCCAAAACAAACTAGTTTCCAATATTTCATTCTGAAAATCTGTGCTACAATAACAGCTTAAAGGAAATTACAACCAAACTTGATCACTTTTATTAGCAGTCTAAATAATATGTTTAGAGCCCACCTAGTTCACCACCAAATATTTTGATTTGGGCATTACAAAAACAATGGTCCCTCTAAAGTTGATCAGTTCTTAAGTATCCTTATCTAAAAATGAGAACTTTCACTAAATAGTTTCATAAATTACCACCGAGCTCTAGTCAGAGTGCCTATATATTCAAGCTAAGTTGTCTTGGGTTTATACCCATAATAGAATCTCCCAACTTTAAATGAGACTATGAATATGTAATATCAGGCCCTTCTGGTAAGGTAATATTTTGGAGTGTCCCAGTGATTGTTTCCTGTACCATCTATACAAAATCATAGTGGAACATGCACTGAGTAGTCATCCATTCCCGACTCTCTTTGGTTTACCAGTTTACCACCATTGTAATGTCTTGTCTGGATGTTGTGATTCTTCTCTTGGTTTCTGTTAATCTGCATGGATGAGAAAACTATTTCTCCTTCATGTTTAGGGCCAACAAATTAATGGACGTGTTATATATGTCAACATATATGTATTAATAGTCTTCCTAAATTAGCTTTGAGTTTTTTGAGTGATTTGTTCGTCTGTCTAAAAATTCTACAGTTTGAATCATGAGGGTCTCCTTCTCGGATATTTTCAAGTATTTCAGATGTATATTCATATAAAAAAAAATTTCAAATGTGCAATACTCTCACCCTAATTTTTTTTCCCATATTTTCAGTATGCTTGTTTGATTGATGTACCTTACTCTTGTGGACAATGACTATATATAATAAAAACTCCCAATTACCCTACAATAGCAAGTTGTGATGCATGCAATCCATGCTATATTAAACTTACAACGATGAAGTTTGGAATCCAGACCCCATCAGGAGTTCAGACACTCTCTCATCATTAGTTTACTTTCCATTGCAACATGTTCAAACACATCATGAAAAATTAAAGCAAAAGAAGACAAGCCATCAATGGATAGATAGACTAAGCCAAAAGTACATGTACATTGAATTAAACCTGCCTCAGAGATCAAAATCTGCCATACTGAAAGGAAGAAAACTGTCTAGGCTAAGGCCAACTTATTATCAGGTTCACTCCGACAAAATGGAAATTATTTTTCCCTTTCTCTTTTGCATAAAGAAAAAAACCAAAAAGTTTTCAGGGTTCAGGCAACTCAAGAAAGCTCAATATGCTAAGTAGGCGCTATATGCTTTGAAAATAGAACAGTGCAGTTTGCTCCTTTGTCCCAGTCATTTTCCTAGACACAGCTGAGAATACCATTAGTGTAGTATGCCTCCTAAACAATTCCCAGGAAATATTGAAGGGCCAGAGTAGGGTTTTTATTTATTTATTATTTTTATACCTATTCCCTCTACTACTCAGTTTCCCCTCACACAACAATTTGGAGCATGAAAATCGCCCTTCAAGAAGTATGCCAACATGAATTCCACATCAAAATTCCTGTCATCGATTTCATAACATTGGCACTCTGAGGTAGTATATATCTTCATTGATCAGCATCCTTCAGTAATGCATTTGGATTAGCTTCTTTTTTTCTTTTTTCTTTTTTTTCTTAAGCTTATTTATTTGCATACATTTTTTAGAAACTTTGTTTTTTTTTTATATACAACTGTACTTTTATCAATTTTCAGTGAATAAGCTTTTCAACAAAAAGTTAATGCGCCAACACTAACAGACGAAGTGATTGCTTTCAGTCCATCATCGTCGGTAGCCCTGGGTGAAGGATTCAGCAAGATCCATCAACAAGCCTTCTGGCATTAATGTGTTAATCATTTCAACCACAAGTCCACAAGCTGTTGAATGTTGATAAGCAGCAGTTCTATGCTTTATTGGTCTCTTGTCTTGGCCACGGTTAATTGAAAGATAACGGGCAAAAACAAAGCTGTATTTAAAAATAAATAAATAAATAAGAATTATTAGCCAAATCGCCTAAGCAGCTGTTAATTGAACCATGATCCTTAGTTATACACATGCATACAGAGAAAATTTAATATAGATCAACATTCTTAAAAATTTGAAACGTATTGCGGGAAACATCTGCAGGAGACTAATTTCAAATTGATTTTTCTTTCTCTTTCTAGTGAATACCAAAATCCAATAGAATTATACTGTCTATACATACTTCTCAGCAAAGGAATCTCTCTCCATCAAATAAAATGACTCGTAAAATATTCCCTTTACTTAAAGGATAGAGTAACCTCCCTTGTGGTCTTTGACACTAAAAAGTAGCTAGAGATGTTTTCCTCTCTTATAGGAATAGACATTAAAAAGATGACCAAGCCTCCCCATATTTAGTCCTTAATTACTGCCTAAATGGTTAGCATATCACCTTTCTGTACAAAAAGACTTGAAAACAATCGGGATTTGTTCTAGATCCTCCACTTCAAAAAGGTGAGAAGTGGTGATCCAAAAAGTTCCAGGCATTTTGTCAAAAAAAAGGGTCCCTTGAATAGCCTTTAACTTACGAAATCCTACCATTGTCCAACAGCAATATTGTCATGAGATCTAGAGAAGATTTATCTAAGTTAGCGGTCTCGATATACTAAGCCATACACATGTGATTTGCTTTCAGGTCTTTCAATACTTATGGTTTTTGACTGGTAGTATTATAGTATATACACATGTTTTATATGACTTGGTGTATTTTCTCTCTATATTTGTTATGTATGTATCTTAGACATTGCCTATGCCATAAATCAAGGCATATCAAATTAGACTCGTATAATTCAATCATTATGTGTATATATGCCTTATATTGGCTTCTTGTGATGCCCAATTTAGAATATAAAAATCTAAGAATTTTTCTAGTGGACATAAATCATTATGTTAGATCACGTAAACTCTTACTTTCAATTTCTCTTTCTGATCTATATAAATATTTTTTTCTTTATTTTATTTAAACAAAATATCAGAGTCACTTTTATGTGGCCTTCCATGGGATTCAAGTGGCTCATCGTTGACCATTACTCGGCTTAATCACTACTAATCATTGTTAAGATTAGCACTACCGACTATCATGCATTCTAACCAATCATAATCAACCACTACGTACCCCAACATCCTTCATAACTACTTCTCTCTAGATAGGGCACTTTCCAAATTCATGTTTTGAGTAGATTCTGATTTTAAGGCTTGTTTTCACATTTGAGACTCTTATGTCACCTTAATTTGTGCATTACTGATTTTTTTTTTTTTTTTTTTGGATTTAATCTATGTGAAATCCATCAACTCATTCATATTCTTCACCAAAACGTCGGCCTATATATGTTGATATTCCTTAGGTTAACAGTGTAGCTATCCTACGGCCATAGTAGCCATTCTTTGGTCATTGGTAGATTGGTACAATCATTCTCCAAATACTAATTGATTGTCACTATTTGTTGCCAGAGTCAATTTTTGGCACGATTCATCCAAATTGCCAAATCCGTTTTACATCCAATCAAATCATTCATGGTTATGGTTTTCTTCACAAGATTAAAATTCCAAACTCAAAATTACCTTGAGTTTGAGGGGATGTTAGTATATACACACGTTTTATATGGCTTAATATATTTAACTTTTATGTTTTACTATATACGTACCTTATTGTTAATCTCTTATTATACCCTAAATTAAGACATATCAATTATCATTGATTCAAAAATAATCAATGACCCTTATAGGTCATAAGGTCAACCATTGTCTATCTATCTATATATATATATATATATATATTTACACATTATATTGTGTTCTTATAATATGCAGTATAAAATAATAAAAATATGGTTACTAAAAATTTTTCGTCATAAACGTCAATAGGCCAAACCAAGTAAACTCTTGTTTTTGCTCTTTCATTCTCTCTCTAAATCTTTTGTTTTTTCCTTCTTATTTTAACATTGACATAATGACATGTATGCATGTGAAATACTGCTCTCCACTCTCGAAAGGGTATTATCGTTGTCTAACTTGCAATATTTTACCAAGTGAGTAACTTTTCTGTCATCAGTGAAGCATTTTAGGCTAAATACATATTACAAAATTACTTCCTACAAATCAATCATTGTAAAATGTTCCATTGTCTCAAAATTTATTTTATATGAAGATCCTGATCTAAACAGTTCAACTTGATTAGAAAGGAAAAATGAATAGAATCTGACTAATTGAGCTTGAAAACGTCGTGCTACCACCAAACTACGTACGAGAATCCATTCATAACTAGTATATATACATTCTCAAACTCCAAACAAGAAGATGGAATATATAGCAAACCTGAACCCCATCCTTGATTCCAAATAGCCGGATATACGCTTTGTCATCAACTAGTTTCTGGCCTTGGTAGCTTAAGCAAAAATGACCCCATACATGAGACCTGCACACAAATTTGGTTGCACCCGAATGGGATTTTATATACTAAATATGGCCTGAGAATATTGACTGCAGAGATTATTTGTTCTTTTAGTGCGGTTTCACAAAGAGAGTTTGGAAAAAGACCATGGATATTTGTTTGAACTCTAACCCACCAATTGAATGGGAAAATGTGGTGGATTAGGATATTAACAAATGGAAAGGGAGTAATCTACAAGCTGTTATTAGTAAGCTCTCATGGGGGAGCTACAGCCTACCATGCATATTTGGATTTAAAGAAACAAAATTGTCTTTGGTGAACAAGTCAAGTCTAAAATAAGTATTGTCTAGTCCATCAAGTCTAAACTAAAAACGCATGTAGCTGCTAAAGAAAGGTTCATTCATTCTGTTTTAGGCTTTATGCTGTTATTGGGTTAAAGCTGATTGAATTATTGTAGCTGTAGCTGTGTTCTTATTAGTTGATGTATTTTTTTTCTTTGTATCCACTACTGTGATTGTATACTAATATGCCTTTGGACTATGACTTCTGTAACTGAGTTTGATTCTATGTTCTAATAAAAGTTCCTGCTTGCTTTCAAAAGAAAACCCTTAATCATACAGTTTATGCCTGGAATATTGAGGAAATTAGAAAGGAAACCGAAAAGGAAAAAGGAATTTAGTCAAGGTTTTGTCATATAGTTTGGTTAAATTAGTATAAAGCTCAATAGAATAATTTCCACAAAAATATACTAGTGACATTTACCATATATATATCCATATATTTAGCAATTTTTTTTTTAATGCTTAATTGCTTCATCCTATTTTGGTTCCCAAAAAATTTATTAAAAAAAAAAAAGGTCTAATATATAGCTGACAATTCAATACTTACCATGAAATTTCTCCATCCGGCGTAAACTGACCAGTAAAAACCTCTTCCACCGCCTCTTTCAGTTCCGCAATTGTTGCCTTCCTCCCAACTTGCACCCCTGCTTGACATCAATTAAAATTTTCCGATTTGTAATCACATCCAAATTAACAAACTTACACACACACACACACACACACACACACACACATATATATATATATATATATATATTGTACATTAACAACAATTAATATATACGCTTGCATTTCTATATACATGTACGTACCTGCATGCATGCATGCATGCAATATTACACAATTCATGCACACACACACACATATATATATATATATACACACACACACAACAGTATTGAATAGGAGAAAGTATATATACCAAAGCATGAGCCATCCAATTTGAGAATTGAGAGGTTGAGAGGCTCTTGAGGTAACCTTTGGTATGTTAATGTACCTTTCCACTTTAGCAATTGACCACAACGAGCTTTGGGCGAGTAGTCTTTTTGTGATGTTCTGGGCAAGTAGTCATCACCATGAGGACCTGTAGCTGATCCCATATGTATATGTATTGCCAATTAATAAGCCTCTAACCCCTACCCTAAATGGGTTTAAGGTTAGGGCCTTTTTGAGAATTATGTATATTCTGCACAGGTTCTATATATGGGGTTAAAGTAAAACCCAGAAGAGGTCAAAGTGTTAGAGATACATTCTTTCTTAGTTGGCCGGTTAGGCTTTGAAGACGGAGACAGTTATTTAATTATGTTCAACAAAGGACTAAATTAACGACGTAGTTTAGGTATATCTTCTTTATTTAATTTCTTAAACAAAAATGATTATATATATATATATATATAGCTATCATATGACGGACAGAATATTTTTCAGTTAGTGAAATTATTTTTGTTATTATATATATGTAGTATTCAAATACTTTTGATGTGCTCAATATATATTCCCTAGACCCTCTTTTTTTCCCTTTAATTAATGGGACAAGATAAGAATTCATCAAAATAACAATACGTAAGGCTACACTAAAATAATACATGCCAGGCTACACTGCCTTAAAAAAAGGGAAAGAAAAAAGTTAATATATATATATATATATATGGGTTGTGTTAAAAGGCACTGTAAGGTGCCCATTAATAACATAGTTACTGGCAATTTTTAGCTTTTTGAACAACTTTTGACAGTTTTTGGTAATTTTTTTAATCTCTTCTGATTTTTTTTGACAACTTTTTTTTTTTTTTAAGTGAGACACAAAAAAAAATGTTAACAATCACCGCATAGTGCTGATTAACATTTCTCTCTCTCTATATATATATACATATATATATATATATATATATATACACACACACGATTTCTGTCCCTTTGATGTGTACATATTCTCTGACCTTTTTCTTAATAGGACAAGATAAGAATTCATCAAAAATAACAAGTTGGTTATTTTGACGCAAGCTAGCTACATGCCATTGCCAGGTATCATTGCCTTATAAAAAGGAGAAGAGACAAAAGTTTTTTTTTTTTAAGAGAGAAAAAGAACAAATATGTGTAGTTAGAGATTGGTTAGATGGGAAATTAGCACTCATCAGCTAGTCCTCTTCTATTGGGTTAAGGCTTTTGATAAGTGGAAGAAAGAAAGAAGATAAGGAAAAAAAAGAAAAAAAAAAAGAAAAAAGAAAGAAAGACTCCATAGTCCAGGGTGAAATCTCGGGCCCATGTCCATGAAATTTAGTCTTTTCAATTTGTAGGTAGTAGTAAGATCCACACACATGATCACCTAAGGTGTCTATTAAGACAGATAAATTAGTTTGGCTCCAAACAAGTCTTAAGTTTCAATATACAATATAGAAAGACCTTAAGTGTTTCTGTCATGTGCAATGTACATGACTCACTTAATTATACTTAATCAAACTAATAAAGTGAGTTATGTATTTTTCACCTGACAGAAACACATGTCATCTTCTTATTAAAAGTTAAAGTCTAAGGCTCCAAACATGTTTAGTGCTAAACATTTCCTCTCTAAAAATCAACACCTAGAAATGGAATTAGATGGAATAGTCCTTCTCGGTTGTATTTTTTATAGTTATTGAAAAACGTGTTCACATTCCTATCCTATAATACGGCTTACTATATATCAATTATTCTCATTAATTATTTGTTCAATTATTAAGTCTAGGTAAATAATTAATTAATTCCATATATGCAAGGTATCATGAATAGCCAAGCATATAATAACATCACATGAACAACTCATACAGTTTATAAATAAATAAAAAATAAAAATAAAAAACATGAACAACTCATACATATAGAGATAAGATTTGTTCACAGAGTGAAAACCGAATAGGTAAAAACACTTCAGGGAAAAACCTAGCTCATCAAATCCACTATGAAGGTTGTTGTGGGTACAGATACTCACTAGACTTTTCGAACAAGTAGATAGACATCGTACCCCAGCTCCCCACTTCTACTAGCAACTATAAACTCTTGCTTTGATCCTTTACAATCACCTGATGCTGAGAATCAATTCGCCGACTGCCAAGCCAATTTGTTTATTACTTCAAGACTTCTTTAAGATTTGTAATAGTCTTTGTGGTTTCAAATAGCATTCCAATAACATTGTAGGTGATCTTTTGGTAGTGTAAAACCTCTCAAGCATAGGCAATGTAAAAGGCAGGAATAACTAGAAGGCTTCAAATTGTGTTTTTTAGGTTTTGTACTGATGTCATCCTTCTTTGAATATTAGGGTTAAATTTAATCCCATGCTTATAGGTGTAGGTTATGAACTATGATTGGCCACAAAAACAGTCGTGAAAACCCAGTTGGTGCTTTCCTTAACGGATTCACTAGTGCGAATGTCAAGCGAAAGTTTCTATCCGAAATTATCATTCTTACTTGACTAATCATAAATTTCGCTTGACCAAATTCTGAAAATTTACCCAATGAACAACAAACTTCTATCTTTAACCTCAAGTACACCTATCAAATACAATTCAAAATTGTTCAACAATTACATTCAAACCTTATCATAGAATTAGTCAACTACACTAAAAGCTACAATACAATCCCTACTCATTCCCACAGAAATCCTTTTCGTCAGCATATAAGCGTAATGCTTAGTGGATTGCTGAATGTCTTTGTACAAGTCATGGTGAGGAATGGAACTACTACGAATTATTTGTAAAAGATTAAAAACATCCAAATGACAATCCTACTTATTCTTCTTCTTCTTCTTTTTTTGGGGAGGGGGGGGGTTGTGTGGCGCTTATATATGATGACCTTATTCCACAACTTCAAATGTTATGTTGAACAGTGGTGTGATTTTACTTATGTAGATATATAATTTAAATAGTCTCTTATTGGATTGATATTGTACAAAAAGTACATTCACTCAAAAGAATAAGAGTTTAATTAGTTTAAGACTCATGCATACTAAAAAAATTCCAACCACATTTAAGAATTTTAAAGCCATGCTTTAGAGAGAGAGAGATGAGATTTTCTACTTTTAGAAACTTATTCGGAGTGTGTCCCATACATGTGTCTCTAAAGTAGAAAAGGCAATATATGCTATAGGGATAAATGGGAAAAGGAAGTTAGGGAGTACTGAAAAAGTTTAGAAAGTTCTTTAGGAAAGAACTTTTTTGCTAAAGAACTAGATACACATAGTAGGATCCCATCTTATTTAAAAATCTTAAACCAATATATATATATATATATATATATATGTAAGTTAGAGTTCAAGAATACACCACTGATTCCAGTACCTTTAGTGATGTTTTGGCACTAGGTTTCGAACCTCATCATCAGCATTCAGCACCCTCCCCCTATTAATTACCTAGCAAAATTTTTAAAAAATAAAATAAAAGAAGAAGAAGAAGAGTTCAACTCAATCTTATATCAACCACGTTCACTATATTGTGGGATACCCTCAAACCTGAATACTCTAGACAAAAACAAATACTTTAAGAAGAGAGATATTACATATATTAATGCAATTGACATACATAAAATTGTGGCATATATATATATATAAGGGATAAAACTAGAAGCATAAATAGTTTGGTCTGATTATAAAGAAAAAACATGCAACATCATGCAAAAAGTAAAAAACAGGATATCAGTTAAAACATGTGTTCAAGAGAAACTGAGTTTTTGAGTGGGAAAGCAAATGAAAAAACTCATACAGAAAGTGATATTGGCGCGGCTCAATCTGAGATCGTCTTTTACGACACTTCCACACGTAAATCCGTCATCGGATTGAACCTCACCAACATCGCTTTCTTTGCTTCCCAATCATCCATCAACTTCCCCGGCCCTCTTATATACTATAAAGAAAAGCAAAAGTTCCTCCACCATATATGAATGCCACAGGAAACAGATGACGAAACTCAAGCCTGCACATGTGGAGGACTGGAGTGTACAGTGATCTTTTTGGCTTTCAACATCTTGCAGGGCCTGGTACCGATTACCAACCAGAAAGGAAAAAAGGTACTTTACTAAATAATAACAGTTATGGTCCCATTTTCCACCAAAGGCAATAATATGATAATTTTGGGTACCCATTGTAGGGGAAAAGAGGCTACCGGGTGGAACAGGTGGAGATAGTGGTTGTAGATGGTATATGTAATTATTGGTGAAGTGGGATCTGCAAATCATGATCTATATTTTGCGAATCCAGTCATTATCAATGCATTTTTATTGCATTTGTAAATTTTTTTAGCTATAACTAACAAGTATGCTAAATATAGAAAATTAGTGTAAAATTTAACAGATAAAGTTTTATAGTTCTATAATATAATACTATATCCCAAGTGGGGTCTTACTATCATATTTGTTTTTCCATAAATCAAGCGAGGGATAGGAAGATGAAAAACGCGTAAGGAAGAGATGATTTGACGCACATATGCGTTACATGTAGGTTGAAGCTACTAAAAATATAAAACAATAGTAAGACTAAAAAACCACATAGATTTTTATATTTAGTTTTTATCTAAATTCATGGTGAACTATTTAAGGAATAGTTGTAATACTAGTCATGAATCACTGAATGTTTATACAACAGTACTAATGATATTGATTGAAATGAAGTGTTTCAACTAGGAACCTAGAAGCTAGGGTTAAAAAAAAAAAAAAACAGAGCTTAAATGTATGATATATAAGCAAAGATAGAATGACCATGATCAGTACATGCATGTTAAACTAAACAAACAACTATATTTTGATAGAAAAAGTGTAGCTAAGAGTGATCATGGAGTCATGGTTATGAAGAAATACATAGAGAGAGAGAGAGAGAGAGAGAGAGAGGAAAGGTAAGAGTGGAGTGTGGAGAGGAAGGGGTGGAGAGGCAGAGAATGTATACTGGTGAGCTAGGTTGTGCCTCGGGATGGGAAGGTGAAGGTGGTGAGTGGAATGATGTCAAGAGGGAGCATCACTTACTTTAGGGTTTGTCATGCTTAGTTTGTACTCAATAAAATCAAACTCCACCTTCTTGCGCATGCACCTGAAATATTCTCCACCAAAAAAACCCCAAACAACTCCTTTTGATTGTACCTCTAGCCTTTTTCTATTGTTATTTTAACCCATCCTCTCATCTTTTTAATTATATCATGCCTTGCATCTCATTAAATCTATGCTACAGAGAATAACATAGTTGGCTTATATGTGTGCCTTGTATCAACACACTTGTCAAACAAATTGCCATCCACGCTTTTAATATCGTATCTAAAATGAAACCATAATTTATCTAACACTTGAAAGTTTGCTATTTAGGTAAACAAAGTCGTTAATTTTCAATCTTTGCTTGCATGGTACACAAAAGAATTATCCTTGTCTAAACTAAAGCATCAAGAATATGCCTTCTAGTGTAGGACAAAATAGTTGGTTTTTGAGAGCGTAATACACCCTGCACGCCGTGTATATGTTGTTAACCTAAATTTGTTCTTATTTTTCCATGCTGCCCAAACAAGTGGTAGCTATTAGTAACATTTAACAATCAATACGTATAGTACTAGAAGACTAAAAGTCTAGAAGCAAATTAAAGATGGTCAAATAGTATGTGTTTGTGTGTGTGTGTGTGTGAGAGAGAGAGAGAGAGAGAGAGAGGGAGAGAGAAAAGAATCTTGGGAACATGAGTGCAGAATGTCAGCGAAGGGGATTTTGTCTAGAAAGAAGTTTGGGAATGGAAGAAGGGTACGTACAAAGTTGATAGCTTTAAGACACACACACACATTTTAGCACTAAGCAAATAGGCAAAATAGCCAACAACCCAAAGCGGGGACACCGGCGCTAAAGGAATTCTGCCTTGGGCCTGCATTAGGAGACACTTTCCTTGGGTTTTGCTTACCCTTTTCCCTTCACTCTCTATTCTTTCTTTCATTTCTTTCTTTTTTTATTATAAAAAAAAAAAAAAGCCACCCACTTATTATTCTCTTTGGAGATTTTGGGAAGTGCAAAAGAACCTTTTAATAAAAGGGCTTAAAAAAATTAATCTGCTGAGTCTATTTCTTTCTCTCTCTCACTCATGATTTGAGGCGATAAGTTCGCGTGCCACTACCCAAATAAACAGATTCCTTCACGCCTTAAACCATTGCACTTCTTATTCTTCTTTACACACCAGATCCTAGGACTTTTTCTCTCCCAATTTAGACTAATAGACTGAGAGGAGGTCAAAAGCTAAGCTAAAGCTATAGCTAGATAGTTCTATACTATACTTCTTTGGCTTTCTGCTGTGGTACCTGCTTTGCTTGCTTTACCTCTAATTATAACATTGTCCCTCCATCCCATGTGTGTTGTTGCAGCAGAAATTTGCATAGTGTGTAAATATATGAGTTTCAAAGCCAGGTTGCTGCTAGCTTGGTCTTTGAGAGACTTGATTAAAGAGGTGGACAAAAAGACACCCATGTTTCTACTCATAACTGAGATTCTAAGAAAACTTTTGCGGGCCATATTGGCCTTTTCTTTAATTTAAAAAGTGAACACACTTTCTTAAGTGTTACTCTAATTCAAGGGAATATTTGAATCACTTTATTAATTGACTTCCTCCTTTATTTTTTTTTTCTTCTTTGGCCCTTATGTTCCTCCTTTGTTTAATTAGATTGAACGTTGTTATTGCTGTCCGGAACTTGAAAATTTTCTTTTGTTGTTAACTTTTTTTTCCCCCTCATTGTTCGACATATAATAGACACCATCTTGGAAATTTGGGGTGGTGGGGTTGCAATCTCTCTTTTCTCACACACATTTTGGCATGAAATGAGGGTGAAGAAAATGTAAAGACATTTGAAACTTTTTTTTTAGGGGTGAAGGTATGTTTCAACCATGCATAGCATTTAAGCCAAACTCACTTGTCCGCTTGTGGAGACAAGAAAGACACTCTCTTCACAAACTCCAGTTTCTCTCTCTCTTTCTTTCTGTGTCATTACTGTTATGCCTGTGTTTGTATGTGTGAGACTTCTCTGCTCACACATGCAGGTAGGCTTGCCTCCTAGTAACTCTCAGAATATTTTCTCAGCAATGAGTGAAATGGAAGAAGCTTTACACTTTTTGACAGGTTGAACCAATAATGCCAGACCAAAAAAATAAATCCACAACGCCACAGACCACAAGTGTTAGTGGTACATAGGTTCACCAATTACGACACGTAAAACCTTATGGGCTAAAGGGGACACAAACTTCCCCTGAACTGTCCTCTGTCACTTGGCAGAACCTACCTTAACTGAAAGATCACATTCCAGTACAGTTCCCTGTGTATAACATCATAATGTCCGGACCTTTAGGCAGCGTGTGCTAATATACCACAACAAACCATAAAGTAAAAGAAAAATGCTAAAGATACTGCAAATTTTATCACGTAAAAATAGGTGAGGAATAACAGCTTCAAAAACGCCCATTACCGACATTTGGTGTAAAGGAAAATGAATTATAATAAAGCTAAGTGAATTCTTGCTCAAAGCTGTAATGCAAGACAACAGCCTAATTATGCATATTCATTCATATCATATCGCGCATTTCAGATCTCATTCATTTCACACGACCCATTACAAGCATGTCCACAATCATACCGCCAGTGTCCTCTTCTTTTTTCCCCCCATAGATCTTTTTATCCCATCAAATAATTATACATTATGATTACCATTGCCATTATCACATTCTCACCCTCTCAAAGTTCTCGTCTTGTCTAAATCATTTATGTGCTACAATCTTCAGATTTTATTTTCAGCCGACACTTTCCCAGCCATGTGGGGGTAAAGGGCACAATACCTGGAGTAAAATATTTACAAAATTCCTACACATAACAGAGGGAGGACCATAATTTTCAACAATATTAATTAAAAAGAAGAAAAGAAAGGGCTGGATTTTTCAATTTCATTTCACTAATAAAGTCAAGTTGGGAAGTTTTGTTCATATCAACCTAATCCTACCCTCTTTTCTTTAATCTAAAATGTAGATTGCGCCTTGAAATACGACTCCAAAATCTTCCAACAAGTCCAATCTAGCTGATAATGTTGTCAAATAAGATAGTTGCTTCATTTGACTCTCATTGGGAGGGAGAAATCTAGTATGTGAAATTCGAAACAAGTGTCAGTTACAAACAAAATCAGAGAGTCAAAGTAAACTCACCAAAATTATTTGTAATATAGCAGTGCACATGCATATTTGAATGGGAGGCAGTGTACATTTAATTTTAAATAGGAGGGGTAGCTCAGGGGTTTAACTCAGTACTAGAATAAAACTATCAAAACATTGGGCTGAACAGGTTAATCACAAATGAGATCAAGTTTGCGAATGGAAAATAGAATTTCAAATTTCAGTAAGATCAAGAATTGCCATCTAGAACTGATTCCTAAAATGAATAGAACCTGAAAGTCTTGCCACTTCCAATATTTTTAAAGTTTTCTCCGAAACTCAATTAATCAAATCAGGAAATGGAAAATGAATTCAAATGCCATTTTAATCTACCAATTTCCTGTAAGGAGATAACACCAAAAAAAGGCCCCTGTTGTTTCTCTTGTAAATTCAAACAGGAACCCATTAATGCAAATGAAATTTTTATATGTTTCATCATGCTCTATAGGAACCTTTTTATTATTATATCAAAATTTGCAGCTGAGCAGAAACACTGAGCCATTGAGCAATTTACCTCCATTAAAAAGGAAAACTTTCATGCAGCAGCTTAACATACTTATTTTCCTTGGAGTTTATAATACGCATATAAACAGGATCCAAGAAAACCAAGTGACTGGCCAAGAACATTGAACTGGAAGCAAAAGTGACAAATTCAACATGAGAAAATAAGATTGAGAATGGCATATGTTAAGGGCACTGTGAGACCCCAAAAAAAAAAAAAAAAAAATAGTTGGAAGTTTATGCTCACAAAATCAAATGGAAGCCCACCAAACAGTACCCAGCCAAGCCCAATAGTAAGAAGATCCTAAAATAGGTAACAGCAGAATTAGTGTCAACAAAATAAGCATCACGAAGAGCTGTGGGAAGGGCACAAAAATTGACAAATAATTTAGGATATGCCCCAGAGGTTTGCAAACCAAGGACAATAATGACCCTATAGGCTATAACCATTAATGTAATTCATAAAACCAGAAATTTAGTTTGCAGAAATATCCTGCTAATATATTAAAATAAACAAACTTAATAATACTATCAATATTACTTTTTTTTTATAGGTAATAATACTATCAATATTACTGAGTCATTATGGGTTCTAAAGCAACAAATTGAACCAACAGCTACAGGAGCACATCAACCAAAATGCTTGTGATTTGTTTCCATGAAGCTATTGAATGTTCTGGAAACCAAAATTGGGCCTAAAATACACATCTGATCTAATGTGTGCCATATGTGTTGGGCCACCCTAAGCAATTTGTTGTATCAGATGGTCCAACTGACAGAGTCAGGCTCATCTAGTCTGTGGCATTTGGGACCCATGAGGGCATGTACTTTATTGACCAAAAGCATATGGCTGGCAAACATAAATTAGATATTCATGATGATAATTTAAAGTCTAGACAATTATTTACTTCAACTCAGAATTTGCTAAATAAATTTAGATTAAGAATGACAAGATGTCAATGAGGTTTGTCGATCAAACAGTTATAATTATCTGAGCAGTTGACTTCATGTTTAAAATGAAACAATCACAAGGAAGCCAAAGACTTGGTTCAAAATCAATAGTAATGCACCAATTTCCAAGAAAAGAACAGTAATATTAACATAATAACATCAAGATTAAGAGAGCTTCATGTCTGCTTGTTTGAAGGTTAACATGAAGTTGGAAACAGACATTACATACCTTCAAATTACCACAAATTGTCTGAGTGAGAGCTGAATTGAGAGTTGTATTCAAAAATACACAATAGTTTATCAAGAAAGCCAAAATACAGGAAAGAAGAATCACAACCTGCAATATTCCAATGCAGCAATTTGAAATCAGACCAAAAATCATTCATTGATGCTATGGCACTCGTATAGTGCTCTGGGGTTAATAAAGTCTGCATTGGGATCTGACTAAAGTGTGAAAGATGCAGATAGAGCATATACAAAAATAAGAAATTAGGTCTACATGGAACCAATATGAGTTTGTGCACTGAAGTTATAGTCTAGATAATTAAGAGGAACTAAATAATGCTATCTGACTGAACATGGATGTGATTTTTCCAAGAAAGGAGTTCAAAGGGATGCAATTAACATCAGAACAGTGTCATCTGAGAAATGTCAATCTAGAGTATGGGGGTGATATCATACCAGCACTTAAAAGTAAGACCTCATCAAAGTCAAGATCTTGATTAAGTTATTAACGTATAGACTACTAAGAATATTTATTCAAGATGAGGATATCAAAATTATTCAAATGCCATGCTTCAAATATAAAATAAACATAGACTACTTTTGCACTACATTAATCTACTCATAAACAGAGAAGCAAATATGTGTAGATGCCCTTCGGGATTGTTCTGACAATACTGCTGAGAAATTAAAAAGTAATGACAGGTGCATTGATTTGGTGGAAGTTGAAGGCTAATCAATGGTAGTGGAAATCCAAAACAGATGGATATTAACAAAAACCCTGCACATGCCACTAGGGCGTATTTACAAGGCTACACTTTAATAGTAGATAAGCTAGTAACACACAAACAGATGGAGTACTGTTGTCATCGCTAAAACCAATTTATAATAATACTTTTGTTGCTGAATAACTAATTCTCAGGAAGTAAAATAGGTAGGACAGAAGACTTGAGAGAAAGAATAATTAAGAAAAAAAGCAGTTGCCAGCCAAAGGACAAAAGTAAAGAAAAGCAACAGTATTAAGAAAGGAAAGGAAAATCATAACAACCAACAGAACAAGCAAAGAAAGTGAGGGAGGGAACTCCAGCCAGTAGCAAACAAAGTAATGGCATTTTATCATAACAATGCCATCAAGCATTCACTAGGAAACTTTTAAGTATAAGTGCATAACAACTCTTTAACTGAACAACAAGCACCTGAAAGCCAGGGAAGAATAAATAAGGAAAGTTCAGTGTCACTTGTAGGTCCCCTCTGATTGATGTCCAGAACAGCAAGATTGGTGCACATATTATTCCTAGAGAAATCAAGCAACTAAATTTTCATACCGAGTTCTGACAAGCTCAATTTATTTTTTACAACAAATGGAGCTAAAGGTCATGCAAGTGTGTTAAACCCCTTATCATACCATTACACCACATAAGACCAAAGGTATTCAGGCCACTGGATTTACCTGAAAGATTGAGGATAAAGTGAATTATAAAAGGAAATTCCCAACCACAACATAAATGAGCAATGAGAAGACGTAAGAATGAATATATTACCAATATGAGCTATAGAAGCAAGATATACTGCTGTACAGATGTTTGCTATGAAAACAACAGCATAAGCATAGGCATCAAATGATAAGTCCCGAGCTCCGGCAACAAAGGCACCAAGTAAAATTATCCCCACACTGATGAAATCCTTGGATTTATTCAATTAAAACAGGTATAACCAACATGAATTGCATGATAATACTAACATATATAATATATTTTGTCATTTGGTTCTCCCTCATAACCATGTATAGAAAATGATACCCTTTTTTCAAATGATTTACAAAATCAACTTCATTTTTTTCAAGACCAAAAATAATTCAAACGTGCCTAACAATATTTCCGAAACAAACCTAGAAGTATCAATAACAAGAACATATAAAAGCTTGTTTGTTTTGGAATGTAAAAAGGTATTTACAACTAAATAAAAGTTCAGAAGCTTCCTACATACTTATCCAGTGCCAAATCCACCCCTGGGCAATCGTGTCACAACCAAGTTAAGAAGTCCAACATATGGCTAATGCAAACATAAAGATCAAGATCGATCAATAGTATTTACTCACCATGAGGAGAGCCAAAACTGCTGAACTGGGGTTTGGCCTCCAAGATGAGTTTCTGATTCATACAGCTCAGACTGAAGATCAGCCAAAGATTGAAGGCCATAGTCAAAATTTTAACAACAATTCAATATGATATGAAAAATAAATCACTTGGGAACACCCAACGACTCAGTTTAACTCAAAAGCCCTACTATTCAAACGAATATTTGGTCTTTTAGTATATTATGGCTACCTTCCCCTCTCCTCTCCCTCTATCTCCCTACTCAATACCTGCCCTTGTAAAAGCAAGGTGGAAAGTGAGGTCATGGATTCAAAACCCAACGGCTGTGTAACTAACCAATATTTTTTTCTTAAAAAAAAATTAATTATATCTTAAAATTTTTGCCCAAATACTTTCATTTTCTCAATATATTATAATGTTTATAGTCATATTCATTCATTTGGCAGGCATTATAAACACTTTACTTGAATCCAATTGCATATTCATACCTAGCCTGCATGCACATGCACCCATGTGTTCATGTATTAAGTTTGAAAAAGATTCAACCATTTTTCTTCTTCAAATAATATCAATGACAGTCATTCAATGAAAGTAACTATACCAAAGGGTTGCATACCAGGCAACAATAGAAGGTGAATGCTTCTTCCCAGTCAAAACATACTCCACAATCATCGTAAAAGCCACAGTGGTCCGCCTGAGGGTGGTGTACATCGGAACACTAATGCCCCGAACAGATTCCATTGAGACCAACTTTTACCAAAAGAGATAGGCATTCTTTAGAAGATTACATTTTCTACCCAGGGAAAGAAATGTTAACTATAGTATGCCATTGTATACATACCATGTAAAGCAAATACGATAATGCAAGAGGAAGAGTGTGAACCAATGTCCTAAACGGTACAAGGGTTGCTGGGTTTTTAGTAGTGTTTTGCAGTTCATCCGTTGTGAAAGAAATGATCTTCCAGAATTTCATTGCATAGAGAAACAAACACGAACATAGCATCTAACACAAGATACAAAATGCCCCAATTAGGTTAGTAAAAATTAAAAGGAACTTTCAACCAATAGTTTCTGAATAAGCATCAATATGTCAGGCCAGCATGAATTAACATAATGAAACTTTAATGACACATGTGTTGCACAAGGACACGTATATAATTACAAAAAAAAAAAAAAGGGGGACGACAATTGTTGAACTTGAATTCAACTATGATAATAATTTAAAAGTTGGTGCTAAGTATTTCAGTAGAATTGCATAATATTGTTAGCAAAAACAACTAAATGGTTACAATTCAAGGATATATTGCATAGTTGGTGAGACAAACTTAGCAAATGAACTACCTGAAAAAGAGTGATGACATTTACACATGGGAAATTGTACGACGAAAGGGCTGCTTTGTTGAACAATACCAAGAGAACTGCAGGATGGAGGACAAAGCATGCTGATCATAGTCACTTAAACAGCAATAATGGAAACCCCATTGGTGATGACGAAGTACAAACAGATAAAAATAATGAGCTTTACAGTAATTAGATATAAATTTTAAATGCATTAATTTTGTTTCCTCCCTTCTTTTGTATCCTTATTAATTAAAAAGTCCTTACTACTAACACACTGAAAAATCTTTAATCCAGGCATATGTGTGTTTGTATTTACATGCAGATACACACACATATATGTATATATGCTAAAACTGAAATTGAAAGTAAAACCCATATAAGGGACTTATTAATAAAACTACCTGTTCTGATAACAGGTTATCAATGCCATCCAAACTGCAAACAACCAAAACTACTGACACTATTCAATATCAAGATTCCTGTTTTATTGATCGAAATACCTTTCCACGGTACAATTTATTAAGGACTACAACTTTAACTGGGTTATTTATGCAGCCTAGCATTTTTACAGCCACAATGTCGATTTATTCTATAGGTCTCCAAAGACACTTCTCCATTTCATCCTAATCTATGAATATCATCCCATACTCCTTATCATTTGTTGCTTGAATAAAACAGTGATGGCCAACTCAGTGTTTTCTGGGCCTTTAATTATCACCATTCCCTGTCTCTAGTCCTAGTAAAATTTCAATTTCATAGATTCTGTTCGTATCATACTCATTTTGAAACATTGGTTGTCACTCCTCTCGTTAATTTGCACTGTCAATTATTTTGTGTCCTTAATTGCACCAATGTATCTACTACTAGGTATTAAGTTATTTCCCAACATTTACCACACTGTCTTTGATAACTCACTAGATTCATCGGTCCCAAAAGTTAAACTTATTACGAAATGGTACTATTATTCTAACACTCCCAATCACGTGTGGGTCCAAACTCTTCTCAACTAGTGAGACCTAAGAAGCACAAACACTTCAAAACTCCCGTGTGTCCATGTTTAACGCATTTCAATGTCAGACATGCCATGAACACTTCTGCATGCATGTCCTCATTATGTTGGGAGAAAAAAAATCTCTTTTTTTTTTTTATTTAAAAAGAATTCCTTTAATTTTAGATATGTTTTTAAAGAGTTTGATAGTTATTATAATTTTGAAAACATATAAATAAATATAAAATATGCCTTTAAATAAATAAAATATACCTAAAAGTATTAATTAATTAATTGTGGTATCCCCTCACCATTTTGTGTCGTAATTTTTCAAGACTTTGACGTGTCCTCATGTCCTTGTCCATGCTTCAAAGAGTGAGACCCAACATGTAAAATTTTTTATTTTTTGACACAAGGTGGAGATTGGATCAAACTCACTCAATACTACCTACTTTGATACCTTGATAAATTTACTCAAGATCAATATCTATGTCATCAATCAAATATCTAAATTACAAAAAAAATTTCAAGTTTTTGTAGTATAAAATTATGCATAAAAAACAAATTTATAAATCAAATAGTAAATAACATGTGATTAATACAAAATTTGATAGGCTTGTTAAGGATATAAATAACATGCAACTTGAGGTTAGATTTTCAAAGTATATATATTTATATTAATTTTTGTTAGTGAGAGTTGTAACCAATAACTGCAACCAAGAACCAAGTTGTAGCCAAATTTTGTCCTTCTAATAAGCTTCTCATTTTTTTTTTTTTCTCTCTTTAAACCATTTTGTGAGGAAATACAAACAACAAAATTCTAGTAATCTTAATCAACGTTTAATCCTCACTCAATCATTTTCCCAAAGTTTCACTCATAACTATCAAATTAAGGAACAGATAATTCACCAAACAAAAAATGAGAAACATTGAAAGTATCCATAACAAAATAATGCAGAAAGTGAAAACAGAGAGGAAAGAAAAACCAAAAAAACAAAAAACCTGCAGTGAGCATGTAAGAGACAGCAGCTTGAGCTCCTTTTGTGGTTATGGCAGAGGCTTTCTTGTGAGTCTCATCACTGAGCAAGGGATCGGATACGGGCAGTTTCTGGTTCTTCTCAGAAGCCATAGCCAAGGCACCAACCCCAACCAGTTCTTTGTCTCTGTGACTCTGTGCATCTGTGACTTTAAATTTCAGAGTAGAATCCATGGATTGTCCTTGGCCTCGCCAAACTTCAAAGTAACAAAAAATATATTTAAGAATGCAAGTACTGGAGTGGAGTACCGCACTGACTGGACTCAGCTTTTCTTTTATATTCTCTCTGCTTTTCTTTATGAAAAGATGGTGGAGCTATTTATACATTTATGGAAAAAACAAAGTTTTATCATTATTATTATTTTTTTTTTTTTATCTTCCAAATATGGCAGCAAGTACTACACTTTTTATAATTTCAACTCACTCGTGGTCAGCATTTCTCACATACTTTTCTTTTAACTGTTTAACTTATCTTTCTCAAACCAAAAAATAAAAAACTTATTCAATTGTCTAAAAGATATTAACTTATTTATTTATATATATTCCGTTTGGTTGGGAAGATGAAAAAATCAAAAAATAAAAAATTATGAAAAGATGAAAAAATAAGATAATATAAAAGATTTAGTTTTTTCAAAGTGGAAGGATAAAAAAAATTTTTGTTTGATTGAGATAAAAAATGAGAAAATGAAAAATAAAATTGATATAAATTTATAATTATGTCCTTACTAAATATATAAACAAAAAGTAACACATTTATTATTTAAAAAAATTGTATAGACACTTTAATTTATTTTTTTTATAAAATAAGCAAATGCTAAAAGGATATAAAAAAAATAAAAAATAAAACTGATAAAACAAACAAAAAGAACCAACATGTACTGTGCAAAATTTTATCCAAAAAAAAAAAAAAACAAACTAAAATTACTGTGCAAACAAGAAGAAACTATATCTAGAAAAAAAAAAAAGGGAGGGGGGGGGAGGGGAGACAAAAAGTTGGCTATTGGATGGAGAAGGACAATTTTGTCCAACACACATCTTCCTCATTTTCTCTCCATTTTGGTGGGCTTAAAGAGAAAACAGCTGGGCTCCACCACTTTTCTCTCTCCCTCCCCCTTTCAACCAAACATCCTTCCCACTTATTTTCTCTCCTATTTTTCACTCTTTTTTTTCTATCCTTCCTAAAATCCACCCAACCAAACATACCCTAAGTCTTCTTCTTTTAGGTAATGTTGTGCTTTAATTCAGAAGAAGAAGAAAAAAATCATCCAAACAACCCCACTTTGTTACGGTTCTACTATTTATAGGGAAAAAAAAAAGTTTTGTTTGTTTAACTTATATGGTTCATAAACTTTACCAATTATTAACATGACAAAAATATTAAAAAATATATATTAATGCAGGTTTTTATTTATTTTTTTTAAAGTGCAGGTTAGTAGAGTGGCATTCAAACAACAAAGATAATACACTATAAAAGGTTCTATTATTGTTAAAGTATCACTTCAATCCTTATTAAGTATATTATTGAATAATTAGAATCATCATTAAATGTGTTAATTTTATTTTTTTTCATATTCACTTTTTTTATGAAATTTTGTTTTTCACATTCACTTGGTTTTTTATAAACTTTCTTCTTTATAAATTACATAGCATGAAATTTTATGTTATCCATAGTCACAAAAATATTGAAAAATAAATATTAATGCAGGTTTTTATTTATTTTTTTTAAAGTGCGGGTTAGTAGAGTGGCATTCAAACAACAAATATAATACACTATAAAATGTTCTATTATTATTAAAGTATCACTTCAATCCTTATTAAGTATATTATTGAATAATTAGAATCATCATTAAATGTATTAATTTTATTTTATTTTTCATATTCACATTTTTTATGAATTTTTTTTCATATTCACTTGGTTATTTATAAACTTTCTTCCTTATAAATTACATAGCATGAAATTTTATGTTATCCATAGTCATCTTTTATTTATCAATTGCTATCTTCCTTATATGGCATGAAATCCTATGGATACTAGCATGAGATCCTCTAGAACCCATTTATATAAATAAATATATATATATATATATATAACTAAAGATATTTAATATTTTGTTGACCTCATATATTGCGTCTCTTTAGTATTTTGAGGTCTCACGATTATACAAATCATTATTCTAGAATGAGTCTGAATTTGGTAAGTATGGGATATAAAACTCATATTTTACATTATTCAATAAGAGATTGTCATATCAGTTTTTTACTTAAAACTCAATACATCCTACCACACATAATAATATTTCAATAAACTCACAGTTAAGTTGTGTGAGGATAAAGGCCCAAAATCGCGTATTGGGCCTTGAGCTTTATCCGAGGACGATGTAGTGTCTGAGGAGAGGTAATTGAATATGGAGAATCCCAGAACGGAATTAGGTACGCTTAAGATGGGTGGGGCGGTCCGAGGAATGATCCTCGCATAATCCTAACTATAGAGACGTGTATCATGACTGAAGGAAAGGAAGCCCCTGAAAATATCTTAGGAAAAGCTGCTACCACCGTATTAAATGTGCTGTACCAATTTTATGTCCTTATTTATGTAGAGAAGACCCCTGAACAGTGCAGCCTTGGCCACCGCAACTCACAGAAGGTCAGAGAAGGTGCATGATGGGACTGGCATTCAAGTGAAGGCTCAGATGATCAACAAGTGTAGGATCAAGATGAACTGGAAGAAACTATATAATGTGAAACAATCCTTCATAGAAAAGGAAGGGAAAAAAAAAAGATTGTGTACATTACGAGTGGAACCTGTATCTAGACTAAGAACAGTAAATATCAAAATTGACCTCTTCGGACTTTCGCCGAGGACAATTTCTTGAATTTGAACTCTTTACTTAACTCTTCTTGTGATCTTAACTTATCTTGTTGAACTGTCTAATATAATCTAGCCCAGCTTTCTTTCTCCACTCTCTATAAATTCATTGTTCTTGGGCCTTTTGGGCCGATCCATTCATCTTTGGGCTGGAGCACCAAATCTGCGTCCTTACAATTGGCGTCGTCTGTGGAAAAGCTGATTGGTTAGAAGTGTTAGATTTTCAATCATGGTAGGTTCAGGACCGCACCAATCGGAGTCTATGGGGTCTTAGGTGGAAGAACATCCTCGAGAGGGCTAGGAGGGAAGTGTGCATACCACTCATACTGATGAGAGTCATTCAAAAGGTGGTAGCCACCTCTCTCAAAAAAAGCGTGCTAAGGCTATGCAGAAGGAGATTGACAACCTTAAAAAGAAGCTGCGCTGCGAGCGGAGGAGGCAAAGTCCTTTGGTTTCTAACCTTTCCTTCGATAGTGAGAGGGATGAGGATTATAGACGTAGGTCAAGAACGCCTCCTAGCGAAGCCTTCTCATATGAGGAGGACTATCGTCATGGACACAAGGGAGGAGATTCATCCTCAAGGGGCCTAGGAAATGATGCAATAAGCAAAGCGCTCAATAGAATTTCTATGTCTCCCTTCACACATAAAATTGAAAGTGCGAAGCTTCCTCGACGGTTTACCCAGCCTACTTTCACCCTTTATAATGGCCGATCAGACCCAGTTGAACATGTCAGTCATTTCAACCAGAGAATGGCGGTACATTCAAATAACGAGGCTTTAATGTGCAAAGTGTTTCCGTCCAGTTTGGGGCCTGTGGCAATGAGGTGGTTTAATGGTCTGGGAGTAGGCTCCGTTGATTCTTTTAAGGAGCACACCCGGGCCTTTGGGTCTCGTTTTATCATATGCAACCTAGTCCCTCGGCCTTTGGATTCTCTATTATCCCTATCCATGCGAGAAGGAGAAACCTTGAAGACCTATTCAAACAGATATTAGGAGATGTTCAACGAGATTGACGATGATTTTGATGACGTAGCTGTCAGAAAGTTCAAGGTTGGCTTGCCTAACGAGCATGGCCTGAGGAGGTCTCTAACAGAGAAACCCATTACTAGTGTGCGTCAACTCATGGACAGGATTGACAAATACAAAAGGGTTGAAGAAGACCAGCAGCAGGGGAAGGGCAAAGGTAAAGTTATCCCTCAGGAGAGGAGGGATTTCAGGTCGAACCGTTACAACAGCAATCGACCCCGAAGAGATTTCGTAACGCAATCTGAATCTCCGGCTGCCTAGGCTGTTAATACTTTGTTCCGTGAACCAGTGCATCAGGTCCTAGAAAAAATAAAAAATGAGCCATATTTTAGGTGGCCGAACAAGATGATCGAGGATCCTTCGAAACGCAATCAAAGTCTTCACTGCCAGTACCACCGAGAGAGGGGGCATACAACTGAGGATTGTAGAACCTTATGAAGTCATCTTTAGTAGCTGATTTGGGATGGCAAGTTGAAGTAGTTTTTGAATCAACCTAGTGGGCAGGAGAGTCAGGCAGGGTCAGGGGTTCAAGGCGGTACATATTCGAGGCCCCTTCTGGGCACCATTCACGTTATCCTTGCCGCGCCAAGAAGGACAGGATCTTGACCCTCCAGGGTGATAACGATAGCTGGGTCGTCCGCCGAGGCTTCTCCACATAGTCCGAAGAGGGCTAGAATGAGCATTACACCGACTTTGAGCTTTTTGGACTTAGATAAACTTGGGGCCATACAACCACATAACGATGCATTAGTAATAACCCTCAAGATTGGTGGGTTTGACATGAAAAGGGTAATGGTGGACCAGGGTAGTGGAGCAGAGATCATGTATCCAGATCTTTACAGAGGCCTCAATGTGAGATCGGAAGACTTGACCGTCTATGATTCACCTTTGGTAGAATTCGACCGGAAGGTTGTTATACCGAAAGGACAAATCATACTGCCAGTTCAGGCCGGCTTAGAGGTGGTGGAGGTGGATTTTATTGTAGTGGATGCCTTTTCTCCATACACTGCAATTCTGGCATGCCCCTGGCTTCATGCCCTAGAAGCTGCTTCATCTACTCTTCACCTTAAGGTAAAATATACATCCGAGGATCGGGTTGAAGAGCTTGTTGGGAGTCAATCCATGGCCAGACAATGCCTGGTGGCTGCCATTAATCACCAGCCTGGGACCGAATCCTCGGCAGATGTGGATAGAGGTTTATAGCAGTTAAAATCCGAGGCACCACAGCACAGTACTGTAACCAAGGATGAGAGATGTGAAGACTTGGAGAAGGTAGTTATAAGCAATGATCCGGAGAAGTTCTTCCAAATCGGAACTCAACTGCCTCCTCGAGATAGGGAAGAGTTGCTGAGGTTCCTTGGGGAGAACATTGATGTTTTCACTTGGAATGCCTAGGAGGCTCCTAGGGTAGATTTGGGCTTTATCTGCCACCACTTAAACGTTAATCCGTCCGCTATCCCCAGAAAGCAGCAATCTCGATGCTCCTCGAAAGATCACTCGGATGCCGTCAAAGAGAAGGTCGCGAAACTTAAGAAGGCTAAGGCTATAAAAGAGATGTTTTACCCAGATTGACTGGCTAATACTGTGGTGGTGAAAAAGAAGAATGGCAAGTGGCGGGTGTGTGTGGATTACACAGACTTGAACAAGGCTTGCCCAAAGGACCCTTTCCCTATGTCTCGGATCGATCAATTGGTAGATACAACTGTGAGACATCCTTGGATGAGCTTTTTAGATGCTTTCCAAGGCTATCACTAGATACCTCTGGCCTTGGAGGACCAAGAGAAAACAACATTTGTCACCCCCATTGGGAACTACCATTACAAGGTGATGCCGTTTAGACTTAAGAATGCGGGTTCTACTTATCAAAAGATGATGACACGGATGTTCGAACCACATCTGGAGAAGAGTATCGAAATTTATATTGATGATATGGTAGTCAAGAGTAAGAAGGAATCCGAGCATATCGATGACCTCAGAAACATCTTTGAAGTCTTAAGAGGTCATAAGTTACGACTTAATGCTTCCAAGTGTTCCTTTGGAGTAGGGTTTGGGAAATTTCTTGGTTACTCATCGAGGAATTGAGGTCAATCCAAATCAAGTCAAGACAATCAATAACTTGCAACCACCTTGGAATCCCAAGGAGGTACAGAGATTGACAGGAATGGCCACTGCCTTGAACCGATTCATATCCCGATTGGTAGATAGGTGCAGGGCTTTTTACCAATTATTGAACAAATGGAAGGATTTTGAGTGGACCGAGGAATGTGCCTTAGCATTCCAGCTGTTGAAAGAGTATCTTTCTCGGCCACCGATCATGTCCAGACCCGAGGCAGACGAGGTCTTGTTTGCTTATGTTGCAGTGGCCACCCATGCGGTAAGCTTGGTGTTGATAAGAGTTGACAACAGTGTACAAAAGCCTGTATATTATGTGAGCAAGTCTTTGCATGAGGCCGAGATCCGATATTTGCCACTGGAAAAGGCTATTCTGGCTGTGGTGCATGTCACACGCAAACTTCCCCATTATTTTCAGTCACATACTGTTGTCATCCTGACCCAATTGCCACTCAGGGCTCTGCTTCGAAGCGCTGATTACATGGGGAGGATTGCAAAATAAGGAACAAAGCTGGGGGCATATGACATTAAGTACATGCCTCGTACCTCTGTGAAGGGTCAAATCCTGGCCGATTTTGTGGCCGAGTTTGCTGAGACCCCGATAGAAGAAGATGTGAAGAAACACAACATGGATGAAAATTCAGTTGGAGTAACCTCCATACAAGGAGCATTATCATGAAAAGTTTACGTTGATGGCGCTTCAAATCTCAAAGGATCTGGAATGGGGCTAGTTTTGATCTCTCCCGAGAAAATCACAATCGAAAAATCATGGAGACTCGGTTTCTCGGCCACGAATAATGAAACGGAATACGAAACTCTACTAGTAGGGATGACCATGGTTCAGAAGATGGGAGAAAAGACCGTGGACATATTCTCAAATTCGAGACTGGTAGTCGGCCAGGTTATAGGGGAATTGGAGGCTCGGGATCCTAGGATGCAGGAATATCTAAGCTAGGTTAGACATTTACAATCTGGGTTTGAATCTTTCAATTTGCTGCAAATTCCTAGAAACAGAAATGCACATGCAAACTCGCTTGTAACGTTAGCAACATCCTTGGCACAGAGTCTACCAAGAGTAATTCTCATGAAGGACCTCATTAAATCCTTCGGGTCGAGAAAAGAAGTGTCATCCGTTCATCAAATCAGGGTAGGTCCTAGTTGGATGGATCCTTTAGCTCTAGCACAAGTTGCCTCAAAATGGCCAGCTGTGCCTTCAGCTCTAGCACAAGTTGCCTCGAAGTGGCCAACTCCAGCTCCGTCTGATATAGCAACTTGCACTGATCCTCAGCTTGAGCTTCACGTTCTTTAGTCCTGTTTTAGCACTTTTTCTTTCTCTCTCTTCAATAATCAGCTTTGAGAGGAGTTCCTTGTTCTCGGCCTTCGCAGCCCTTAAAGCCTTCTCTGCGTTATGGCGGAGGAGCATTTCGTTCTTTGCTTCACTTCGAGCCCCCTTCACCCACTCCTCGATCACAAAGACCTCTTGGGTGATCTGCACAAAAATAATATGGCCGCATGAGTAAAGGGTAGAGAAAAAATTCATTAACAAACAAATAAACGAAGGACATATAACTTGAAACTCACCATTGCAAGGTCCCTTTTTAGGGACAGGAAGAGGTCTTGTTGCTTCAAATTTCTCACAGCCTCCATGTCTTTGGGCAGAATGTCTTTGGGCAGAAGGAATGACTGTTCCAAAGCCTCGGCTTCGTGAGCAGCCTGACCTCTTTGAAAGTCATGGACCGAGGCGTCTCCAGCTATAGCCGCCCCATGCACCTCTAGCCGAGGGGACCAAACACGCGATTGTAGGCGCACTTCGGCCTTGTTTGGGTCTTCCCGGCTGTCCACAGAGGTAGACCTTCTGTCCTGAGTTTTCTTGGCCGTCTTCTGTTGTTTAGCCCCCTTCTAAGGGATGACCTTCCCGTCTTCAAGGTCTAGAACCGGCCTTTTCTTCTTTAGGTCCGATATATCCTTTAGGCTGAGGTCAGTGGAGGGAAGAAGAGAAGGAGGAAGAGGGAGTGAAGGAGGGACCTTAGACTTGGGGACTTCTTTTGAAGTTGCCCCCTTATTCCTCCCAGCCAAGAGCTCTCTCAAGCCCTTACCTTTTTGGTTCGACGCCATTTCCTCCTCGGAAGTGCTATCGAGGCAAGTGATAACCACGGCGGGAACGTGAACGCCTGATTGCCTATCGGTCTCGCCCTCGGCGTCGGGGACTCGAACTGTCACTGTCCCAGGGCTACCCTCTTCCTCAAAATGAAATTTGTCTATCTCCTCGTCTAGGGATAAATGCGAGGATGCGATCTCCTCCTCGGCGGCGGCGACGGCTACTACTACATGGACTTCTTGTAGCGGTATTGCGAGTGGCGGGTTGTGAAGGACCGAAAGCACGATCAAAGGAAGATCGTCCTGGGCAAGAAAATTCGGCTGCGATACGTCTATCCGGTTTATTCGAGGATCACCCGATCTAATACTGTGGCCGATCTCTTGAAACACCTTTGAAAAGAGGCTCGAAACTGAGGATGTGGTGGACCGCTCGCAGCTGTCCGTCTTTGTTCAAAAAAATCTCGGACCTAAGTAGGTAATTGAGGGCTGCAACGTTAGTTAGGCTGAGCTGAGGAGCCACGTAGTTCTTATCTGTAAACACATCCAAGAAACAAAACACAGTTAGAAAAACGAGAATCCATCATCAAGAAGAAAACAGAGGTAAAAGGAAAAAGTGATATAGTAAGGGTAAAAAAAAAAATCTCTCTAAAACTCTTTCTAAGATGCCTAACTCTAAGGTTCCGCACCTGGCTCTCCTTTTCAGACAGGGCAATGAATGTCGTCATGCCATGCTCCTGAAGCTATCAGGTAGTCGTCCTTCATGCCTTTGTTTGATTTGGGAAGGCATGAAATAAGCCTAACAATGGGCGAGCGGGACTTAAGGTAGTACCCCTCGTCGGCTTGTGAGTGGCACTCGTACATGTGCACCACATCGTGCCAAGTAAGCCCCAGACCCAAATGCTTGTTTAGAGCATCAACACAACCTAGGATCCTAAAGACATTGGATGCGCACTGGTGGGGGCATAACCTATGGTTAAAGAGGTAATCTCAGGTTATTTGACCCATTGGAAGCATCATTCCTCCTTCTATAAAAACTATCATAGGAATGACAACCTCTCCTTCCTCTCTGTCAAAGTCTATTCGATTTGGCTCACAATACCGCAAGGCTACTCCCTGCAGAATGAGGTATTTATCCTTAAAAAGATCTATTTTTGCGGGAGAGTCCACTAGATACTTAAATCTACCTATGGGGACAAACTAGAGGGAAACAATCGAAATTGAGATAAATTTTTTTTTTCTTTTTTGAAAGGCCGAGGAGATTGGCTGAAGAAAAAAAGAGAAATCTAAGAATTCAGAAACTTACAGGAACTAATGTATATGTGTAACTCTGAGATCTTTAAGGGTGTTTTCGAGGATTTCTTAAGGAGGAAGTGATGGAAAGTTGGTAACTTGAAAAGTTTTTTGATTTTTGAGTGATTGAACTTTCTGAACTCTCTGAACGCTTTGAAGAACTTGAAGATTTGAGAAATGAAGGGAGTAATCTCTCCGGGTGCTTTATATAAAGAGTGAGAATGAGTGGGAGTTATCCCGCTCAAAACTCAAGGAATGATGTCCATCGTTAGATCAACGCCCCATCATTAGATGTGGGGGACATAACGCCGCCTGGAGCAATCAATAACACTTCACGAACTCTGAAGCATCAGTAGCGCTCTTAAGGTGTGCAAAACGGTAAACTGACACATGTGAATAAGAAAATAAATACGTATACCTCTTGAAGGTCAAAACCCCACTTTTCCCCTCGGATAAGAGGGAAAAACCTGAGTTTTTAGGGGCTATTATAGGTATAAAAGCCCAAAATCACATATTGGGCTTTAAGCTCTATCCAAGGACGATGTTATGTCCGAGGAGAGGTAATTGAATATGGAGAATCCCAGAATGGAATTAGGTACGCTTGAGATGGGTGGGGCGGTCCGAGGAATGATCCTCGCATAATCCTAATTATGGAGACGTGTATCATGACTGAAGGAAAAGAAGCCCCTGAAAATATTTTAGAAAAAGCTACTACCACCGTATTAAATGTGCTGTACCAATTTTTCTGTCCACATTTATGTGGAGAAGACCCCTGAACAATGCAGCCTTGGCCACCGTGACTCACAGAAGGTCAGAAAAGGTGCATGATGGGATGGACATTCAAGTGAAGGCTCAAATGATCAACAAGTGTAAGATCAAGATGAACTGAAAGGAACTATATAATGTGAAGCAATCCTTCATAGAAAAGGGAGGGAAAAAAAAAAGAAAAAGATTGTATACATTAAGAGTGGAACCTGTATTTAGACTAAGAACAGTAAATATCAAAATTGACTTCTTCGAACTTTCGCCGATGACAATTTCTTAAATTTAAACTCTTTACTTAACTCTTCTTGTGATTTTAACTTATCTTGTTGAACTGTCTAATATAATCTAGCCGAGCTTTCTTTCCTCACTCTCTATAAATTCATTGTTCTTAGGCCTTTTGGGCCAATCCATCCATCTTTGGGCTGGAGCGCCAAATCTGCGTTTTTACAAGTTGGATTTTGAAAAATGTATTAGAATTGATTAAGTGTAATTGTGTCTATTTTTCAATATGTAATATGATGATGTGGTATGCTGGGATTTGAGGGGTAAAACTTAGGTTTTACACTACATCTTTATAGAATTTAATCTCTTCTGGAATATATTTTTAATTTAAAAATATATTTTTTGATAGTTACAACGTGGGAGGAGAGATTTTAAACCTTGGATGTCTCCTTTGGAAACACAAGGAGGTACCCACCTATTAAGTTACAAAACTCTTTGTGAGATATAGTTTTTAATTGAGTTTAAATCTATTCTATATTCATACCTTCCATTAGAATCTTGCCAAATCATATTTTATTTAAATAGTAAAATATCAAAATTCATAATAAATGTTTATTTATGACTCATAATTATCAAATTTCATATTTTAATAAAATCTTTAAATGATAAAATATCATTTATTTCATAATAAATACTTATTAATAGCTGTCATAATAAATTCATAATAAATGTTTATTTATGACTATCATAATCATCAAATTTCATATTTTAATAAAATCTTTAAATAGTAGAATATCATTTATTTCATAATTAATACTTATTAATAACTATCATAATTATTAAATTTAATATTTTTTTGATAATACACAGGACAGAGAGGATTTGAACCCTATATGTCATAAAACATGCTAAGAGGTGTCAACTGCCAACTAGTTGAATAAGACTCTTGACATCAAATTTAATGTTTAAACAGAAAATAAATAAGAAAAATATCATATTTGACTAAACTTTCTTGTATATATAGAAGTAAAGCAAAGGCTTATGTTAGGCCTCCACCATTTATCATGTTTTGAGCTTTTAACGGGGAAGTCAATACCGCACTAGGGAAATATATTGTACCGGGCATTAAATTGGTATCGGTATTTCTCTAAAATGTACTGAAAAAAGTACGAAATTGTATCGGCCTGTATTGATTGTACCAATCATATTTTAGGTGTTTTGGTTAGTATAATAAAAAAATTAATGTTAACATTTTTATTTTTATTTTTTAAAGAAAAAACATGTAATTTAAGCTAATGTATTGGTTAGTGTGTTTAGGCTAATATTTAGGCTTATAAAATATGTGAATTTTAAATTTTATGTTGACAAAAAATTAATAAATTCATATATATATATATATATATATTTATCGGTAATCCCAAAACCGTACACCTGTATTAATCGATTTCAAATTATTCCGTTCCCCTAGTCAAACCAAAATGACCTCCAATTCGAAATTGACTCCCTTAACTTTTAAAGCTTGAATTGTGGCAAAATATTTTATACACATGTCAACTTTATTGGTTCTTTCAACCAAAAAAGAAAATAATGCAAACGATTAGCAGAAGATTATTTGAAGGTTATGCCATTTGTTTGGAGCTTCCATCGCTTGACATGGGGCAATATATTTTATACATATGTAGCCTTTATTGGCTATCAAATTACCAAATGTCAGTAATTTTGCATAATTCCTACATTAAGTCCACAATTGCTGTATGATCACTCTTTTCATGCATCAAAGCATTTACTTGAACCTTACTGAATTATTCATAAATGAAAGAAGCGTTTAGACTATTCCTTAACTTAAATATTATTAGGACACGTTTGGTAGACTGTAATAGATACTGTAATGTAATAGATATTCTTATGGCATTACTATTCGGTTGTTTAGTTATGTTTTTCTTACAATGAATAGTTATTCCTTATGAATAACTGTTATTTCTTATGAATAATTATTCCTTATCAAAAGTACTGAATATTTATTTTTTCACCTTATGTAATAACTTTTAAAAAAAAATTCCTAAAAAGTCATTAGTTGCCACATCTTCAAAAGGAAAGAAAATAAAATTTTCTTATTATTAATTATTAGCTCTATTTTGAACACCCTAAAATAAATGTATTTTAGAAAATTTGACTTAAAATTGATTTAATTATACCTTCTTTTTATACTCTACTAAATTGTGGATGCATATCTAGGATTCTATTCATAAATGGTCACCAAATTAATGAAGAGTAATACTTATTACATTCAAATTTAATGTATTATTTGTAATACTTTCCATATTCTCATGTAATAATCATTACAGTGTACCAAATATGCCATTATTTCCTATTTAAGAAGTGTAGATTTTTTTTTTAACCCTAACAAATTTGTCGAGAATCTATAACCAACTCCAACATTTTGAAATTAAGACTTGCTGCTGCCGCTACTTTTGTTTTTGTTGTTTATGTAAATAGTTCCTAAATAGACCCACTCTTAAATTGCTTCAATAATTGTATTTATTATAATCTTTAGGTGCCCAGAATGATATCGTTTTAACTATTACACATGTTGCATCTATCGTCATTTTGTATATATCTATATTACTATTTAAGGGGCTTCTCCTATTTGAAATCTTCATTTTTTTTTTTTTTTTGGATTCAAAGATGACCCTACACCTCTATGTTTAAGTAGAGACAAAACTAAAGGACAATCCGGTAAAAATACAATTCTAACTCCTACTAAAACATTGCCTAAAAAATAAGGCCACTCTTCTATTGATTTTTAAATTACTTTATCTACTTATAAATTAGATTCTCAAAATAAAAATTATATATATAAAATAAAAACAAAAGTTTTTTTTTTCTACAAAAAAGAGTCTCATCCCACGAGCAAAGTGCGCGTGATGAGGCTAGTTTGACTTAATCTATTATTGCTACCCATTCATCTTTCTTTGTCAAACCCATACCGTGACACCACCATCACTTCCATTTTGTGCCTCTACATCTTACCCATATTGTCTTTGTTAATGTTGTATTATCAGATGTAAATTTTCCAACTTTCATCTTTCTAAATGCATAGAATTGGCTTCACCATGGTTGTTTCATTTGTAAGAGAGCACTCCTGCTATAAATGTGATATGTTGTGCGGTTGTAACTTGTAACTCTAATCCCTTCAAATTTGGTTGATATAAGTTTCATTCGTTCATGGCAAACTCAAGGTGCTTTTCTTTTTTATTCCACCCATCCTTTTAATTCCTTCTCCTTTAAGGTTTTGTAGACAATCAACCGAGGAAATGGGCATTTGTCCATAATTTATAAACTATGAAGCAAAATACTCATGTTTTGAAACTATTTAGCAAAATGACCCTGTTTTTATAACTCAATTTTAGCAAAATCGAGTTATGTGTAAAACTCAATATTCTCAAAATCGAGTTTTATTTATATTTTTAAGTGGAACTTGACATTAACAATGTCGAGTTCCACTTAAATTTTCAAAAAAATTTAAGTGGAAAAATATGTATAAAACTCAACATTGCTAATGTTGAGTTCCACCTATAACTCGATTTCATTAAAATCAAGTTTCAAAATTTAGGACATTTTGCTAATTAGTTTCAAAACAAAAGCATTTTGCTGCATAGTTTGTAAATTCGTGGCAAATGCCCATTTCGCCCCCCCCCCCCTTTCCTCGCGGCAATCAACTACACATTCCCAAGTTTGAGTTTTGCTCTTGTTAATGCTTATCGCGCAGGTAATAAAACGTTTGGTGATTATGTAGGAATATGTATTAGCATTACAAATAATATAATAAATTGAAATAGAATAACTATTACTGCTAGGGAAAGGTCATGTTTGGTACATTATAATGGTGATTATGTGGGTCCGATTAATGTATAGCCTTAGGCCATACATTAATCATCCATTTTTGAAATTCTTTTTTATGAAAAATTGAAAAATTCGTCAAAAAGTTTGACAAATTTTTTAATTTCCCAAAAAATGTTTTTTTAAATGGTTTACTAATGTGTGCCTTTAGGGCACACGCTAGTAAACTATTTTAGGAAACTTTTATGGAAAAATAAAAAAGTTACTAACTTTTTTGTTAGCTTTTTCAATTTCCAATAAAATGTTTCAAAAAATTGATGATTAATATATGCCCAAAAGGCATACATTAACTGGACCTATCAGTTAATTAGGGATGATAAAATGCTTTCACCCGTCCCTAATATAGCTCACTTTTGCTTTGCATGGGCTTTTCCCCACTCCAAAGGGGAAATGTGACACCAATAATTCGACCTTACCTTGCCTTATTGCATTGCGATTCATAAAACCATCCACGTGAATTAAAACACACTATTCATCAAATTATATAAACAAGATACATGACTAAAAGAACGTGCGAATAATTTTTTGAGTTATCACATTTACTTTGAATGTATTTTCCTCCAAATTAGGTTGAGGCAAATTATTCTATTATTATTATTATTATTATTATTTTTGCTCAATGGAGGATATTATTCCAAGTTCCAATTTATTAGATGACAATTTATAAAATCATTTAAATGTATTAAATTATATGATTTATTAAAATATTTAAGAAAACTAAACTATATATTCTATAGTAAAAAAAAACTATTAAATAGAGTTGATTTAATCCTCAGAAAAATAGAGTGATTTTTTTTATTATAAAAAATCATAAATTGAAGTAGACTTTATTAATTTAATATAAAAAATGGAGTGGTTTAAATAAGGAAAAAGGGGTAAAAGAGAGAAGGCAAGAAAAGATAACGTCGGTACTGTAGTTTATTTATTTATTTTTTTTGGGTTGTTGTTGTTGAGAAAACGGTCTTGTAGTAGTAATGCAGAAGTAGAACTGTAAAATGTAGCCAAGTAGATTACAAAGGACGATAATTGGATAGATCCCAACTATAAATCCCCTGAAATTTGTAACACTTCTATTATATCAAAAAGTACCGCATATGTTAAAAAAAGTGCCGCATAAATCTCAGCCGTCAACATATGTCGATTCCAAAATATTTAACGGTTCAGATCCCTTTAAAAAAAAAAAAATCCGAATATTTCTCTCTCTACACTCTCACAATTTCCTTCGTGGTCCCACCACCCCTCTCTTTCAACCGGCCTTCTGTTTTTGCCTTCGCAACGAAGAAAAAAAGAAAAATCCCTCTCTCTCTCTCTCTCTCTTTATCTCTCTATTTCTGTGTGCAAAATCCCTAAGCCATGCAAGAAACTGAGCTACACGATTTATCGGACGACGCCGATTACGCCGCGTCACAGCTACAAGTAACAAAAAAATAAAAAAAGAAAAGAAAAAAAGAAAACCACTTCTGAATCTCAGAATCAGGGATTTTCATTTTCCAATTTTCAATTCCGTGAGTTTGAGTTTTTTTTTTTTTTTTTTTTCAGGGATCAGCGAGCATGATGCGAAGCGATAGTATTAGCAAACAGAACTCGTCGAGCGATTCCGACGGCGCTGAAATCGTTTATTCGAAGGATAACGTTACAATTCACCCGACTCAGTTCGCGTCCGAGAGGATCGGTGGCCGATTGAAGTTGATTAAGCAAGGCTCTTCTCTCTTTATGGTAATTTCAGTTTCAATTTCTGTTGGTTTTAGTTCAATCCCCTCAAGTTTCATTGATTTTGGAGCTTCTTTTTTTTTTTTTTTTCATTGCGTGTAATTTGTAGTCTTGGATTCCGTACAAAGGCCAAAGCTCCAATGCGAGGGTCTCTGAGAAAGGTTTTTAGCTTTAGATTTGTAATTTAATAAGTTTTTATTGTTTTGTGAGGTATAATTTGCTGAATTGAATTCATTGTTGTGTGGTTTGTTGTGTTATGTAGATAGGAATCTTTATACCATAAGGGCAGTTCCTTTTACGGAAGTGCGGTCCATTCGTCGCCACACCCCGGCGCTTGGCTGGCAGTACATTATCGTTGTTTTGTCGTCAGGTAAAACAATCGGCTAGATTTTATTCGGTTAAGCATTTATTAATGTAGATTAACACTGTTTTTGAAGTTTTGCTGCCATATAAGTATTGTTGGTTTTATGCTTATTGTAGACAATTTATCTATTCGTAGCATGGATATGGCTCGATAATAAATGGTCTATTTTGATAGTAGAGGAGAGTGGATATGTAATTATGAGCAGATATTTGTTATACACAATCAATGTGCCGTGCACTAAGGAAAGACTCTTCCGACTCACTTTGTACACACATCAATGCATTGAAAATATTCCTCAAGTAGAAACTTGCAAGTTCGAAATGGTTTTAGTTTAATGATGGGTGATGGCTTATTTTCTTGTTTCGGTGATCACATACTTACAAAGCGTGATGTACAAACATAACCACATTGCTTGTCGAGAAAGTAACAAAATATGCTAATGAATTTCAAATGTTTAACCCGGACAAAAGAAATCTTAAGATCTTTGGTGTCAAGAAATCTCAAACAAAATATGGATATTGGTTTTTTTGATGTAGACAATGAAGCATTCAATTGCTTCACATTTCATTACTCTATTTAGCTTATAGAAAAATGTTTCAAATGGATTTTTCTTTTTTCTTTTTTCATTGTTGGGTCTGTTTTTATTTTTTACTTTTTAATAGTTCCACGTTTTAATGTCATGAGTTCTTGTGACAATTATGTTAGCTTCAATTTTCATGTCTTTTTTTTTTTTTTTTTTTGGTTGAATTTTGCCACTAAGTAGTGATTTTACTCTTAGGTTCCTCTATTTGGCTGGTTTGTCCTTTTGTAATTCAGCGTCACCGTATGCTTCTATGCTATTACTGTCATTTATTTCTATAATGTGTAAATAAAATTCTTTTGCAGGACTTGCTTTTCCTCCTCTTTACTTCTACAATGGAGGAGTCAAAGAGTTCCTTGCTACAATAAAGCAACATGTTTTTATTGTGAGGTTGGTTTGTATGTGTTGCTTCTATTATTTTTAGTTTTTATAATATATGATTACTTGGTTTCATGCTATGCATGGAAATTCATTTTTGAGAATAAAATCTTGGAACAAATGTGGTCCAAAAATACATGCAAAGTTTGAAGAATCTTCCAGTTTTTTCTTTGAAGCCTTTAAAAACAAACAATGAGGAGGAATAAGATGTACAACTTGAAGAGGGGGCTTTTGTCAATATAAATTATGGAATCATACTATGTTCATATTGTTTTTGTTATCATCATTTTGTGCTTCTGGTGTGTTACAAATGTCAGTATATTTGTGATTTCTAAGTTTCTTTCATCACTACCCAGGTCTTCTGAAGATGCAAATGCATTCCTTGTGAATGATTTTCAAAATCCTCTCCAGGTTCGCATACACTATCGACTTGTTTTGTTAGTTGGTATAATTACAACTATTTTTCTTCTTTAATTGGTGCATAGCATTCCTCTCGGTCAAGTATGCTGGCACATGAGTATGAAAAAATTTTACATAGGAAAAAAAAGGGTTTTTGTTTGTTGCAACATATCTTGCTGTTAAATTACCTATTGTCCTAAAAGTTTAAGCTATTGAGATATGATATATTTTAATCATTTAACCATATACTTCTAACACTGCTCCTCACATGTAGGCTGAAACTACCTTTTAATAGGTGAGGCCTAACATGTGGGAATTTAAATGGGAGGTAGAGTGGAGGAGACAAGAATCAAACTCAAGATCTCATGCTTTGATACCAAGTTAAATTATTTATTGTCCCAAAAGCTTAAGTTATTGGGATGTGGTATATTTAATCATTTAACTATATACTTTTAACACTTGCTTTAGACTCGAATGGAGAAATACATAAATGTTCGCTTTGTTCTTTCATTTTACATGAACATGTATTTTGGTCAACATAACATGGTTGAAGTTTGAAAGTTCGTCTCTTAGGGCTTAATTCCCTAATTGACGTATGTTTTTTTAAAGTCTGACCTTGTATATAAGGTTTCTATTGTTTTGTGTGTGGCTTTGTCTTGATATGTTGATTCCTTAATGATGGACTGTCAAACAGCAAACTGCTGCAATTTATCATATTTTTCTTTTACACAGAGAACTTTGTCTTCTTTGGAGCTGCCGAGGGCTGTTTCCGTTGCTATTGAGCCATCTACTTCCTTTTCAGCTGGCGAGTCCCCTTCAAATGAAAACCAGCAGAGAATTGATGGGGGCTTTCACAATGAAAGTTCTAGTATATCTCAATACAATGCGAAGCAAAGACAAAAGGTTCATGATCCTCGAGATCTTTCAATTCAAGTCTTGGAAAAATTCTCTCTTGTGACCAAATTTGCCCGGGATACAACTTCACAACTATTCCGTGAAAGTCATGGTAATGGATATGGTGCGATTGAGAGGAGGAACCATGACCAGTCTTCCTTTGATTACCCTGAGAGGGTATCCAGTGTTAAAGAAAGCGTTCCTGATGAAATCCCTGTACCCTCAGATCCTTTGGAGGTATCTTTTTCGTTACCTTTTCATCTACTAAGATAGAGATAAAAGGCAGTTTCAGAAAAAAATTGATGCCATGAATGTTGTGAGTTTTTGGATGAGCTCAATGAATTTTTTTTGATGAATTCAATGAAATATTATATCTTAGTATATCCTACATTTAGATGTTGATAAATTTTATTGTAAAATGTGAAGATGTGATATTTTCATTCTCCAATTCTTGTAATATATATATAACATCATTAACATCAGATCAGTATTCTTCTTTGAAGCGGAATTTAGGTGCATCATCTTGCTTTATCTTCTCATATCTGTTTTATTTTCCATTGTATTATAATTTTAATAACGGCTTGTGGCATCTTTTTTCTACTTATCCGTTATTTGACTGTTTTCTTTGTCCTTTTTCCCCTCCTGTTGGGAAAACTGAAATATGTCGGTAGTCCCTTTAGCTTTTGGGATCAAGTTAGTCTTTGGTTAAGCAGCCCTCTTATATTAGCTAGAAATTGTTTGGCAAAATTTTAGACAAGGTTTTCAATCTGGGTCTGATTAGTCTATGTTTCATAAATTACTGTATGTGATATTTATCAGTTGTTTTGGGCATATTAGAATGCTTGGCATTTCTCTGCTTTCTATGCGGTATAACATGCATGGAACCAACTGTCGGACAAGGGAAGCAGGAAAAGGGGAATTGCACTTTAGATGTATGCGTTAAGCGACCAAATAACCTTTGGCACATTTACTGATACAACAAAGAAGATAACTTTTGACACATTTGTTATAAAGCAATAGGAAATTCTGTTTTCATAAATATATGGTTCAAATCGGAGCTTTATTCTCATGGTTCTGCTTAAAGCCTTTGTGTTATTTAGTTGGAAGAAGTGAACATCTATTCCAGGACCATCTCATTCAAGCATCTATCCTTGTTAAACAGAAAATTTCTTGTTTGAAACACAATCATGTTGAAGAAGCTGCCACCAATTTGGGAACTTTTGAGCTAATCAGTTGTAAGGAGGTATTGAAAGGAGCCTTCTGTTTAATTTAGTTTCTGGGTTTTCTTTTCCTTTCTGTATTCTCTCCCCTTTTCAAGTATGGTCCTTTGTTCACAAGGATTTCTAGTTTGTTTCAGACAGATGCTTTTGTAAGCCTTTGGTTATCCTGCAGTTGTTTTTGGTGTGAATTTTGTTTTTTTTTTTTTTGGTTTTGACACACAGTGCCATATCATATATGACAACTAATCAGACCAACTATGACCCTTGATTCTTTATCCATCAAGTTGGAACATCCACATATGCTGGGAAAATTTCTCAAGTTGGTGTGTAAAGCATTAAATTGTTACTCTGAATTGGTTATTTGTGATGGTCGTGGGATGTATTTCTACTAGGCTACTTTGTATTGACATGTTTACTTATTCTTAGAATTTTGGAATGCTAACAAATTCCAAACCCATAGCTGAATATCGGAGCCAAGGCTGTAATGAACCCAGTTATTTATGAATAGCTTGGTTTGGCTCAGTAAAAATGCTTGTTAGTGTTCCTTTATTTAGCAAATTAGACAAGCTTAAAACTATGTTTGGGCTCTATTATTAAGCAAGTCAAGCTCAAACAAAATGATTTATTTGTGAACAAGTTTGTGAGTATGAGATTTGATTTAAGTATATATAATATTATATGTATGCAGGAATGCTTGTATCGATTTGAGATTAGATTCTGTAAATTTGTAAATAAGTTCATAAGATATCAGATTATTACTTGTAGATTATTGATAATATAAATAGTTCATTTTGTAGTAAAAATTATATATTAGTTTTATAATACAAGGTTGATAAATCTAATTTTTATAAGTTCATAAACGGGAATCATTCTATCTAACTAACTCAAATAACATAATTTCAACTATAATTTAGTTATTTATTATTAGAATAGCTTTGTGAAGTGGTAAAAATTTTTAGTCGTGTTTACTATTTACGGGAAAGGAATAAGTTAATCAAGTAGCTTGTGGACTAGCTAGAGTTTGTTCGACAAGAAAATGAATCATGGTTGAACATGTAATCTAGTTTGGAGAAAATTTTTAGCTTGGTTTGTGTTTGAAATAAAATAAAATGAACAATCTAGAACTTTTAATACTTGGTTCATCTCAACTCGTATACAGCCCTTGAGTTGAAGGCTTCCTGTGTCCAAACTTTAAATCAATCACACAAGCCAATAAAAATATGGTTTTGTTAGTGTGTGGTAAATAGATCATGTATAGTTTGGTAATGACCTCTGCTAACCATATAAACGCTGGTGATTAGGAGCTGAAATTTGTTGATTGTTTTAATTGCAGAATTCTGTCGCATGTAGATGTCTCCTGAGTTAATTCTATCTTCAGTTTCCATTACATCTCATTTTGAATTTGAATACAGTTTGTGTTCTCAATCATTGACACTTCCGACTTCTGTTCTATCCATTTTTTTCCCTTGTACAAAAACCTGATATGTTTCATGAGTTTCTGGATTTCCTTCACCCATTAATAAGGAACCATAGATGGACTCAAATATTAAATTCTAGAGGAAGAGGCAAACCATAAGGTGTGGTGTGCCTAGTTATTGCCTTTTCTGATGCAAACCCTAGGTGACTTGTTTGAGCATATTTTGCATTCTTGCAATTCAATATTTCCATATTCATAAAGTAATTGAAATGATACAGAAGATTGTAATTTAAATGTTCACAAGGTTATGAGTTTACTACGATTTTACCTATAGAAGAAAACCCCCTACCATGAGTGCCTGTACATGAATCCTACATGTTCACCTTTGTGCTACACCTAGTGCTAATTAGCATAATGGTGGAAATACAAGAGAACATGTGATTGTGAGATATTTAATCTAGATACATTCTCCTTGTTAAGATTTAGCGGATAAAACAAACTTTACGATGCAATTTTTACCTTGATGGCACAAAATTTCCACTTTGGCTTCTCAAATAATTTTTTTTGACAGGTTGATAAATTAACACTGGTATGGGGAAAACCACGACAGCCACCTTTGGGGTCTGAAGAGGTAAGAGCTGGGCTGTATTGAAGCTAAGTTCTCCTTGAAATTGCAATGACATTTCTATCAAGCGCATCCCTGTCATGTTGTAAATTGTGAATTCCTACCCAAAAAAATAATTGCACTTATTTACCAAAGCACTTAACACATTTGTGTCATAGCTGAACTGAACCTTTGAATCTAAGAAATTTTTTTGAGTGGCTCTGTATATGGTTTCTGTTGTTTTGAATAAAAGTACTTCTAGACATGGAGTGTAATCTTGTTGCTCAATTAAGTTTTAATTGTTTTTGCAGTGGGTTACCTTCTTGGATTCTGAAGGAAGAATTGTGGATTCTAAAGCTTTAAGAAAGAGAGTTTTTTATGGGGGAGTCGAGCATGGATTACGGAAAGAGGTATGCATGTTATAATGTGTATGGTGTGTAATTTTATTCTCATTAGAATATGCATGTTCTCACAAATTTCAACAATGAACTTAGGTGTGGGCATTGTTGCTGGGATACCATTCGTATGATTCAACATATGCAGAGAGAGAATATCTTAGGTCTGTTAAAAAGTCAGAGTACGAGACCATAAAGATTCAGTGGCAGGTTTGTATTGAAGTCTAGCGTGTTCTCTTTTACTTTTGCCATCCTTCTTGCCTTCGAGTTTAATTTGCATATGTGCGCATGCACATAGCACACATGTATTATCCCTTGCATCAGTGTTAAGTTTGGATATTTTTCATTTTGATTTTTCTCACCCCCCCCCCCCCCCCGGCCAAAAAAAAAAAAATCCTTCATTTTAATTGCTTTTATGGCATGTGCCGGTTTGGTGTATCTAAAATTGTACCTGTTCTTTTGCCACATATAATTGGAGGTAGAAACTGACCATGTTTAATGCATTGCCAATTTTAGTAATTTTGCCTCAATCTATGAGAATCTGCTAATGCTAATTTTATTGTGATTACAACAGGAAAAAATTAAAATAAAGTAGTACCTTATTTTTTCTTTGCCATGATGGTTCTCAAGTAGATTCTAATAAAACTACTAAACTAAGCCTCTCATGATGCAATGGAATAACCTTGAGCCCTTCATTAACAGTAGTCTTTTGTTTATATATTGTATCTCTAGATAACTTTCTGTGGAAGGAATGAACGTTGTATTTCTAGATAACTTGCATATAATTGGCACTCTTATTTTTTCTTCTTAGATGGTGGTTCAGGTTAGCAAGCCAAGCTAATTACTTAATGGGGAGACTGAAGCTCTATAATAATGAAGTCCTATATAAGAGACAAGACTTGGTTGAGATGATAATTGATAGAATAATGGTTAAATGAAATTCACCATTCCTTATAGCTTAAGCTATTGGGATAACTGGTAAGTTATCATGGTATCAGCACTAGTAGTCCTCAGTTCAAACTCAGTCTTTGTTTTACCTCCCATTTAAAAAAAATTAAAAATCTCAAGTTTTGGTCCTCACTTACTAAGTGGGAGTTTGGGCCCACATGTGAGAGGGAGTGTTGGAATAATGGTTAAATGATTAAATTCATTATTTCCTAATAACTTAAGCTTTTGGGATAATTGGTAATATATCAATGACCAATTGAATGAGATATGTGAGAATGAAATGTAGCTGTAGGGGTTAAGTTGATTTTATTACCCTTGGAGATGTATTAACTAGTCTTTGTTTGTAAAGAACTTCAATTATTTGAGTTAAAAATAAATGATGTCAGCCAGTAGGAAAGCTTAACATGTATGGCAAGTGTGAGTTTTATTGTCTGGGGCCCAAGTGAGGCATGCAATGGAGACAAGTCTGACCTGGCTTCATGGATTGAGCTCAAGGAGCCTGGGGTTAATGGGCATCAATGGGCAAATTCTCTTAAAGAATTGTGTTGAAGGAAATGGATTCTGACATGGAATTTTTTTGGTTTGTTCATTCTGTCTGTTTGAGCATTTTTTCTATTATTGCAAAGTGAGGTTTAGATGCTTGGAAGTCATTATTTTGTTCCTTTAGTTTGTTAGGCTAAACAGTGTCAGTTTCATCTAAATTTGTGTAAATTGGTTCACAACACCTGGTATGGAGCCTATGAGTAGCATACTGATATGAACTATGCATGTCACAGTTTACACAAAGATTGCAACAGCAAGACCAAAAGTATAATATCATATATTTACTTTTTGCTCTTAGCTTGTGGTTGCCACTGCATTCTGTATACAGATGAAGATTGCCCTTGCCTCTCTTCAAATTAAGCGACTGTTATTACACTGAAACATTTTTTATATCTCTCCTGATTATGATTGTGTCTGAGAATTGATATATGTATACATATTTTCCTCTGCAGAGCATCTCATCAGAACAGGCAAAAAGATTTACAAAATTTAGGGAGAGAAAAGGCCTTATTGAGAAGGACGTGGTATGCATAAAACTATCAGTATTCTAGTTGTTTCTGAACTTATAAATTGAATTCATTAAAAAAATATAATTATGCAAGTTTAGTTACCAAAGGTATTTTTTATCTGTTTTTAAGGTAAGGACGGACAGATCGTTTTCTTTCTATGATGGGGATGATAATACAAATGTGAATCTATTACGTGATATTCTGTTAACTTACTCATTCTACAACTTTGATCTCGGTTACTGTCAGGTAATTATTTTTCATGAAATGTAGATTCTGCTGTACTTTCAGTATGTTGTCTGATATTAGTTTTGTAATATCCTTCAGTGATTGTTTTAGTTGGCATATCTTGGAAAGCACGCTTTCTATTTATATGCTTTTTGCTTGTAATGACTTGCATGTTAGAATAAAACAGTTCATTTAAATGCAAAGATTTGAAATACTTCTTTACATATAACAGTTCAATGCACTATAGCGCTGCATTTGGTTATTTACTATATGTATGCATGTGGTGGCTACAATAAGTAGGGTATACACCTTGGGGATTCAAATCCGGACCCTTTCCTAAGTGGAAGGGCTGAGGGTACCCCTGAGCTAAGAGGCTCAGTATATGTATGCATGTGTGTTGACTGCAAATAGAAACTTTTTTCTTTAACTGTTGTTAACGGGTTTCATTTAAGAAAAGATGTATTTTTAAATTCTCAATGCAAATAGAAAATTTTGTTGCAATGATACTATGAAGCTGCATTTGGCTTTTTACCTTGTGTGTTGAGTGCACAGAGAAACTTGTTGCTTTAATTCTTATTATAGCTTGCATTCAAGAAAGGTTGGATTTCAAATTCTCAATGCAAATAGAAATTTCGTTGCAGTTATGCTATGAAGGTGCATTTGGCTATTCGCGTTTATGTGTTTGCATGTGAGCTTGATATTTGTTGGGTCTGTTTCCTCTCAGCTTAAGCTTTTGGGCTATTGATTATTCAATATGGTATCAGAGTCTAACTCGTTTGTTTGATGTTTCTGAGTTCACATGCATTTTTGACTCCCGAATAATATGTATTGCCAGCATTGATCATTGTTCTTTTTAACTTAGAATTAATAAATCTTCTTCTAGATAACAATTGTTGTTCTCAAGATTATAGTTTATTGACTCTTACCGGTACTTGTAAAGTTTATGAATGTTTAAGGTTAGTTATCTAATTGCTGAACTGATGTTATTGGATTCTTGGTCTATGAACCTTTCTTTTAGGTCCTGCATTGCTTCATATATTCCAGTGCATGGACAGAAGTTTTCTTCTCCTTACTTGTGTATGGTCCTTAATTTGCATATTATACACATTTTTGTGCTGTCTTTCAGGGTATGAGTGATCTCCTGTCCCCAATATTGTTTGTAATGGAGGATGAGTCAGAATCATTTTGGTGTTTTGTTGCACTGATGGAACGCCTTGGGCCCAATTTCAACCGTGATCAAAATGGCATGCACTCTCAACTTTTTGCATTGTGCAAGGTCTCTCTCTCTCTCTCCAGATTTAAACATATCCTTTTTTAATTTTTGTATATATTCGCGCGTGCCGGGGGGGGGGGGGGGGTGTGGTTGTCGATTGTGTCTATTAAATAGTTTGGAGCTGTTGGTTGGAATTGGCATTTTCCCCCTTTATTTTATTTTATTGTATTTTTCTATTTGGAGCTTGCTTGTTTCAACATTTAGAGTGGAACAGATGATACTTGCATTAATCTTAATAGCATGAAATTTTGCATGAGCCATGAGTTGTATTAGGCTTTTTTCTCATGCATCATGCCAAGTGATTAAGGATTTTTACTTAATGGTATTGTTTCATGAGTAATTTATTTTAGTCATTTCATCTATAAAAATTGATCTTGGAAAAAAATGAAAAAAAAAAATGAAGAAAGAAATCCATTACATGTTGCAGTTTTGTTGTTTTTTAGAATAAAGGATTGTGGTACAGCCGTCGCAGACTCCATTTTTCTGGCATCATTTGCAAAGTATAATTGATAACCTGATCTTTTAATTGCCGATGAACTTTACAGTAAAAGGCTATTTCTTTGATAGATTTAATTGAATTTGGTGTTAAATCTATTTTGATCTTTTGGTCCGTTACCTCTTGCTTGCATTTCAATTTCTTCTTTATTGATATATTTGTGTGGTCTGATGAGGTTCCTAGATGGTTTTTTGACTGCTGGATGGCACATTATGAAGCATTTATTCTGATGAGTGTCTTCAGCGTCCCCCATTATGAACTTAAAGAAATGGAATCTTTGTCTCATGTCATTGAATATGATGGTCAGAGAAAGTCAATTTTCTTTGTCAGTAATTGCATGCTTATATTTATATGCAAGGCATTGTTCTGGTTGGTGTGCTTTTGTCTAAATCAGTATTTCATGTCATTGAATATGAAACAGCATAACAAGCTTGTGAGAGTTACATGTTCAATAATTTGGAGTCAAACTTCAAATACTATATTTCAAAAAGTTAAAGTCAGTTTCTGGACGTATGAATGAACATTTGGTGCCTCAGTTGTAAGCTAGAAAATTGTTTTGCTAGCGGAACAGTTGGTTCTGATTTTCTGTCCTAATGAAGTCTCACTATCCTTGTGGCAGTTGGTGGAATTGTTAGACAGCCCATTGCATAACTATTTTAAGCAAAACGATTGCTTGAATTATTTCTTTTGCTTTCGCTGGATTCTAATACAATTCAAGAGGTAAGCTCTTTAATTTACTCATTGATTTATTTATTCTTTGTTCCATATTTCTGTTAATTTGGGATACATGATCATTTAAGCATGTTGTCAACATTTTCTACAAGATTTATTTATACTGTTGTGCAAAATGACAGTGAAAATATGCTAAGGCATATGTTGGGAAATGAGACAGACATACAGTGTGCATACACACACGCACAGCCTATTTGATATTCCACTTTTGTTGAATGGATGAAGTTTAACTAAATTTCGGGGGTTTTTTTATTTATGATGGTGGAAAGAGATAGGAGCAGGAAATGGAACTAAATATTATGGAACGATTTGGTGGTGTTGTGTTTTGTTGACAATTGAGTTCTCTTTTCTACCTGTCATCTATACAACCAAGCAGAGTGGTATTGTGTCCTAGATTAAATTTCCTGGGGGGTTCCTTTCTAAGGATTAAAATGTTTTGAATTTTTTAGACTCTCATCAATCCTGAGTATGTACATGAGATATCTCCTCTATTCTATTAAAATTGTATTACTTACTAAAGAAAAAGGTATGAGAGACTGATGTGCATTTGGGCTAGCTTTTAGCCTTTTTCCATTAGCTTATTAGCTTTACTTGTTTATGCACAGATTTTAAAGCTTTACATTTCTAGGTACAACTGCACTGCACTTTTGCCAACTTTCAGGAAAAATAAAAACTTATAATCCAAATGTACATAGAAAAGGGGCAAATCATAAATTCTGATATAGATAAGTGCATTTGCAGCATTTGAAGAACTTAGATTCATAAGAGCATGACCCAAACACGAGTGCAACCAAAATGAGGATGGTAACATTGATGAGTGGTGGTACAAGAAAAAATAGAATGAGAAACAGACATATTCATGATAAAGTGGTTCCCTAATGGGGTGAAAACAAGGGGGAATTGAATTAGATGACTTTGTAACGTTTGGCTCAAAGAAACAAAAGCAACGAGTCACTATGGATAAAGAAAGACCAAAAATGAAGAAACAACTTTATTGTTGTTCCTAGACGATAAAATCAAGACCTATTGAGGCAAAATACCTTTTTTGTAAACTGTATTTTCACATCCAACATTGTAGCCATTTACATTTAGTCAACCACAATCATCTGGAATTTCAAAAATTTTCATTTCATTTACATTTATTTTTTCAATTTTTGTTGATACGTCTCTTAAGAAATATACTTAAACATGGTATCTGTCAATGTATTTGACATTTGCTTGCCTGATATAATATCTTCACTTTTTTTAGGGAATTTGAATATGAGAAAACAATGCGTTTGTGGGAGGTACTGTGGACACATTATTTGTCTGAGCACCTCCACCTGTACGTATGTGTTGCAATCTTGAAGCGATATCGTCATAAGATTATGGGAGAGCAGATGGACTTTGACACGCTCTTGAAGTTCATCAATGAGCTGAGTGGTCGCATTGACCTTGATTCAATCCTCAGGGATGCAGAGGCTCTGTGCATATGTGCTGGTGAGAATGGTGCTGCTTGCATCCCTCCTGGAACCCCACCTTCATTGCCTGTTGATGGTTTATTATTGTACACTCAACAAGATGATGTCTTGTAAATGTGGTCCCGATTCCGGACATGATGTATTTGTTCTCAAATCTATAGGAAGATACTTACAGCTGTTGTGCTTTGTAATTGCTGGTTTTTCAAAGCCAAGTTATTGGATCAATCAAATCAGTTTGCCGTATCTTGCTATCAAATGCAACCAAAATCTCTTGGGCGGTGGGAATTATTTTCTGCTGCAATATAGATCTCCTCTATGTTACTTTATTTTTTAATATTATTTTGGTTTGAGAGAGGGAGAGAGAGTTGTTTGTTTGGGTAGGAAGGAATTGTTTTTCACTTCGAGTCTCTTGCTCTTACTTTGTGCCTTGTGGTCACAGAAGGTCGGTAAATATCAAAATTTATCCCTTTATTCGTTGCTGGGTAAACTCTTTTTCCCAAAAAACTGAACAATTATTGACCTTTTTCTTCTAAAAAATAAAAATTGTATATATTTTCGGTCGGTGCTTGTCATCATGCAATATGCTATTCACTGATTTGAATGATTTCGGGATCTGTTCAGAGTCTGATGCTATTTACTGATTTCGGGATCTGTTCGGAGTTTGGACTTAAGCAAGCCCCAAGCCCGTTTCTGACACCCATTGGCCATTGTGTCACCTCCTTTGAATGTAAAGGCAATAACTCTCCACGAGGTCTTGTCAGTCTTTCTATTTCAATGTTCACAATGTACCAGTGTTTTTGTTTCTGTGCGTAAAGTTGGGAAAAACACATCACATTTTAAATACACGAGTCCCCTTTATAGGAGGGAGACTCCACACTTTTTCATAAGGTTGATTGTTGTTCGTTTTTTTCTTGATAAATAAGATTGAAGTTTAGGCCCCCCCCCCCCCCCCCCCCCCCCTCCCCCCCAAAAATAATAATAAAACACTAAGATTCAAAATTTTTTACGATCGTGGCTCGTGGTAACATTTCGATAATTATTATTAATAAATATAGGAATATATTAATGGATACACTAAGGATATTTGTTAGCGAATTATTTTAGTAAAATTTTTATACAAAAAAAAAAAAAAAAATATTTTGACATTTTTTTTTTATGTTTCATAAAATAAGTATTAAAATTTTCTTAAAATGATTTGTTAATAATTACTCTAAGAGTTGCAATAAACAAAACCCATAAATGATACGTACTTAATATATCAAGTTATCATTAAAAAAAAAAAAGTGGTAATCAGTAGTTAAAGCTGAAAATGATATTATTCTAATGAAAACATATTGCGATTTTTATTTTGTGCTGCTAACCTTCCTGTAATCGAGCTGCTCTTCATTATCTTATCATCGATGATTCTTTAATCTCTTTCCAATTTTTCTTTCCTCCATTGAAATACTGTAGATTTGTCTTCTGATACTTGAGTTTCAAATGCATGTCCGATCTATTTGTCAACTGTTCCATTCCCCATGAAGGATCTACAGTTCTACACTATAAGTTTGTACTGCATTCTTATGCAATGTCACCAAAATTGTCATGCGTTCATTAAAACTTTTTGTTGCGAAAAGTACCTTATTCTTTTACTTTTACCGCGTAGTTATGAAGAATATTATGATTGAACTTGGCAACTGTTTTATCCTTACTTTGAAAGTGAGTCTATAATGCTGTTCTCTTTTGAGAGAGAGAGAGAGAGAGAACTGTTTGGAAAAGTACATTGATATATATGGCCAATTACATGCATACAATATTATATATCATAGTGCAATATGCACTCTCAGCGATACAGGGAAAAGCACGTGGCATTGCAAACACTCATACTAGTGCTAGACTCCTGGGACTCACTTACTCATAAATCTTGGAAGTGCTGTTTTGTCAGATGAGGGGTCATGCAGTGGCACTGTACAGAGTGTGTGTGGGGGTCATTCCTACGACAGAACAGTACTGCATCTGTGACTCTGAGTCTGTGCCATGTGCCTACAACTCCTCTCCACCACATCCAAATGCTTCGAGCAAGATAAAAGAATCCATGTAGGCTAAAAGAGGCTCGTCGTCAAAGACGAAACTTGCACTGTTCCCTGCTCCTCCTGCTGCTGCTTCAGGCATTATTGGATAATCCATTATGTCACAGTTGAAGCTGCTTGTGTCATAATCCATCCAATTACCCTCTGTCACTGTGCTCTCTTCTTTCCTGCTTCCTCCTTCCAAACCCAATTTTGTGGTGCTTGTCAAACTTGTAAGTGAGCTTCCGTGGGGCTCTGAATGCAATGGTGGACCCAATTTATTCTTCTTGTTCATGTTCTCATCGTTGTCTTCCTGTTCATGGTTGTTTGAGTTTGTTGCTTTTCTTTTGCCTAGAAGGCATTTCTTGTTCAAATGGGTATTCCAGTAGTTCTTCACTTCATTATCCGTTCGGCCAGGAAGCCGGCCAGCAATCAGTGACCACCTACATGAAAGAGATCTAGGTTGATATGGAGTAATGATTTGTGAAGCTCTTTTCAATGAAATTACTAGCTGCAGGAATTAGTTTTACTCAAACTGAGGAATTCCAGTAAACATAAGAACGTTTTGTGACAATGAAAACATCTTTTATAGCTATGGTTTCTACTTGGGGATCAACCGAAACCCAAACCAATGGAAGTGATAATATCTTCATTATTCGATACAAATAAATTGCATAATTCAAATTAAATATTATAAATTTAACCGTGCATTCAATGTTATGTTGTTTAAAAATTTAAAGGACATGAAATGATATATTATTAGATACTGAAAATAAAATCTTAATCATGAAATGAATTCTTTAATCTCTTCCCAATTTCTTGGATGGAATTGGGGATTGAGTTATTAATTTATCTATTTATTTTATTGTAGTCAATCTGTTCCTTACACTTGTAAGTGTGATTTGTAGTGCAGCAGTGAGTCTAGCTATTAACAGTTAGCTTGTAAGTGTTTGGCTTGTTTATTACTCATAGTTTATTTGCTTAAAGATGATATGAGTAAAAAAAAGTGAGCAAATAAGCTAACCATGTTCCTAACTATTTTCCCATTGATAACATCCTACTTTAATTTGTCCTCTATAGTACCTTGCTATAAATAATGATAAGAATTATGCTATGTACATCTATAATATTTTTACAACAAATTTTATGTAATAAATTATTATTGTTTTTAGTTTATCATATATATTATTTTTTTACTTATAGTAATTTTTTACTTGAGATTTGTTTTGAAATTATTGTAAAAATATTGCGAAGGTAAATGACCTACCTGTTGCCGAGAAGTTTATGCATTCGTATGATAAGGTCTTCTTCCTCTTTGGACATCTCACCACGTTTGATGTTAGGTCTCAGATAGTTCTTCCATCTTAGCCTGCAACTCTTCCCGCCCCTCATCAAACCTGAGAGAGAGAGAGAGAGAGAGAGAGAGATAAGAGACATATATATACTCATGCACATTAATCCTCGTCTACATTACAAGGGGAAGTGATAGTAGAGAGTACCTGATCTCTCAGAGACAGTAGCCCAGTTGCCTTCACCGTGAGTTTCCACATAGTTTTTCAGAATCAAATCCTCCTCTGGCTTCCACAAATTTTTCTTCAGCTGTGGCTTAACTCTTTTGCTTTCCATGACTCTTTCTTTTCAATTTACCGAGTTATGATTGTGATATAATGGAGTGAGTCAGTGAGAATAGGTTATAATTTATAAACTTATATATAAGTGGTGGGGATCGATGGAAGCTTATTGTAAGCATTCCTGCATGGATTAGATTACACCATTATGGAGTTAATAAAGGAGGATTGAACCCGAGGGCCCCGTTTTGCTTCCCCTTTTGCTTTCCTTGGAATTTTCCCCTTGTAAAAGCAAATCTGTGTTCCACTTTTAACACACGGACAAATTCTCTCTCTCTCTCTCTCTCTCTCTCTCATTTTATTTATGGTACGGTTAACAGGTGCTATACAGCACTTGTTAATAATTCATTTAAAGAAAGTTTTTATAAAAAATGAAAAAAAAGTAATTAATATTTGAGAAATGATATGTCCACAACAATTTTTACAACATTTTTACATAAAATCCTAAATGGCAGGTTGTTACTGGTTGTTATTGATAGGGCAAAAAAGTAATCTTAGTGTTAGGTTCAAATTTAAACCAATAACAACTAACTACTTATGATTTGTTGTGAAAATGTTGTGAAAAATGTTATAGACGTAGCACCTCTCTTAATATTTTGACAGTTTTTTTCATTTCCCATAAAAGTAATATCAAAACTTTCTTAAAATAGATTATTAACAAGTGCTGTACAGCACTCGTTAACATTTTCCTTTATTTATATATATATATATATATATAATGAGTTCAAGTTACATATGATATAATTCTTCTAGAAATATACATTTTTCTAATCATTGATTTCAATTAGATCTAATGGTTTATAATAGACAGGCTATCATGTCATCAACTTCTAAAAATAAGTAATCTAAGTATCTAATGCATTAAAAGTTATTAATAATCTTCTTTAAAAAATCATGAACTCCCTCCACTTTTTCTGCCTTCTTCTTCTATTATTCATTCTCTCTCTCTCTCTAAACTCACATCCTTCTCCTGCATTGACCCACATATCTCACGGAATTGATACATTTGTGTAATCCGAACTTTCAAAACAGCTGTAATTTACATATTTTTGGATCTTATGTAAATCTGTGCATATATAAAATACATCCCAACTCTCCCTCAGAGCTTCAAAAGAAAAGGACAAGTCTAATAAAATCTCATGTAATCACAAAGATTAAAGCTCACTATTAAATAGCATTGAAAACCATTAGAAATAGTTCTTATGTTAAAAGCCATTGAAACAAAGAAAAAGAACAAACAAAAAAACATCTATGGATACTGGCTGGCAGTAAATCTATGGAGATTGGCAAAAGAAAGAAGGGAAGAGAGAAGCCATTAGTTGGAGAAGAATGTGGGGAGAGAGAGAGCGAGTGAGGAAAACTAAAAAAGTGAAATACTAAGAAAATGAATTTTCTCTCACCATGTTAAAAATGGTTTGGAATTTAATGACAAAGAGAGAGAAAATATATTCTTAATTAAACAAGCTGATATGGACAATAATATTTTTTTAGCCATTAGATTTAATTAAAATCAATTATTAGAAAAATTTGTAACTCTAGAAGAGTTACACAACCCATCTCTCTCTCTCTCTCTCTCTCTCTCTCTCTCTCTCTCTCTCTCTCTCTCTCTCTCCTCTCTCTCTCTCTCTCTCTCTCTATATATATATATATATATATATTGTACATATGCAGGGCCGGAATTTGACCTTAGGGAGGTAAATTCTATAATTTAAGTATGTCTCTGTAAACCAGCGAACATACATTTTTTTTTTTTGAGAAACACCAGCGGACATACATAGTTTTATATACATTATTATGGACAAGCACAATGCACACATATTATCTATACAATATATAATATTCATCAAATCTTTGCAATTAATTTTGTTAATCCTTAATTATTATGTAACGTCAGCCACCTATTTTCAAATATCTCTACACTTTTTTAGCTTTTCTTCCTATTATTTCATCTTATTGTTACACTCTCTTTCTAACATTTCTCCTTCTTGTATACCTATCTTTCTCCTCCATTATTCCCTACCTTATCGTACTCTTCTTCCAAATTTTCATATCCTTTTCTTGACTCCTCTTCTCACCATCTTCTTTTCTATAAATTTGCTATTCTCTTTCCCATTCAGTCCATATTTTTTCTCATAACTATTATATTTAATACTTTAAGACCAATATGTATACTTACATACCACTCACATGAATTTTAAGCAGTAATTTAATATTAGGTTTCTCATAAAAAGATATTATATTCACTATATTGTATCCATTTGTTAACTTTTTTTTAATCTAAATAAATTGTGTTAATTTTTCATAGTAAAAATTCTCATATAGTAATTTTAGAAATTAGATAAATCTCAAGTACAACTTGTATAAACTTTTGCTAAACTCATAAATAATTAAATTATAACAATTTAAACTATATAATAACCATTTTGTGCATCTAAAATTTTAGGGTTTAACTTGGAAATAAAAAATCAATTTATGAATTTTATTATATAAATATTTTCAATTTTTATTACTCATACACATTTTTCTGAATGGAATTATACACAATTTTATGAAAAAATAAAAATAAAAAGTTACTGCATAAACAATTTAAAGTCGTATTGAAAGGTAACAATATTTTTACTTTCCTTTTCTCTTGAATTAGAACTTTTACATTTTTCTTTCCTTTTTTCTCTGTCCTTTATTATGATTTTGATATAAAGGAAAATAATTTTTGGGGATGTGCTAATTAAGCTACAAGACTCTTAGCAACATCACTTTTACTTAGATTCATTATTGATATCATTTTTATTGTACACTAATTATAAAAGATTATGACAACAATTGTGATATAAATTGTGTCTCTTTATATTTATTAATTGTGAATTTAAAAAAGTTCCATGATCCAAGGCACAAAATGTAATGCAAGAGTGAAAAGTACATCTCGTGATGTTTCTAACAGAAATATTCAGAATTCAAATTCTTTCTTCCTAATTGTAATTATAGAATTACAAAAAATAATAAAAAAAGAAAAGAAAAAAAAAAAGAAAAGAAAAGAAAAGTTACACCTCATGCATATCACTATCAGCACATATTTTTGGACAAAAGCACTATCAATATTACTATTCACTTCCACAGGATGTTAGACTTGGCATTTACCAGGTGCTCCATTTGAGTTATTATAGGACTACAACAAATTTTACATCAAATTTCACAACTATTTCATATATGTGACAAATTATCTCTAAATGCTTATCACTTTCACATAGATTAACCATTGTTTTTTTTTTTCATTACTCAAAGCCGGCCATAGTTGTGAAAATTGTTGTAAAATTAGTTGTCTTAAAATTTTTCATTTCCTTTTTAGACGGACGAATGTGGCCACTTATAGAAGCTTTAGGCGGTGGGTCTAAGGCTCTAAGCTTTATTGCGTGTTTCTCGTCTTTGCTACAGTTTATAGTGTAAAGTAAAAGGTTAAAGATTGTTAGGAATGGATGCATGCAGCTAGTGTTGTAGATGGTCACAAAGCATATTCCTTGACTTGCTCTTTTCGTGTCAATTGCTAGTATACTACTAGTCTTGTACTCGAGTAAACTTTTTTGGTGGACACGATGTTACGAAAAAGTTAGGACGAAAAAGAAGGGGTTAAAATCTTTTTGTTTTTTTTTTTAATAAATAAAGTTTTGTTATTAAAATAGAAGGGAGAAAATTCACAATTTACAGAAAGGACACAGAGCATAAGCAATGGTTTATTATGTTGTTCGACCTATAATATCCACAACATAAAATCCTTAATAACTACATTTTTCTAATCTGAATTGAGTATTGCAAGAACCCAATATGAGTAGGGTTATATATATATATATATATATATATAACACACACAAAAATTGACCTATATGGACCATTGATTACGCCTGAATCAATGATAATTGACATGCTTTAAGTCATAGCATAATAAGGGATTATGACTAAAGTATAGTAGATACATTAAGTCATATAAAACATGTGCATATACTAACTAGCATAAGGTCGCCTGTGTTAACCTCATCATCATAATGTTCTAATCCAGACTAACCAACTTCAGGATAGAGATTTTAATAGGCTCTAAAAATCTTCCACAATTTTTTAGCTCAGGTAGGTTGACTATAAGTACATGCACAACATCGCAAGTTTACGTCACAATGTGTTACTGTACATATATGAGCATGGAAATTAAAGTAGGATGGCAAAGTATTTAGCAAGTTAACTAGCTAGGAGAATACTAAAAAATCTTAACCTCAGTCATAATCTTTGGCCTGTTTAGAAGCACTAGAGGCTAGAGCATTCATTGTAACGAAACTGTAATGATAGGAAATAAATGACACAAAATCATAATAGTGAGGCTAACTTTTAATTAGTAGGGCCGAGATGGCTGCTTGCTTTTTTATATTTATTCATACATGAAGTGATCAAAGGGCACCACTATATGAGAAATGCAGCTTTATTAATTTGTAAGCCCCACCACATGCAATGCATATAACTGGTGGATGATTTTCCTCACTTTTGTTAGTACTGGATTGCCGACGGGTTTAAAAATCATTGATTTCATGTCTTCTTTGGGTCATAGATTTGGGGGGAATTAATGATACGTCTTCACTCATGAATTTTGAAGTTTAACAAGGCCAGGAGCCAAAGACACAGAAAAATACAAGCTCAAAATTGCATATCTCTCTTTCCCTGTCACTTCAATACGCAGATATTGCTTTAATTTGATGAGGCCATAATTTCTCCCTTTTCAGGACCATGCAGTCAGCAATTTGTCTCTGAATCCTGACCAAACAAAACAATCAAATCATCTTCGTTATCATTGTGGGGGGGGGGGGGGGGGGGGCGCAATTAATTAGTAATGGGGCTCCGTTTTTTTTACCAAAATCTACGTACTGTAAACCAGTGATTTGCATGTGAATGCCATGCTACCCCAATTCCCATAAACAGAAGTGAGAATCATTCATGCTTGCTACTATATATTTGTCTGACAAAAAAAAACCATGACCAATACTTCATGGATCGATTATTATGTTTCCAAAGTTTTCGGCTTACTCTTCTTTCACTTGATTCCCAAAAAGCAGTCATAAATTTACAAACTCCTTCGATAGTCATCATAAGTTTGCGTTATCAATAACTATTGTGCATTAGTTGCAAAAATTAGTGATCCATGGATGATATAATATGCTTAGGCTTCTCTGTGGGGTACAAGAAAAGAAGGAAAAAGAAGGGTCGGTGGGTACTACAGAATTAGTAGAAGGAAATGGTAACCTTGCCAACTAGGCAACTACTGTCCAGACAAACCATTGAACAAGAACCATCCAGCTTAATCATGTTTTTACAAGAAAAGATAACAAGTTATGCCCACTTGAATGTTGGAATTTGGTCCTTGAAATTTGGCAGGACTACTGCTAAAATTATTCTCTTGTACTATCTCTTTGCTTTTCCAGCCATTATCGCCTTATAAAGTTCTCCACTCAGCTCATGTCACTTTACTGCCTCACTACAACAAAATAATAAAGAAGCTTAGATTTAGGGGGGAAGAAAATGACAAATTTGTGCTGTGTGGACGCAATTGATACTTTTAGGTTAATTACTCTATATGGTGGGTTTTCTTTAGAAGATATATTAGACATGTGTGTCTATATAAGATATGGTCAACATTTTTGACCGAGTTTAAGCTGCAGTTTTAGTTTTTTTTTTTTTTTTGGAATAAAAAACGGGTAAGAGGTTACTTGAATTGACGTCTTCCATTTGAGTGTAACCATAGTAGTACCATATCCAAGAGATTCGAATGAGTTATAGTTGTGCAGCCAGCCTCGTTGAATGGACGCTAATCATCATAAAGTGAGAGTATGAAGTTTTTTTCCAAGCGTTTTTCATTACAAAATTTGAACCGGAAATCTCCACCTCCCAAACCCACAAGAGTGAACTTGGGTGGTAGTAGTATTTTATGTTGTGTTAGCCGGCTTTGAGTTGGAGTATGATTATTGATTATTACTATATATATATATATATATATATATATACCAACTCTATTTTTGTTCCCATAAAAAATAAAATAAAAATAAAAAACCTACTGTTTTGGTTTTGTTTTTTTAATTAAGTACCGGCTTTTTTTTTTTTTTTTTGGAATTCTTTTCCTTATGCACCTTAACCCTGGGTACTATCTATAATAATCGTTACATTCGTGCGATGCCTAAAAAAAAATTTATTTTATAAAGTAATATGATGTATAATTTTTATTTTGAGATTTGTTGAGGAGTTCTATTTTACTCTTTAAAACTTTAAAAGAAAATTGATTTTTAGTTGGGATTTTTTTTAAAAAAAATCCAAGTTAAATTTTTTTTTTTCATGTTCCATTTTTGTCATATTGATTGCTTATATATTTGACTAATGAAGTGTAGATGTGGCCTTTTTCTTTTTGTTGCAAAAATTCTACAATTGGAATCTAAAATTTGTTATATATTTCATATTAGTCCTTGAAAAAGTTCATTCTTTAATCTTCAAATGAAATGTACCAAATTATTCGTTTTGAATCAAAGATTTGGTGTCAAAGATGTTGTGCTAGTGAGTGGGGGAAGTACTTGGCACTTGATGTTAAATTTTGTATTAGAAAAAAGTGCAGGTCAATTTTTATTACAAATATCTTCCACTCTAATGCTGGAGCTCCTGATGAATTGAATTTGGACGGCAAAAAGAACTGTAAACAAAATCCAATCAATATGGCCAACCATAATAACATTATAGTGAAATTCTTCTAAATTGCATCAAGCATTTAGAATCTCACCATTTGTCATAATTTAATGATATTTATTATTGTAATTGGTGAACCATCATTTTTATATGAACCTACCACATTTTTCCCACCACTAACAATCACACATGTTAAGATTGTGACAAATGTTGTATATAATATTGTCTTAAATTGTATAAGATATTAACCACGGACTTTTAGAAGCATATAATTTGTCACAATTAGATTATATGCATAATTGTGTTTGGTGAACTATCATTTTTATACGAACTCTATTATATTTTTTTTTCATTACTAGCAATCGCACATGTCAAAATTGTGACAAAAGTTATAGTACAAAAATTGTATACGTACAAGACTCTCATCTTAGATTCTCCATCTTGGGTAAAGGACAATTTAACTTTGTCAATAAAGAAATTCTGTCATTAGGAAAGACAAAATCCATTAATGATATGAATCCAGCATTAGAGCTAAAAGTTTGTAGGTAAAACAAAAAAAATTTAGAAGTAGGAAAACGAAGGGTTAAGTTTAGCTTTTAGCTTATGAGGATGTTATTTCTAATCTTTTAGTTTATCATACAAATCATGTGATGAGAGTGAGATGTCACACAATATACTATTAATCACATTTTTATATAAGATAAGGAACGGTAGTGTGAGAGAACCAAAATGGATGTCATTTTTCTTTACCTTATTAATTACTAGTTACTTAAATTAATTGTATCATTTTTAATTAGCGAGGATAAAAAGTTGATGTTACACAATCATGCATGCACACATTACGAAGTGTAAATTTTTAGTCACTTTTAAGCTGGCATGTATTAGTGGCTTTAGATTTCGATTCCTTTACTTTTCCATTGTTTCCACAATGATATTCCCACCTATTTTTTAAACCTGCAAATCACATGAATCTTCGTTCTGTAAAGTATAAAGTGAAAGCAACCCCTTCAATCATTCTATCTTAAAACCCCACCTGCTCCTTCATCCAAACCGTGTCTCGGCCAACCTGACAGCACGAGAGTATTTGCTTATATAATTCTTCTTTGCTTCTTGCGCAGTCCCACCTTAAGAAAAATTGAACAAAATAGTGTACAAGACTTTTCATGGATATTTTTTCAATTTTTTTTTTTTTGAAAATAAGAAAAGAAAAAGTATGATTGTCTTTGTGTTACTTTGTATAATCAATACTGACAAGGGTTGTAACGGAGATTATTTTATGGATGTCATCTAAAGGGTCTTTTGTTTTTTTGTACATTTTTTTCTCTGCTTAAAAAATTTAAATCTCTTTTTGAAATGATTTCTAATCAATTCTTTGTCGTAAAAAATAATCAGAATAATTTTAGTTACCAAAATATAAAATATTAATATTAGTTTATTTTTAATCAATCATTATGAAAATAGAAATATTTCACCATTTGGCAACCAAAACACACTAGTTGTCAAGTGACACGCTGGCAACCAAAACACACTCTAAACTACAAAAAAGAGGGCCGGTAGTGGCATTTTAGTGGTGTTTATGACAAAAGGTGCTATAGGTTTTTTATAGCCGCATTTTCAATGGTCTATAATGGCATTTTAAAACACTGGACTTATAGTAGCGTCTAGAAGGGCCTATAGCAGCGTTTCAAAAACACCAATATAGGTCCAATAGTGGCGTTTGGAAAATGCCACCATAGGTCTAGCCCAAAAAAATATTTTAAAAAATTAAGAGACCTATAGTGGCATTTGAAATATTTTTCAAATGCCATTTTAGGTCTTGGTCTTACAAGGGCCTATAGTGGCGTTTGGAAAGCGCCACCATAGGTTCGGCCTAAAAAATAAATAAATAAATAAATAAAAATTAAGGGACTTATAGCGTCATTTTTCAAACACTACTATAGGTTCTAGTCTTACAAAGGCCTACAGTGGCGTTTGGAAAGCGCTACCATAGGTCCAACCCAAAAATAAATAAAAATTGAGGGATCTATAGTGGCGTTTAGAAAGGGCCACTATAGCCCAACCCGAAAAAAATAAAATAAAATAAAATAAAATTTGAGGGACCTATAGCAGCGTTTTTCAAACGCCACTATAGGTCATGGTCTTATAAAAGCCAATAGCGAAGTTTGGAAAGCACCATTATAGCATTTTGAGGAACCTGTAGTTTTTCAAATGCCACCATAGATCCTGATCTTATAAGAGCCTATAGCAGCGATTGGAAAGCGCCAACATAGGTCAACCTGAAAAAAAATAATAATAATAATAACTAGTCGCTAATCCGTGCTATGCACAAAAACCTACCTATTTGTGAGGTAGACTAAAATAATTTTATAAAATCTTTAATTGATTAAGAAATTACAACATTGCATGATTTGCTTTTGTATAACTTCAATTTGTGTTACAATTTGATGATGAAGCCATTACTTGAACGTGCAATGACTTACAAAAAATTTGTCAGACAGTTTTAGATACTACAAAAAAATAATTCAAAAATTAAGATATTAAAACTTCTGAAATACCAAAAAATATTAAAAAATTAGATGATTCATTGCTTAGAAATTATTGAAACCATGGTTTTAAAAACCGGTACTGTGAAAGAACTGGAAAAGGAGCTAATTATCGGTTTATGGTCAAACCGGGGTTCAACCAATGGTCGAACCGGTGACGTCATAAATAATTTAATTATTATTTATTTAAATTATATAAATAATTAATAATTTTTTAATATACTAAAACTAACAAACTAATATAATAAATATGTTTCCTTTAAAAAAAATACAAATATATAAGTATATAACATCTTTTTAAAGAATTTAACATAATAACAATAGATGAAGAATTAGCATTAGACCCAGTTGTAGAAGCATGTTCGTTAGATAGTACAGAGGCGGACTCCATTTCACTCAACAATTTCAGACTAGTAGCAACCATTTTATCAACAAATAAATTCATCAACACAACATACATAAACAATAGTATAATACTTTGTAAACTATATTTCACAAACAATATTGCTTTGTAAATCAAATCCACAACATACACAAAATCCATAACATCCTCTGTAAACTAATAATTGAAAGGAGAATTAACGATAGATGTTACCACTTACCAATGAAGTCACGGAACAAAGAACCTGAGATGAAGCCGAGAACATGAACAAAGAGAATTTGAGATGAAGCCGAGGGCAATGCAAAAAGAAAAAAAAAAGAAAAAGAAAAAAAAGAACCGAGAAAATGATCAAAATTAAAATCAAAATCAGAAGAAAAGAATATTACTTGATGAAGCCGAGAAGCAGAGAGCAAAGCACTTCAGAGGGCGAGGGCGAGGGCGAGACCGTGAATGAGAAGGAAAAAAGAAAAAAAAACCCAGCACTTCAGAGTTCAAACCCATGACGATGAGAAGGAAAAAAAAATATTTGAGAGGCGTGGCGTGCATCATGAGTATTACAAGAGAGTGAGAGTGAGCTTGAGTTGAGTAAGAGTGAGGCAGAGAGGTGAGAGCTAAGATGAGGCGTGAGTGAGAACTGAGATGAGAATGTGAGAGTGTTAGGCGTGAGAACTGAACTGAGATTAGGGTTAGTTTTTAGGCCAAAACGACGTAGTTCTAGGCTGGGAAAAGGTCAGTAACCGGTTTGACCATGCTAGTTCCTGGCTCTTCGGTTGAACTGGCCGATTTCAAATTTTTTTCAGTTTTTAAGCTATTTCCGGTTTTTGCCCATAATTGGACCAGATTGAAGGCCGGTTCTCAGTTGGACCGATTGGTCCGGTTCAGTTTTTAAAACCATGATTAAAACAAAACAAAACATATATGATTAAACGATAGAGAAATATAAGAGAAAAATAAGTTACATTCAAAAGAATAATCCATGGCTATAACTATTGAAAGGAATCAAAAGATTCAGAGCCTACAAATTATAGACTAAATATATGTGTGTGTGTGTGTGTGTGTGTGTGTGTGTGACTACACAAATTCAGATGTTAAAACTTTCAAAATGCCAAAAAAGATATATAATTAAAGAATAAGTTATTGAAACAATTCAAAAAATATATGACTATTCAAAAGAGAAATATAAGAAAAAGAAAAAATTACACAAACCCATAAAGTAATAAGTTTTAAATTTTAACGGGTCTAAACTTTAAACAAACCTTATCAAGATGTGGCCCACGCTAAAACATGTTGAGCAGGAGCCCACGTTAAAATAATGAAAGTCATACCTCCTCTTAATATATCGTATATAAGCTTTCTGCTCAAGAAATTAACATACTTTCATATCGTGAGGTGAAACAAAAACATATGCAGTAGTAGTAACCTTAAATTTCAATTATTGTAAGCTTTTTTATAGTATTCATGATTAATCTCGCATATTTGGAGATAAATTATCAATGTTTGAATTTGAGTCTAAGTTGGACTTGTTATAGAGATAAAATTTCACGTCTTATTAAGTTTGGACTAAACAAAAATAATTTTGTTTTAAAAAAAATGATAATGATAAGTTTGAGTTTAAGTTGGACTTGTTAGAGAGATAGAGTTCCACTCCTTATTAAGTTTAGACTAAAAAAAAATAATTTTGTTTTAAAAAATGATAATGATGTTGCAAGTTCTGAAGAGGTGAATAAGAAGTCAAAGGTTTCGATTTTATATATAACTAGTCGTTAACCAGTGCGATGCACAAGAAAGTTATTTATATAATAAATTCTAAGAATTTTAGAAATAGAAAATTGGGTCAATAATATGCATATTATAGACATTTTTCTAGTTAGCATTTAAAAAAAAACTGTCATAATTAAATAAAATACAATGAGAAGAAATATTTAACTTCTATACTTTTCTATAGTTTAGAAGTGTTGGTTAACATAAAATGTTATTGGGTTGTAAGAGAGATTTTTATAAAATGTTAATACCATATATATATATGCTTATATTGTCAACATCTCATTGCAGGTGCATAGTTATTGAAACCTACAAAATAATTTACAATTCTTAAATTAATAAAACAAAATTCCCAAAAGTTATACACACACACACACACACACACACACACTCAAACTAATATGAACCACAAAGATATAAACAAATCTTACTTAGTCGTAGTAATAACAATATAAACAATTCAAAACATGGAACATTATCAAAATTATAACACCTAATTCCATTATCTTTTACATTGAATCCAAACAAATAATTAATCAACCAAAAATCATAGCTTTAATTAAGAAAACAAAAAATCACATGAACCCAAATAAAAATTCTCAATAAAGTAAAAACATATAAGGTAAAGAATTAAGATCAACTTACTGAAACGCAAGTACCAAAAACTTCAAGACTTAAAGCTTCCAAATTTTATAGAATCCCCATATTTTACTTCAAAACCAAACAAAAACCTTCAAATTCAAAAAATTCATATATAATATACCAAATAAAAATTTACCACTCCTTGGGTTGGAAGACATAGGTTACAGCTTTGATTTTCCTCCAAAAAATAGAGATGCTTCATCTGCCATATACAATATAAAATAATTATTAGAAATTTCAACCCAAAAACCAAACCCACAAAAACACTGTCAAAATATAGAGATTAACCCAAATACTTAAAAGAAAATCAATTCTAAACATAACAAAAGAATAAGATAGATAGAAAATCTCAGACACATATGAAAGCAAATAAAAAAGAAAGAACATAAGTTTGTTTGTTTGTTTGTTTGTTTTTTTTTTTAATTGAATCTCTCTTCTTCTTCTTTTTTTAATCTTAAAGTGAAATTAAGTTTAGGGTTTTGAGATGGTAATTACTAGGGTTTTAAGGAGAGAAGAGAGAGGTCCTACCAAGAGTATCTCTCTTTTTTCTTAACACTATTTTTTTTTTTTTTTGACGTGAGTCTTTCTTTCTTTTTTTTTTTTTTTTTTTTTTTGAAACATAAAGTGAGTCCCTTCTTTTTAAAAAAAAAAAAATTCTAACGTGTTATGTGAGGGTTTTTTTTTTTTTTTTGAAACCTAAAGTGAGTCATTTTTTTAATTTTAACCTGAGGTATCTTAAAAAATTATAATTAATTTTTAATCTTCAATTTTATATTATATATATATATAATAATAATGATATGATAATCTCTGGAGAGGTCACAAAATATATCTAATAGAGTTTTTCTTAAACTAAATTATTGTAATACAACCTAAAGTGAGTCCTTTTTTTTTTTTTTTTTAATTCTAACATGTTATGTGAGTTTTTTTTTTTTTTTTGAAAACTAAAGTGAGTCATTTTTTTAATTCTAACGTGAGGTATCTTAAAAAAATTATAATTAATTTTTAATCTTCAATTTTATTTTATGTATATAATAATAATGATATGATAAACTCTGGAGATGTCAACAAAATATATCTTATAGAGTTTTACTTAAACTAAATTATTGTAATACTGAAAAGATAATTACACGTTGAAGAAAATTAATAAATATATAAAACATAAAACCTAGAATAAAAAAATCTAAAATAAAAAGAAAAAGAAAATAGTGATGACGTGGAAAATTGTGAGAGTTTCAGAGGTTTCGGTTTTATATATATATAGATAGATGATAATAATAATAATAATAATAATAATAATAATAATAATAATAATAATAATAATAAGGGACCTAGAAAGTAGTATAAAGGATGAGGATTGCTATAACAAAGAAAATCCAAGAAGAAGATGATTTTAATTTATTATGAGGCTACAAGATCAAGCTAATTAGATCCATTCTATCAGTTTTTTTTTTCTTTTAATAAAATTATGATATGGACATAGAATTAAATTAAATTGGACCATCTTCTCAAAAACAAAAAATTTAAATTGGACCACTCAAACAATGTGTAAATTAAAAGGAAAAAATTAAGTTAAATATATAAATTGAGTACCAAGCAATCTATATATTAAATGGAATATATATATATATATATATATGTGTGTGTGTGTGTGTGTGTGTGTGTGTGTGTAGGGATGAGGGGCCCAAGAGTACATGTTAGGCCTTGGGCCTTGTCTGAGGACACTTAGTGGTCCAAGGATAGATAAACAGCAATGAAGACGTAAGAATCAAAACTCCACGGGCAAGTTATAATTGAGAAGGTTGGGGAAGGTAGGCCGAGGAGGAGAATTTCCTCAGCTATGCAAAGCAGAAATTAGAAGGTGTGTTCTGTCATCTAGGGTAACATTCCAGGAAGTTCTGCTGGTAAGGACATGCATCATGAACGTGCAGGACAAAAGTAGGAGCTGAGAAATATCTAAGTAAAAGCTGCTACCACTGCATTAAATGCTCTGTAACTAACTCTCTGACTGCATTAATGAGAAAGTGATGCCTGAATAGTAATTTTCAGCCTTACAGCTCTCCCAAGACTTTAGGAAGGTGCTGGTGGGACAAGAATCAACATCAGTAATCCAACCTACGCGTGGAAGGTAGAGATAGAAAGAGGGAGATAGTATAAAATAGGAAGAAGACCCTAAGGGCAGGGGGGGAGAATTAAGGGACAAAAACTATAGCAATAAGAACTGTATTTGTAATCCACTTCAAAGAATGATATATAAGAACTAATCTCCTCGGATTGTGACGATGATGATTTTCTTTAGATACTGTTAGGTTCTAAGAATTAGGAACTAATGTATTAGAACTTCAATTTGTAATGTTGGCAAACAATGATCAAAACAATGTTTAGTCTTGTATTAAACTTGCTCAAAGTATGGCTCTTCATGTAAAGTTGGAATCGAGTTTTATGCAGAATTCACTGTGCACTTTCTGCCTGACTCGATCGATCGAAAATCGTGCAGATTGATTTTCTGAAGAATTTTCCAACTCAGCCCTAGTCCATTTAATGTATAAGGTTTTATGTTTTGCCCTAAGTATATAAGGGAAAACCCTAACCACGTTTTTAGAGTTCTGTTTTGCTGTGTTTGTGAATCTCTTTGTGAGATCTAGAGGTGTTTGCCTTCACATACACTTAGGGTTTACAAACTCAAGACTTATGTCAAGAGCTTGGTAAATCATTTAGTTGCAGAATCAAAGATCTTAAAGAAATACAAGCAGGTGCGCTTGTGAATTGCTGAAGAATTCAAGGAAAGAAGGAGTCCGTGGATCTCGGAGCTATCATGGGGTCGTGGTAGTAAGTTTCCTACACTTGGGTAGCAATAGGATGTTAGTGGTTTAAGTCTTATTGTGTAAACTTCAATTCTTTCATAGTGGATTCAGTTTTACCTTGAGGATAGCTAGGTTAAATCCTCCCCAGGTTTTTTACCGGTTTGGTTTTCCTAGGTCATCAGATCTTTGTGTTATTTATTTTCCGCGGCTTTATTGTTTTTGATTATTTGTATTAACCTAGACTTGTTTAAATTACCTAAGTTAATCACTTGGCTAATTCTCTAGATTAATCTGTTTGGGTTTAAGGGGTCTAAACGAACTGAAAAGTGGTATCAGAGCGGGTAGCTTTTGTTTTTGATCCTTTGATCTTTTAGCTGATCCTTGACCCCTGTTGTCATGGAACACGGACACTCTCTTGTTGTTCCACCTCACTTTGATGGAAACAACTATGCTTATTGGAAAGTAAGGATGAAAGCATTCCTGAAATCAAGACTTATGTCAAGAGCTTGGTAAATCATTCAGTTGCAGAATCAAAGATCTTAAAGAAATACAAGCAGGTGCGCTTGTGAATTGCTGAAGAATTCAAGGAAAGAAGGAGTCCGTGGATCTCGGAGCTATCATGGGGTCGTGGTAGTAAGTTTCCTACACTTGGGTAGCAATAGGATGTTAGTGGTTTAAGTCTTATTGTGTAAACTTCGATTCTTTCATAGTGGATTCAGTTTTACCTTGAGGATAGCTAGGTTAAATCCTCCCCAGGTTTTTTACCGGTTTGGTTTTCCTGGGTCATCAGATCTTTGTGTTATTTATTTTCCGCGGCTTTATTGTTTTTGATTATTTGTATTAACCTAGACTTGTTTAAATTACCTAAGTTAATCACTTGGCTAATTCTCTAGATTAATCTGTTTCGGTTTAAGGGGTCTAAACGAACTGAAAAGTGGTATCAGAGCGGGTAGCTTTTGTTTTTGATCCTTTGATCTTTTAGCTGATCCTTGACCCCTGTTGTCATGGAACACGGACACTCTCTTGTTGTTCCACCTCACTTTGATGGAAACAACTATGCTTATTGGAAAGTAAGGATGAAAGCATTCCTGAAATCCATTGATGAGAGAGTTTGGAATTCCGTTAAGTACGGATGGGAGAAGCCCACTACTCCTGTGAGTGAGTGGCAAACTTCTCAAAAGGAGGCAGCCGCTTTCAATAGCAAAGCTATGAATGCTATTTTTAATGCTGTTTCCATGGAGGAATTTAAGAGAATCTCTAAGGTTGAGGTTGCTCATACTGCTTGGAATATCCTCCAGACTGTGCATAAAGGCATAAAGGCAGTCAAGATAAACAAATTGCAGCAATTAATTACTATATTTGAAAGCATTAGAATGAATGATGATGAATCTTTTGATGAATTCTATGCTAAATTGAATGATATTGTTAATTCTGCTTATAATTTGGGTGAAATCTATAATCAACCTAAAATTGTTAGGAAGATTCTTAGATCTTTGACTGAGGATTTTAGACCCAAAGTGACTACCATCACTGAGAGCAAGGATGTGGACTCCATCCCTGTTGATGAACTTGTAGGATCTCTTCAGTCCTATGAGTTAGACCTCCCTAAGACTAACAAATCCAAATCAATGGCTCTTAAGTCTGTTGATGATGTTGAGGATGGTGGATTTGATGATGAACTCTCTGCTACAGAGATTGCCTATCTTGCTAAAAACTTTAGAAACTTTCTTAGGAACAATAACAGAAGGGCAAGAGGCAAGAACACTGTTAAACCTAGAAATTTTAGGAGAAATGATCCCACTAAGGTCAATAACACTGAAAAACTTAAGTAGAAAGTAGGTCAGCCTTCTAATAATTCTTTGGGACAACAATGTTATGGTTGTTAAGGGTATGGTTATTTAAAATCTGAATGTCCTACATACTTGAGGTCTAAGGGTAAAACTATGGCTGTAACCCTTAGTGATGATGAAGTTTCTGACAATGAATCCGCTAGTGATGAGGATGGAAACTTCATTGCTTTCACTGCTACTACTGTAGTTAATGAAAGCATGTCTGTTGAAGAGAACCATTCTGATGAGGAACTCTCTGAAGATGCAGATTTACAGGAAGCCTATAATAAACTTTGCAAAGTTGCTGCAAAGGATGCCATGAATGTTGAGTTAGGCTTGAAGAAAATTGCATCTTTGGAACTTGAAAAGAAAAATCTACTTGTGAAATTGTTTGATGCAAATGAGCTTTTGAATAATGTGAAAACTGAGAACATGCTTTTACTTGATAAAGTCAAATGTTTGGAACTTGAATTCTCTGTTGCTAGAGAACAAACTAATAGGTCTGCAAACTCCAAACTTGATCACATGCTGAGTGTTCAAAAGTCTCCTTCTGATAAAACTGGTTTAGGTTTTGTGGATAGCATCTCTGTGCCTGAACCTTCTTCCACTAAATTTGTTCCTTCTTCTGAACCTCCTAAGAGTGAGATTGTCAAACCCTTGGTGAGTGAACCTGTCAAACCTATAAATGTTACTCCACCTAGAAAGATTAGGGTTGATCTTCAAGCTTCTCATTCTAGAGCTTCTACTTCTACTAAGGGCAAGTTGCATGATAAGCCTGCATGGGTTTGTCATTTTTTGTGGAAAGTTTGGACACATTCGTCCAAATTGTTTTGAATTGCAAGCTGCGAAGCAAGCAAATAAAACTAAAGTACCTGTGCCCCAAGCACATGATCCCATGGTACTTATTGGTGAATTGGTAAAGGCGTTAAACCTTTATTCCAATCCTGGAGTTGCTCAGAATTCTAATGTGAATCATAACTCCAATGCAAGAGTTGCATCTAAAAAGTTTTGGATGCAAAAGGCTCAATCTAATTGAGTCTGTCTGACATGGTTCTTGTGCTTCATTGCTCTATCTTTGGTGACCTCTGTTTCTAGGATTTTCTTTGCATTACATTCATGCATTTCATTCTAGGATGTTTGTTTCTTTGATATAAAAAAAAAAAAAAAAAATTTTTGCAAATTGTGTTTTTGCAATTTTTTCTTGAATCTGAAGACAAGGTTGGTCAATCAAATTTTGCATATCATGTGAATATACCTTGTTTAGCTTTGATGCACTTATTTCTATTGCACTTTACTAGCTAGAGTTTTGTTGTGCATGTTGTGTGGGAAGATGCTATATTTGTTGATCATATGATCTTGATCTTGAAGTCTTATGTCTTTGATTATTAGACTTGATCTTATTGAGAAAGGCATAAATAACCATCTCACCACTGTTTACTAGCCAATCATGAACACCTTAGTGCATATCGTAAGATTTTGTGCTCGAGAAAGTGTAGCACATGCACAAAAAGAACATAAGATGTAGCCTCTATTAAAATTGGTGTGTACATTATTGGGCTATAATAATCTCACAAAGTCAAATAAAATTGGTGTGTACATTATCCCGGCTTTTATTAAGTTTCTAATCAATTAAATTGAATAATGAGGCAAATCAAGAAACTTACATGATTGCAAGTTTTTATTCTAAGAGATGTGAGAGTTATATGATGTAACTCTTTAAGTAATAGTCTCTTTCAAATTCATTTGATGGATTTTGTAGAAATTGTGATTGATCAATATGTGCATATCACCTCACATGTTTCTATTACTTATGCTAGTTGCACACACTACACAAGTTATTCTTTGTTAAACTGTGTACATGTTATTGTGTGTGTTTTTGGTCTAACCAACCAAGTTTGAAATTTTCTGGAAATTGTTGCAAAACATGTTTGCTTGCTTGATTGGTTGAGGAAGATTATGAGAAAAGTTTAATCTGAGAGATCTGGGTAGAAAATATGGGTTTTTGGAAAAACATTTCATCTCATACTCATGCATTTTGTCTTAAAATCTAATGATTTGAGGAGTCTTTGAGTTAATTTGTTTCAATTTTTCAAAAATTCAATTTTTCCAGATTTTCGATCGATCGAGTCTGTTTTTCGATCGATCGAAAATGTTTTTAAAATCCCTCTAAAGTCTCTGTGTGTTTCGATCGGTTCTCGATTGATATTGTATCAATCGAAGGATTTTCGACCGATCGAATCTGTTTTTCGATCGATCAAAAATCGGGCTGAATGAATTTTAAAAGGACTTTTCTTACGTGGATTCTTCACTTTTCAAAACTTTTTCAAAAGTTTTTGTCTCCTCACCAACCAGTCAAAGCTATTTTTGGAGTTTTTGTCGTTTTCTTCAAATCTTTTTGCATATTCTCTCTCTCCCAAGACTGGTAAGTCTTTTATGCCCTTTCTTTTGCTTTTATTTTTATGTTTCATGCATTAATTCATGCATTTTTGGGGTATTTTCGCCATTTTAGTTTTTGGTACTTTTGGAGTAATTTTTGGCTCTTTCTTTTTCAAAAGAATCATGGGTTTTTGTGGGGACACCTTATCTAAGCACTCTATGTGATTTAATTTGATTAATTTGGTGCTTTGTGAAATTTTTAAATTTCTAGGGCTTGAAATTGGGGATTTTGGGGCTTTTGTTCAATTTGATTGAAATTGATAAAATTGGCTTGTTCGATTGATTAATTTGATCATTATATTGTGTTAATTAACTATTTTGTTGATCAATTTATCAATTTGTTGTGTTTTGAAAACTTAGGTTTTTCAAATTGGGTATTTTTGATAATTATTGTTTGCTCAAGCCAATTTTGTTAATTAGGATCATATTTGAACTTGTCACTGCATTAGTTCATGCATCATTTGCATATTTTGTTCATGCATCATATCGAATTGTTATTTCTATATTCTGTGTTGTGCTAACTTGCAGTCTGCCCTTAGTTTTTGTTTTTGCTCTTCTTTTTCTGTGTCTCTCTTTTCTTTCCTTAGCACCATGCCTAGGAAAACTAGAGCCCATAGGACTTCTGACCCTTCACCTTCTTTTGATACTGAACGGTTCCCTAGTGAGAAGAACCAAGAGACCTATGAGACCCTGAATATTAGGCGTCATATCTGGGCTGAGCGTAGGGTCATACTAGATGAGGTCGATCCTGAGGTGAGACGTAATTTTGAGCGTCGAGGTTGGTTATCTTTGCTCGAGTATGTGCATTCTCCTCCTCCTGCCACCCTGATTAGAGAGTTCTATTCGAACCTCTCTATCCAAATCAATGATACCAACACCTTAGTTAAGGTTTGGTTACGAGGTGTAGAGTATCGCATTACCCCTACGGTTGTGTCTGATGCTCTTGGGGTGCCCATTGTTGACCATCCCGTTTTTCCTTATGAGGAGTCTCCGCCTCTTGATGACGTGCTGTCATACATCACTGGGTCTTCTATCCAGTGGGGTTCTGATCCTCGGATCACTTCTGCTGAGCTTTTCGAGCTTCACTATCTTTTCTTTAGGATAGCGTGTCATTCTTTGTGGCCCATTTCTCATGTCCACACCATCCCTCTTGAGCGATGTGTGTTTTTGTACGCGCTTGTTACTGATGCTCCTATCAGTTTTCCTCATTTGTTCCTTCGTTCTTTGAACGAGGTTCATCGGTCTAGCTCTTCGGCTCATGCGTTATTCTTTCCCGTTTTTATTCATAGGATTCTCCTTTTTCTTGGTTTAGGTGATTTTCCTGCGTCTGAGCCTGTTCATGTTATTGCTCCTATTGGTGCTACCTTTTTGAGGCAAAGAGCTGCTCAACTTCGAGCTAGCTCTAAGCGTCCTAGGGTAGAGCTTTCCGGTGTCACTCCACTCCCTTCTTCTTCTACAGATACTCCTGCAGCTGGGACGTCTTCTGATCCTGCTGTTGCTGCTACTGCTGCTGATGTTCCTCTACCGTTTGATGAGGCTTCTGACCTTCGTCGGACTCTTGATACTGTCGTGACCGTTCAGGCAGCTCATGGTCAGCTTTTAGTGGACATCCTTGATGAGCTACGTGCATTGTGAGCGGACTTGGCGAGTTCTCGTCATTCTCCTCCACCTCCTTTTGATGGTGAGTGAGTGCCCTTTGGCAATTCGTTACAAAAAGGGAGAGTGCATTCTATTGTGTAGTTCTTTTGTATCTAGGAGATTTTTGTGGAGATTTTCATTTTAGGGGGAGTTTTGTACTTAGTAGTGATACTGCGGAGCTTGTGGAGTTATTAGATTGTATCTAGGCGCTTCACTGTGTATTTCATTTTTAGCTCTTGTTTAGGAGATATTTTGTTGAGATACATTTTTTTATATATATGTTTCTTGTTTCACTATGTTACTCTGCTTATTGATCTATATTTATGATATTATTCATGATATATGTCTTTATTTTGTGTCATGTGAAATCAAGAAGTTATTTTTATATATTTCCTGTTTTTTTTTCCACACATGCGTTTATGTGTTTGTTAAGTGTTACAGGAATGTACAGGTTGATTCAGTCATCCTGCTGTCTATTTTGCAACTGTTAGATAGTAGCTAGGTTGAATTGTTTAAGTGGCTTTCTATTTTGTAATGGACTGTTTCATTTTGTAAACTTTGAGCTTTTTTGTTAAGTCTGTGTTTTGTCACGGATTGCCAAAGGGGGAGTTTGTTAGGTTCTAAGAATTAGGAACTAATGTATTAGAACTTCAATTTGTAATGTTGGCAAACCATGATCAAAAAAATGTTTAGTCTTGTGTTAGACTTGCTCAAAGTATGGCTCTTCATGTAAAGTTGGAATCGAGTTTTATGCAGAATTCACTGTACACTTTCTGCCTAACTCGATCGATCGAAAATTAGACTCGATCGATCGAAAATCGTGCAAATTGATTTTCTGCAGAATTTTCCAACTCAGCCCTAGTCCATTTAATGTATAGGGTTTTATGTTTTGCCCTAAGTATATAAGGGAAAACCCTAGCCACGTTTTTAGAGTTCTGTTTTGCTGTGTTTGTGAATCTCTTTGTGAGATCTAGAGGTGTTTGCCTTCACATACACTTAGGGTTTACAAACTCAAGACTTATGTCAAGAGCTTGGTAAATCATTCAGTTGCAAAATCAAAGATCTTAAAGAAATACAAGCAGGTGCGCTTGTGAATTGCTGAAGAATTCAAGGAAAGAAGGAGTCCGTGGATCTCGGAGCTATCATGGGGTTGTGGTAGTAAGTTTCCTACACTTGGGTAGCAATAGGATGTTAGTGGTCTAAATCTTATTGTATAAACTTCAATTCTTTCATAGTGGATTCAGTTTTACCTTGAGGATAGCTAGATTAAATCCTCCCCAGGTTTTTTACCGGTTTGGTTTACCTGGGTCATCGGATCTTTGTGTTATTTATTTTCCGCTGCTTTATTGTTTTTGATTATTTGTGTTAACCTAGACTTGTTTAAATTACCTAAGTTAATCACTTGGCTAATTCTCTAGGTTAATCTGTTTGGATTTAAGGGGTCTAAACGAACTGACAGATACAACCGGTTTATTTTTACTTTATTGTCAGTTGGATCTACTATAATTGCTACCAAACTCATTAGAGCCTAATTTTCCAATCCATTCTATACAAATTCATTGTATTAGGCTCTTTGAGCCCAGATCCTTTTAATTTTTGGGCTTAGGACTCAAAACAGGTCCTTACAATATATATATATATATATATTAACCCTGATTTAATTGAGAGTAACATTTAGTTTTTTTTTTTTTTTTTTTTTTGAGAATAAAGATAGTGATTTTATTGATGAAAATAAACAGAAGTACACAAGCTTTTTTGTATGAAACATTAACTAAAACAAACATAAACTCCTTTGTTGTGGGCCATTCATGCTAGGGCATGGGCTAATAGTCTAAAGAATGTTATGACTGTATGAGCAACCCAAACCTAGTCCAGTGCTTGAGCACCCCCACTCTGCATCCTTTAAGATTTGGCCAAAAAATGTCATGTAGCTCGCATCTTCATTTCGGTGCTTTCATTACGATCTCTAATAAATTAAAATTATATGACCTACTCATGACCTTTTAAATTATATGACCTTGTTAACATTTAGTTGAGTTGAGTTGAAGTGAGTAAGTACCAAAACATCAGATAAAACTAATATATAACTCGTTACGCACATGAATGACGAATTGTAGTAGTGCTATTGATGTTAGCTTGGGTTATAAAACATATAGGATATTAGTTCAATTAGGACATTTGGAGGTACTAAAATAGTTTTTCATTGCAATTTTCATGATATTAGTTATGCTAAGTTTCTCATTACACTACTATTATATATATAATTTTGAAAATCATTATTGGATATTACATATACAATATCAATTCACAATCACTGTTTGTGAAATTCTACTAAATGCAACACAAAATAAAGAATAAATTAGTCCAATAGTATCTCCTAAATTAAATGGGGATAGGTATATGGGATCGTTCTGCTCAATTACAATTTGTTACATTCAAAATCCTAGCATACAAAATATTTGAATAGAAATAGTATAAAAAAAATGCTCATTAGTTCAGAGAAAAAATAACATAAAAAATCTAAACAATTTAATTTGTATGAAAAGCTAACAAAAGCAAAATCCAATTTTGGTTCTAATTGAATTTTCTCTAAGCATTGGTGTGTGTGTGTGTGTGTGTGTGTGTGTGTGTGTGTGTATTTCCTAGTTAGTAATGGACCATATTTAGTCATGTTATATTATATAACTGACTTTTAAATTTGAATTATTTTTAGTTACACAAAAAAAAAGCTCATAAATATAAAATCATTCAAACTCTCTCTTCTTTTAATCTATATAATAATAGGTGAAGCTGAGAGAAACTCAAATTAAAATTCCAAATTAGAGTTCCAATTTTGTGCCATGTGTCCTAAATTATTTATTCTTAAAGAGTTTTATTTCTTAATTTTAGAATCAAATATGGGACCACATCATAAATATTCTCTTAAGTAAGTTATTAAGTACAAAAATTAAAGAGTTTAGAATAAATGAATTGTAAAAAAAAAAGTGCTTCACAATAATTTTTTTTTTTAAAAACATGGACAATATACATTTTATACCTAATAATATCCTTACAAATTTTTTTAAAAGAGTTAACAAAATATAAAAATGATTATCAATAATATTTAAATTATATATATGAATTATATTATGCATCTTATTGTATATCTTTAAGTGTATTCATGCATATGCATAGGGTTACAAGCTAGTTTTATATATAGAGTTAGATATATGATTAGGTTTTTTATGATTTATTTATATTAAACTCATCGTTTTCTACACTGAATTAACTCGCTCGACACTAGGGCTGTCCAGACTCGACCGAAGCCCGACAACTCGGCAAAACCGCCCGACGCCGACCCGATTTCGGCACGAACCGAAGGCCCAGTCGGTCGGCGGCGGGTTGCCGTTCTCAAGAACCGACACCGGCGGGTCGGGTGGCCGGTTTGCTTCTCCAAAACCCAAGCAACCCGAACCCGACCGGAGTTCTATAAAATATCCGGCCAAATCTTGCAAAATCAAGCCAAATCCGGCAAGATCTCGACCAAATCTGGTGAGATCTCGACCAGATCCGGCCAATTCCAGCAATTTTTAGTGAAAAAGTTCAGATCCCAGCGAAAAAAAATGCAAATACTGACGAGATTTTCCAAATTCCGGCTACTTTTTCTAGATTCCGGCAACATTTTTCAGATTTCGGCGATGTTTTTTTTTTAGATTTCGAAGATTTTTTTTACTTCGGCAACCGACCGAACCGACCAAAGCTCACCCTCACCCGAAACCGACTCGACCGATTTTTCCGGCGGTCAGTTTCGGGTTGCTCTGCCCTCCACCCGACGCTGGCGGGTCGAGTCCGGGTTGGGCCCAAAACCGACCCGGCCCGACCCGTGGACAGCCTTACTTGACACAAAAATTAAAAAACTTAGATTAAATGTGGCTCAAAATTAAACTCTAATTGAATTCCAATTTTTACACTGAATTAACTAAGTTGGCATAAAAATTTAAAAACTTAGATTAAATGGGACATATGGCGCAAAATTAGACTTTAATTGAATTTCAATTTGAAATTTAATTAGATTTTCTCTTAATTTTGGCTATATATATATATATATATATATATACTAGTGTGTAACCCCGTGCATATGCACGGGTATTGAATGCCATAACTCTTATTTGTATTTTACTTCTTATTGGTGCTGTTGGGAAATCTGCACAGATAGGATCGCATACTTGGCCACCCGATGCTATGGAGGGTCCCACTCTAGTATTCACTTCGATTCGTGCAGCTACTATGGTAACAGCTGGCGTTTTCATGATAGCAAGGTGCTCCCTTTTATTTGAATACCCACCTACGGCTTTGATTGTTATTACTTTTGCAGGAGCTACGACGTCATTCCTTGCGGCAACCACTGGAATATTACAGAACGATCTAAAGAGGGTCATAGCTTATTCAACTTGCAGTCAATTAGGCTATATGATCTTTGCTTGCGGCATCTCTAACTATTCGGTTAGCGTCTTTCACTTAATGAACCATGCGTTTTTCAAAGCATTACTATTCCTGAGTGCAGCATTTAAAAACAATCACAATTACATATTATATACATGATTATATTTTTTATGGTTTATTATGTTGGACTCCTCGTTTTCTACATTAAATTAACTAATTTGGCACAAAAATTTAAAATTTTAGATTATATGAGATATGTGGCACAAAATTAAACTCTAATTGAAATTCAATTTTTACCTAAACTAGTGTGTAATCCCGTGCATATGCACGGATACATTTAAAAACAATCACAATTATATATATATATATATATATATAATTTAGAATCTAATTAGATCTAAACTCTTTTGTTTTTGCATTCAATAATTTACTTGCCACAAAAATTAAAAAAATTGATGGAACACATGCGCAAAATTAAACTCCAATTAAAAATCAAATTAGAATCTAATTGAATTTAGACTCTTTAATTTTTGCATCTAATAATTCACTTGACATACATATTTAAAAATTAGATGAGACATATGACGTAAAATTAGACTCCAATTTAAAATTTAATTGGGATTTCTCTTAACTTTGGCTATTAATATATATATATATATATATATGACTTATAAACTTGAATTGTTTTTAGTTATACAAAAAAAGGCTCATAAATATAAAATCATTTAAAAATTATATTTTTTATAGTTTACTTATATTGGACTCCTCGTTTTTTACACTAAATTAACTCATTTGACACAAAGATTTAAAAACTTAGATTAGATGAGACACATGGCACAAAATTAAACTCTAATTGAAATCCAATTTTTACATTGAATTAACTCACTTGGCACAAAAATTTAAAAACTTAAATTAGATGGGACACACGGCGTAAAATTAGACTCTAATTTTATTCCAATTTGAAATCTAATTGAATTTTCTCTTTACTTTACCTATTATTATTATTATTATTATATATATATATATAGATTAACTCACTTGACACAAAATTCTAAAATTTAGATTAGATAAGACGCATGGCTTAAAATTAGACACTAATTGAATTCCAATTGAAAATTTAATTGGATTTTCTCTCTGCTTTACCTATTATTATATATATAGATTAAATTCAACTAAATTGTATGAATGTATTTACATGTTTATAAACATATAATTTAAATTCCACATATTTCATAAGCCCAAATATTAACCTAGTATAATAAATAAATAGCCTTATATATTAGCTAAAATAACGGGTTTTAAATTTTTTTTAAAACACTATTTATTGTACTAGGTGAAACATCAATACCGGTCAAAACACTTGAAAAATCCCTAATACAACTAATTAGTACAGACCAATACATTATGGTATTGCTTTCCTTGATAAGTACCAAACATTAAATAAGAAGCGTGTTTGGCAAAAATTATTTTTGCCAACTTATTTTACTATTCAGTCTTTTCTTGCTACTATTTGTGGGTCTTACTGCACTTTTTGGTATTATTTATGAGTTTCACTGTACTATTTCAGCTAATTTTTACTTTTATCTACAGTACTTTCAGTAAAATTAGTGAATCCCAAACAACAAAATAAGTGAATTCCATTTTATGTTTTGTAAATTTTATCTAATTGCGTGTTAAAAAAACATAAAGTTCGGACGATTTGATAATAGATTAAAAAAACAATTTATTTGTTGCCTTTGTTCTCAAGGCCGAGCTTAAGATGACAAATAGATGGCCAAGCCCACTTTCGAAAACTAGAGACCATTATCCGATGGAAGTGATTTGAGAAATGGGCCATCTTCTGATTCTTCTCTACTTCTTTTGTTTGCTTTCAATATTCAATTCAAGAGGACACTGCCATGTCCATAAGAAATATGGGCTTTGTTTGGAGTATCTCTAAACAGTGATACTGCCAACTACAACATTTCAAAAGCTTCGCTGTCCGTAAGTAAATGAACCAAGGACCACCACTTAACAAAATAATACCATATGTACCCTTTTTAATATATTTATATGATTCGAAATCTAAACGTCTTATAAAAACATTAAAAAAAAAAAAATTACCTTTCTATCTAAAACTGTAACTGATAATATTAGAATAAAATTATTACGAAAAAAAAAAAAAACAAAATAGAAAGAAACTAGTCAGATTGGTTCACGGAAATCTCACCATTGTTAAGGAGATTTAAACCATTTGTAATTGACAAATTCCACAGAGCATCAAAATTACTATTTGACTTATCCCCTCCAAGAGTTAATTATGCACTAATAACTTTAGCCCAAACCTCCACCAAATAAAACATCTTTCTTTACTTAACCCTTTTTTCAAATATATGTACATCATTATAAATCACTTAATGATACATATGTAGGAAAATGAAGCAAATCAATTTCTCTCACTCTCTCGGTTGAAAAAATATCATTATATGTTATTTCTTTTCTTCTTATTACCTAATTAATACTATAGTTTTTTTCTCTCTCTTCTTATTAATTTATTCCAGACTTTTTTTTTCCCTTTTTCTTTCCACTTGTAGAGCACAATATCATTTTTTTCTTTACAGCCATTAAAGAGCACTATATAGTTTTGGGGTGGGCAGAAACTTCAGCATGATTTTTGAATTTGAGTTATGTTTTGTTATTTTTGTATGAGACTTTGCTTTACTTCATGGCTGACAAGCAGCACATGCATAGTCTTTGCATGCTGGTATGAATTTTAGATACACTATATTCTTTCAAAAATCATATTAACTTTCTGTTGTGCCCACAACGAAACTGGTAGATGGGTTATAATAATCTAAAAGAAATAAATACAAGAAGCCCACTAATAAAAAAATGAATGAGGGAAGTGCTTGAGGTTTAATTTAGTAGGTAAACATGGACACGACTTCTATTTCGTTGTTAAAAGCAATGAAAGAAAAGTTCAACGTTTTCTCATCCTCAACATTTACTCAAAAAGTTTCTTTATATATAAATATAAATATAAATATATAGTTTTTATTTGATATAAAATCGACCAAATCTAGGCTAATGATACTAAGTTAGTTTTCAGCAAAATTTACAATGATTATGGACAAAATTTTGAAATGAGCTAATTACTGAAATTTTAGAGTGCCTATTAACCGTGATTATGGGGGTGGAGAGAGAGCGAGAGGAGAAGAAGAAGAAGAAGAAGAAGAAGAAGATTGGCTGGATTTGGAGGGTGGAGAGACTCGTTTAAAGTCTCTTCTCTGGCCAGTTTTTAAGTTGGGATGCTTCCCTCCTTGTTTATACTATTATACACTTGCTTTAATCAGAAAAAGTTTTATCCTTTTCTATAAATAAAAAAAGTTTCATAAGACACAGACCCTGGTATTGAATAATAGGCATCCTAATAAATGGAACGGTATGACTAAAGTTAGCTAGCTGCTAGGTCTGTTTGTCATTTTCGAATGAATGAAAGAGAATAGTGGCGGACAGTTGGTATTGATTTATGTAAAAGTGGAATAGTTTCCTGTTTCGATTAAACGTGGAATAATGGCTAATCGATTAGTCCAAATCTCATTCTCATTCTCATTCTCATTCTCAATAAAAAAAAAAAAAAAAATCCAAATCTACCAAGATTCCTTATTAATTTTAAGGAATTTCAAAAAATTATATCATTATTGCACATTTTTAGTACGAGAGTCACTCTACAAATATAAGTATTTGTGAAGTGCGGAAGGTGAAAGCTGAGGTTCAAGTCTTCAAAAGAAGAGCTTCACATATATATACACTTAAATTAAGTTAGATTAAAAATTCTATCTTGAATTGATTTTTTTGTGTTCCACTCTATGTCAACATTCAGATCACCTTCATCAGTCAGTCAAACTTGTTCTCAAATGTTTTTTTAACTAACTTAATTATAAATACTAATATTCTTTACATTAGACTTAATATTTATTTTTTTATACTATTTAAATATTATTTTTTTTCTTATCTCAAAAAAAATATTATTTTTTCTCTAAAAATAAATTTATAAATAATTTTTTATCTCTTCCTCAATCCCTTTCACTTTCACAGCAACACCACCGAGTCACCGACCCACTCACACCACCACCAGTCCACCATCAAACAATACCTCCATCAAACAAGATTAAACCACAGACCCAAGTGGATCCAAAATAAACCCAAGACAGGCCCAAATGAAGAAATTGTAACAAAAATATATATACGATTTGCAGTGGGAGGAGAAGGAGCTGGAGCAATTGTGGCCATGTCCACCGATCTGTGTAAGAGAGAGTTATTGTAAAGCGGTCAAGAAATTATGACTTCAAATTATGATTTTAGTTGCTTTAACAATTTGTGTGGAACAAGTTTAAGCCAAAAAAAAAAAAAAAAAAGATACATGCTATGCGGAGCAAGTTGGTGAACGTGGAGAAATTAGAATAGTTAGAGCATTCACATAAGTGGATGCAAACTTTTCGTCTATTTAATATGAAAAAAGTTACTTTTTTTATTTTACACATTCATTTTTACAAAACATACACATTAGTTTATCTATTTTACACATTTATTCAATAAAATATTCATTTTTTTACAATTTTTTATCATTCTCTCCCTCACCGCCCCTCTCTCTCACAGACCCGTCACTACCAATGATCCCTCCACACCCAGCCACCATCTTCACCACCCAACCAGCATCTTCAAGAAAAACTAACTCACTTAATCCGAAACCCAGTCAATCCCAAACCCATTCAATCCAAAACCCATTCATCACCCAACTCGAAACCCAGTCAAGCCAAATCATCACCCACTCAACCCGAAACCCACTGACGATTTGATGATTTGATCAGTGTGGTTTGATGATCGGAGAGGCCTTCGTTTGATGATTTGATGATTTAATCGGCGTGGTTGGTGATCGGCGTGGTTTAATTGATCGGCAGCAATGGATGATCAGCGTGGTTTGATGATATGGGATCAGCGTGGCTTGATGATTTATCGGCGGCAAGTAAAAGATGATCGGCGGCAATGGAGGATGATTTGATCAAATGAAGAAATGGAGAGTGAGGACCAAACCCAGAGATAATGAGAGAGAAGAAACTATTAAAAAAGTAAATACACGAGTTACAGTGACCGTGCATATATTTATACACAACTTTACACTCACTGATGTGGGTTTTTTTTTTTTTTACCAAAATGTGTAAAATGAAGGGATTTTTGTATTCTAGAAGATTATCTATCCACTGATGTGGATGCTCTTAGTAAACCAATTAATGCTAAGGGTCTATTTGCTAGGAGAATAGAAAAGTGAAATGATATAAAAAAAATTTAATTTTTTCTTATTTTGTTTGGTTGGAATGGAAAAGTGGAAAAATAGAAAATTCTTTTATTTAGTTGAGAAGAAAAATAGAACTAAAAAAAATTGATGGTATAAATTTACTATTTTACTTCAATCTTAATTATTAGATAAAAAATAAAAAAGTAATACATTATTTTATTTCTATTAACTATATAAAAAGAAGCAATGCCTATACAATGCCATTTTGGTTTAGTGAGCTACTTTGATTTTTTTAGTCTTCCGTTTGTACTTTTTTTTTTCCTTATATATATATATATATATATTATTATACTGACACAACAAATTTTACAATATTTTCACAATTATTGAGGTGTCAATTTCTTATAAGTCAAAATAAAATAATAAAATATAAAACTCTAACCAACCACAGCTGAAAATAAATGTTTTATGAAAATATTGTGACACTTGTTAGGTGAATGTGTAAAAGTTACAATACTTTTGGTTTGTTCAATATGTACTCTTTTTTTTTTCAGTCATCGATTTGTGCTCTTTATTGTATACACACAAAAAGTAGCATATATTATATAGATTTAATTAGCTCTACAGTACACATTTGGTTTATTGAGTTTTTATCTTCTTCTTTTTTTCAAGTTTTGAACAGTTGCTACAGCGGTTTTTTTTTTAGTCTTTTGTTTCTACTTTTTTTTTCCTTTTAAATATTTATAAGAACCCGTATATATATTGTTATACTAACACAACAAATTTCATAATATTTTTACAATTATTGAGGTGTCAATTTCTTATAAGTCAAAATAAAAAATAAATAAAATATGAAACTGTGACCAACCACAACTGAAAATAAATGTCTTGTAAAATGTTATGACACTTGTTGGGTGAATGTGTAAGAGCTACCGTACTTTTGGTTTCTTCAATATGTACTGTTCATCACTTTTTTTTTTTTTAAGTCATCGATTTGTGCTCTTTTTCCATATAAAAACAGCGAAGGAGTTCATGAATAGTGCTCTGAACAGTATTTTTGATTTAGTGACTTGCCTTCTCCCCCCCTCCCCCCCTCTTTTTTCTTCAAGTTCACCAAATTGGTTTGAGTTTTTTTTTTTAAAAGATCTTTATATGTTTACTTTGTACTTGTAATGTAAGCTTACATTGTATACACACAAAAATTAGCAAATATTATATACATTTAATAAGCTCATGAAACAATATTTTTGGTTCAGTAAGTTGCCTTTTTCCCTTCCTTTTTTTTTTTTTCTATTTCTTCAAGTTCACCAATTTGGTTTGAGCTTGTTTTTTTCTTTTAAAGGATCTTTATATGTTTACTTTCTATTTGTAATGTAAGCTTACATTGTATATGTGGGGACAGGGGCCCAAGACTGTGTATCTGGCCTCATAGAGCTTGGGATCCCAAAATCATGTATTGGGCCTCGAAGGGTTAAAGGCCCAAAACCACGCATTGGGTCTCCAGCTATATCCGAGGACGAGGTAATGTCCAAGGAGAGGAAAATGGACACCCAGAATCCCAGATTGCAATCTATCATGTTTGGGATAATTAATAGCAATCCGAAAAGTGACCCTAACTTTGGAGGAATGGAAATCTCCAAAAATATCTAAGGGAAGGCTGCTACCACCGCATTAAATGTGCCGCACCTACTCTTCTGACCGCATTTATGTGAAGAAGACCCTTGAACAATGTAATCTTGGCCATCGCAACTCACAGAAGGCCAAAAGAAGATGCATGATGGGACATGTACTCAAGTGAAGACTAAGATAATTGACAAGTGTAGGGTGAAGATGATCTGAAAAGGACTATATAAGGTGAAGGAATCCTCCTTAGCGGGAGAGGAAGAAAAATATCAAGTGTAACCTATTTTCTAAGCTAAAGACTGGAAGTGTTATAAATGACCTTCTCGGACCCTTGTGGAGAAGAGTTCTTTGAACTTGGGCTTTTTATCTTTTCCTTCTGGAGATCTTGATCCATTCTATTAACTGTTTAAATCAATCTAGCCCAACTTTCATTTCCCACTCTCTACAAATTCATTGTTTAGGGACCATTTGGGTTGTCCCATCCAGTTTGGGTTGGTTAGCCAAATCCGTGTCCTTATAGTATACACATAAAAAGTAGCAAATATTATATACATTTGCAAAAAAAAAAAAAGTACAAATTTTGCAAATGTGTACAACATTTGCCAATTTTTATGTGTTTACAATATAAATTTACATTGTAAGTGTAATGTGTGTGTATATATATATATATATATATATAAATAGTGAATGGGAAAAGTTACAGTAAATTCACTACAGTAGTTTTGGTTTGCTTAACTTTCACTGTTTTGCTCGCCCTTTTTTTTTTTTTGTGAATGTATAAAGTTGTAGTATATTTGCTATATCATTTTTGGTTTGTCCAATTCACGGTGTTTCACATTATAATAAAATATTAACATCACAAATTGGCACAATATTTTCACAATTATTAAGATGTTAATTCATTATAGGTCAAAATAAAACAATAAGATATCATACAAGAACCAATTACAACTAAAAATAAAAGTATTGTGAAAAAGAAGTATTATATCCACAATAATTTTCACAACACTTTCATAACAAATCAAATATGGTAAATTGTTATTGGTTCTAATTTAAACTTACCAATAAAACTACTTTTTTACCTACCAATAACAACTTGTAGCAACCTACTATTTATGATTTGTTGTAAAAATGTCATGGACATAACATTTTTTTGTGTGAAAAATGTTAAGTCATCTTGATGTCGTCACAATATTTTCAAAATTACTAAGCTGTCAATTCTTTACTAGTTAAAATAAAATATAACAAAATTATAAAGGTATTATGAACATATTGCATCATTTTGTTGTGTTTTTAGAAATTTTTTGTTGGTTTAATCAACTTTGTTGAGCCAAAATTCACTATTCTACATGCAATTTTCTTGGATTGACTTTTTGTATATTTTTTTCTTTCCACACTATTTTAAGTAAAAACATATAGTTTTACACACAAAAACAAAAACAAAAACTTAGGAAAAAAACATTTTTCATCCTTTATGTTTGGGGTAGTTTACAATTCTTCTTTAAACTTTAAAATCAAGCAATTTTTATTCTGGAAAAAAGCAAATATGTCATATTGTTATTCTCTTAGTTAAACCCTAATGAAAGTTTATGATTCTTAAAATATTTTATTGTGTAATGTCTAACTTACTCCCGCTAAATTTTAACATCCTAACAATTTTCTTTACGTATTATAAGTTTTAAATGATAAAAATTCTTAGAAAGTTAGAATAATGATATTAAGTGTTTTATTTGTTATCTAAAGAACGTTGATTTTCTAGGTTTAAATTTTCAAAACTTATAATTTATCTAATGAAAAATTTGATAACATATGCCTTTTGTCATCTTTTTTTTTTTAATTTTAAATTTCTTAGAAAAACTCAGTTGTTTATTGTTGAAAGATGATGATATTCGTTATCATTCTTAGAAGTTTTTAGAGAATAGATATATTGTCTTTAGCAAGTAGGTACTAAAAAACTATTACAGTTAAAGAAATATTTATATGTTAAATAGCTACCCTAATTTATGGTTGATCAAAATTCTTAACCGAATGAGATTAACTTTTTACGATATAATTATCAAAATTCTTAAAATTAATGTCCCTTTTGATTAATGTAAATCTCTATATATTTTAAAAATTAAATGATACATATCTTTATTTTGTGATACAAATAAAATCTAGAATTGACCTTAATTACTACTTTTTTTCCACGGCAGGCACGTGCTGCCCTAACTAGTTATTATTTAAACTTATGTATAAATGACCACTACATTTTATATATATATATATATATATATATATAAGAACCCAAAATAAATGAGTGGGGAAATAGGATATATAAAATAAATAAATAAATAAATAAAACCCAAAATAGATGAAAAAAATGAGAATGAGAACAGAAAATTGTTGAGAAGTAATAGAAGAAAAAGATCAAATTGAAAGAAATGACAAAGCCAAAAAAAAAAAAAAAAAAAAAAAAAAAAAAAACATCACGCTTCATAGGGGGCCTATTTTGTCCAAGATGGAGGACTTTTTGTCCCTCACGTTTTCTCTTTGGATTTCTTTTCTCCCTATTTTAGGGACATTTTATTTTTATGAGATTAGCAAGAAAACACCTAGCCAGATGGCACTATCAATTTTCTCTCGCATTTTCTTCCCTATTTATGCACACAAAAATGTCATTTTCTCCCAACTTTTCTCTCTTCCTCATCCATCCCTCCTAAAATCACCTTAACCAAACATAGTTTAAAAGTTTTGTAATTCAATTGATACCTTATAATGTTTCCAATAAAGATATCCAAGATTTAAATCATTATACTCCAATTATTGATGTATAAAACAAATAGTAAACCAATATTAAAAATAAAAATAAAAATAAAAAACCGCACAAGTGACATAATGGCAACGATAAATCTATAGGTATAAAATTTTAGTAGGGGGCATTGAAAAATTCCATCGAATTTTTCACTCCACTGTCATGAGCTTTCACATTACCTGGCTCTATTACAATACAAATGAGAGAGCGGAGTCAAATTTTTTATTGAAATTATGGGTATCTCTAGCAATTTTCATTAAGAAAATTCATGATTTTTTTTATTTATGATTCGATGTAAATCTAAACTTATGGGAAAAATTGTGAAAATTTTGGGAGCAAAAATTAAGATCATTAGCTGTGTGACAAGTGATGACCCTATCAAAGACACAAATGACAAAATGCCCATTCTGTTTGGACTTTGGAGCCCACGCACCCACGTGTGCCGCAATCCAAAAAAAACCAAACAAGAGGGTTTGGAGAGAATCCGGATAAAATCAGTGAGAGCTCAATGGCTCATCGCTATCAGTTTTAATAAATTGAATGGGACACTGTATTTTTTTGGGGTATGAATCTAGCAGAGTTGCTTATCTTCAAGGCAAATGTAGGGAACCCCTAACCCGACAATGAGACCACAAAAGGTGATCACAAGCATGTAGCATTACCCAATATATTAAATTTTAGTTTAGGATAAAAATTTCCTCCTCATTATCTTCAAAACCTTTTCATATCACTCAAAAACAAATCAAAATGAAATTGTTTTCTTAATGGATAACTAATGTTAGCCAAATTAGAACAAAACAGTTCGATAAAATGACCTAGTCATAAACTCCGTTTGATCCTTCTTTGAGTTTGAAAATATATCAGGTTCATCAAGAAGATTGCTAAAGCGATCCTCCCAATAAATAAAACAATATCATCTATGCAAATATGTGATTTAACTTTCTAATCAGTACAAAAAATAAAAAATATCAGGTGATATCACATTTTCATAAGCAATAGCGTTTTATTGGTTGAGAAGACTAGAGATGATCATTTCAAAAGTCCTTTGGTGATAGACTCATAGACCTAATAATTCCTCCTTATTTGAGTTATCTGATTCCCTTGGTTATGTGGCGGAATAATTGCTTTTAATCCTTAATGACTCCAAGGACAAGAATTTTTTGTTTAGCTAAAGCTTGCATTTGAAAATTTAACTTGGTGGACCCTAGTAGGGGACCTAATTGAAAGCTAATTTGAACTTTGAAATAGCCTACTCAGTAGAGCCTCCGCTACAATTTTAGACTTGTTGAAACCAACTGGAACCACTACAAAACATTGCACAATGTGAGTGGACGAAATTTCTTCTATGTCAAATTCCTCTCCATTGAAATGGCCAAACAATCACTGTAATTCAAACTTGCATCAAATGGTAAACTGATCAAGAATCATACATGAGTATGGAAATTTTTTTGGTCCATGTACCATGTGAAATGTGGTCCTTATAGAGGGCTGGACCAATTGACATAAGAGGTCACTATAGCCTATAGGTAAAGATTAAATGTGACTAATCATATTGATTACGAAATGCTTGTAAGAATGCGGGTGGCCATGGGCACCATATACTTGACTCGTGTCCTAAAATTAAGCGGTCCAGGGGACTCGTGGGCTTGCTGTGGATCGCGTGAAATCTCCGTGATTTTCTTCCAATCACTCTCAAACTATTGACAGAAACTGCGTATGTGATTTGGTTTATGGGGGGCAAAGTTTCTAAGTTGAATTTTTTGGAATTGTGTCATTCGCGTAGGCAAAAGTTGGACCTTATAAAAACTATATTGTATTTGTATTTTTTTTTATTATAATGAAAGTATCAAACATAACCCAAACAAATCACATAGGGAACATGTGTTTGTTAGTTTTTGTAATATTAATATATAAATTATAATCTCTATCGGGTAGACATAGGAACACATTTGTTGTTGGTTGCATTGTTTAGATTCTCTCTCTCTTCTCACGCACAAGCAATACATTTATAAAACCATTACCAAAGATACGGTCTCGTAAACAATTGGTTTTTAATTGCTTTTGTAAGTCCTTGTCTATGTGTACTAGTCCGCAATGAACATGCTAATAACTTCGTCATAATATGAGTCATTTTTAAACTTTTTTTTTTTTTAACGTGGTTATTCAGAGCTCTTCAAACATCTAATTATTCTTTTTAGTTTATCTACTTTTTTCCATTTTATACACATAAAATATCTAGAGAGAGAGAGAGAGAGAGAGAGAGAGAGAGAGAAATCCATTAGAGGTGAGTTGAGAACATAGTTGTTCAGAACTTTTCAAACACCTAATTATTCTTTCGATTTTGTCTAATTTTCTCATTTCATACACATGAGATACACCTAATTATTCTTATGGGTTTGTCTACTTTTTCCATTTTATACAAAAAATAATTATGTAGAGAGAAATCCATTGGAGGTAAGTCAGAAAAGTAGTTGTCCAGAATTCTTCAAACACCTGATTATTCTTCTGGTTTTGTTTAATTTTTCTATTTCATACATGTAAGATTCACCTAATTATTTTTCTAGGTTTGTCTAGTTTTCCCATGTTATACACAAGACAATTATAAAGAGGGAAATCCATTATATGTGAGTCGGTGAGTCCAAAAATACTAACCGGAAGTTTTTGAACACAATATCTTCATGAGATTTTCTCCAAAAAAATATCTTCATGAGATCCTAAGAACTATTAAACTAGCTCTTAAGAGGTTATAACAATTTTTAACCACCGGTCGGATTGTGTAAATCATTTGACATATAAATCTAATCAAAAGTCTTTGATAAAAAAATACCACCTACCAAAAAGATTTTTTTTCTTTAAGGTATAAAACCATTGGGCATGTAGTCTAATTTGAATGTCAATCATGGCTTTAATCTCCTGTTGATTACAATATGCAAATAGGAGTCGAAAAGTCACGCCTCATCAACCTAGGAGAGAAAGTCTTTAACCCAATCACTAGAGTAAGGCATGTCCAAGACTTTGGATACAAACCATGTTAAGTGGGTCGGACCCACCCGGCTCCCTTGGGTTTGACTATCAAGGCAGTAGCTATATTCGGGAAATCTGCTGTACAATCTAGATGTCTTCAATTAATTTGGTGGGCCCTTAGCGAGACACAGAAAGAAATGACAGTGCAGTTTCGCTCTTACATTGGGAGCGTGAAGAGAACGTTAAAACTTTTTTTTCCCCCTTCTTTTTTAAGTTTCGTTTTCTTGTCCTAAATTTAAGGCTTTGATTTTTTTTCTTTTTTTCTTTTTTTAAGTTAAGGCTTTTATGTTGATTGTGTAATTCACTCTCAAAAAAAAAAAAATGTTGATTGTGTAATTAGTTGCTTATTTTCATTTAATTGAATTTATTTTAAAAATAAATTTGTGTAAAATTACATGAAAAAAGGGCCTTTGAAAAATTATATATAAGTTGGTCGTTGAAAATAAATTGAATTTTAAGCTAAAAAAATTTATTTAATTTTCAAGTCGTTCTAATTTTTTTTTTCTGAACAATATATATAAGTTGGTCGTTAAAGAATATTGATATTTTTGTTTTAAATATTACTCATATTACTTGGTTTGGAAAAAAAATGCTTTGTCAAAATCTCCCTTCCCTAACTATTGAGCTATTAAAAAAAAAAAAACAAAGGTCTTGTAACTAAATTGGCACCTTCCCATGCCTTCTCATGCATAAAATGTTTGAAGGAAAATGGTTCGAGTTACCAAGTTAGCAGTATGTTGTAATTATCTCTCTAAAAAAAAAGACTATTACTCCTGTTATGGCAATATAGACTTCTTAATGCTTTTAAATAAATTTACTATTTGACTTCCATTTAATGAGATTTTGTAAAAGTGTATGTTAAAAACTCGTGTCTAAGAAGTAGTAAAATTTCAATATTGATAAAAGTGAATGATTAATACTATAAATAATTGAACCAAAATTGATAGAGTTAAACTTTTGAGTTTAGTATTGTGATTCCTAACATGTTATATGAAGTTTTTACAGAGATTGGTTTCCAAAAAAATAAAATAAAAAATTTCATAAATAAATATCTCACGATGTTAATATCTAATTCTCACAAACAAAATTCCAACATTAAATTTATTGAAAGCATTTTCCTTTTGAGTTTTAACAAAGCTTTCTTAAAAAAAAAAAAATCATTTTAAGTTTACAACCAACAACTCAAAGGAAACCAAGGTTTTCAAACCCGGACCGTTTATTGAACCGTAAAAGGGAGAGGTTCAAGGTTTTTGAGGTCCGACCGAGGTCGAACCGGGGTTGAACCGTGATGACGTCATCATTTATTTAATAATTATTTAAATATAAATAAATATATTAAATTTGTAAATATTAGCAAAATTTACTAAAAATATCTTTAAAATTGAAACAAAATACATAAAATAATACATTATAAGGTTAATAAAAAATAGTACAACATAAATAAGCATAAAAATAAGTTTTTATAATAATCCTTTAAGAGAAATCATTTCAATTAACTAAAAATGACTTTTAAAATAAATTCATAAATTGCATAGGTATTATTCTTAAATAAAAAGTTAATTTAGTAATATTTAATATGTTGAGAAAGATTACATAGAAGTTTAGAAACTATAAATCATGTAAATTTAATATAAATTTAATAATATTGCATATTAGTTCCCAAAGGGAGCACTTGGTCTGTTGGTCAAGGCTTCAGTCTTACTTTCAAGGTGTGAGAGCTCAAGTTCAACCCCTGGCAGCTGCATTTTTCTTTATTTTTCTCTATTCCATGACCGGTTCAACCGGTCTACGGTTCGGCCGGTTTTCCCGGTCCAACCCCGGTTCGTCCGGTTCCCTCACAAAGCCCCAATACCCGGTTCTGGGGTCTTAAAAAACCGGAATCCCTTCCGGTTCCCGGTTCTCCCGGTCGGACCGCCCGGTCCGGTCCGGGTTTCTCAACTATGAAGGAAACTAGATATCCATGATACATAAGTAGAGAATATTTTTGTAAGCCTTTCAACATAAAATTGGAAAATGGAATATAAACTTAGAGAGGAATATAAGAAGAAATCCTAACATAAATGACAAATGACAAAAAAACACTCCAATTTAAACAAAACACGATTATAGTGAATAAAGGAGCAACTGTAACTCAGAACAAAAGCACCTATAAAGTGAAAACCAGTAGGGTCCTTCCTCCCAATGGAGGAGTAAAATAGTGAAGTCCAAGTACGAAGAATAAAATAGTGAGTGTGCACAGTACGTGGGTTGAATGCGCGTGAGCAGCTTTAAACAGGATATTGTTGGGGGTTCAGAAAACAATGAGCAAAGCCAACAAGCAGGCAATTAGGTCGGCCAAAAGTGGAACACTGATACGGACTCTTTGCATTTCTTTCCAACACTATGTCCCACACTCGCCCAGCCCATTCCTATTCTCTATTCCTTGTTTCTCTCTCTCTCTCTCTCTCTCTCTCACTCACTACTCTTTCATATGTACTGCATACATGAATACTCCCTCCCTATAAACAAACCCAGATCCCCTTAAAAACCCAAATAGTCTTATATATAGTCTTTTCTCTCACACATCTTTGTTATCTTAGTGTATTTTTTATTGGGTACTTTCTGTTTTCTTATTGTTGGAACTACATGGAACTTCAACTGGGTCTCGCTCTTCCCAGCAATCCTACTTCCAAGGCGTTTGATTTAAATTACTATGGTTTTGAGGCTAATAATAAGGAGGTAGATCTTGTTATTGGTCCATGCTATACTCCTAGTCCTAGCTATGAAGATATTAATGACATCATCAACATCGACAACAACAACAACAACAACAAACGCAGTTTTGGCCAAGCCTTTGAGAATAGTACTAGAGATAGAGTTGTGCCTCGAACGCTTCCTTTGTTGCTTTGGAACAACAACCATCCAAACGAGGAAGACGACCCTAAAGACCTCGAGAATCACTCTTTATTCGCTGCTAACAAGTATGTATATAATTGTTTATTGGGTACTTTTTGTTTTTTCTGTTTTGGTTTGATTTAACTTTAAAAATATTGTAGGAATGTTGGGGATGGAGATGGTGTTGTGGGGTGGCCACCAATTAAGTCATGGAGGAAGAGGCTTTGCCATGAGAACCAAGTTGTTAGAGCATGGAATAATCAAATGGTTGAGAATGGCTACGTTTGTGGAGGCAGAAGAGCATCAAACTCCATGTACGTGAAGGTGAAGATGGAAGGAGTTGTAATTGCAAGAAAAGTTGACTTAAGTCAGCATCATTCCTTTGAAACACTCACTGACACCTTAATGGACATGTTTAGGAAATGTAAGTTTGTATGTAAAAAAAGTTATGTGCGTTGAAAACGAGGAACAATGAGTGAGGCATCAAATTGACAAGTTTGTTTTTTTTGGGTTTTGTTCTAGGGTCGGAAGCTTGTGAGAAAAATTCAAACAATTATAAGCTCATTTATCAAGATAGGGAAGGAGATTGGCTATTTGCTCAAGATGTACCTTGGAGGTTAGTGTTTGAATCCACAATCTGTATATATGTTAGCATAGATTTTAAAAAGACTTGAATTGGCGTCAAGAGAAGTCATTTTTGTTAAATGAATTCAATTTTTCTTTTAATTGGGTATCATGAGACACTTTTTTTTTACATTAGTTAATCCAATAAATTGGAAGTAAGATGTGGATTTAGACTTGTTGATTTTTAATTAATAGCACAGAATATTAGTGTTGATTTTTTTATAGGTAAATTGGTGTTGAATTGATTGTATAAACAAGTCAACCAAAATAAGTAACATATGACTACTTATAAGAATGTTCCAATGTTAAAATTTTGTACTCGATGTTCACTAGTAGAGGAGAGGATGACCACCCTTTTTTCCTGAGTGTACAGTGTACACAATTCTTAAAATACTTTACTAATCCTCAGGTAATTGTAATTCATCTATTCCACACATACCTACTACCTAGTACTTTATATGGAAAAATCTGTCGAGGGTGGGTTCAAGGTATTAGCTAAAAAACTTGAACCAATCTCATGAATCACTAAAAGACTTGAACCTATGACCCTTTCATACCCTAGAAACTCCTCCATTTTTTTTTGGGGGGGGGGGGGGGGGGGGGGGGGGAGGGAGGACCTTAGAATGTTCTTTTCATTTTTGCTTCATGGTGTTGCTAGCTTGTGTATTAACGCTCTTGATATGATATAATTTGTTTCAATTTTAAAATTTTACTTTAAATTAAAGTCAAAATACAAAAGTATCCCCTTGAGTTTGGGTCAATCACAAAAATAGGGATTTCAATTCTCCAGTATAATTCCTTGAGATTTCCATCCCGTCAAATTGACCACAGAAACTAGTTTTCGATAACTCTTATGGATGAAAAAATGACGTAACTATATCACATAACTACAATAAAAAGACTCAAGAACTATTTTGTGTCACCTATTACATGATTTTACTATCCATAAGAGTTAATGGAAGTTAATCTCAAAGATCAATTTAGTTGATATAAAAACCTTAGGAGATTAAAATGAAGAATTAAAACTTTGAGGGTGTTTTTGCAACTAGCCCAAATCTTAGGGGGCTGTATATAAAAATTTATTAGTTCTGTGGCCTTTAATTTGAATGGCAAATAAATTCATAAATTTTAATTAATACTACGAACGTACTTAAAATTCTCAGCAGTTGTCATTGAATAGTAATTTTGAATTAAAGTTATTACAGAAATTATAAATAAATAAAGAGACAAAGACTGGTGGATAATGACCCTTTTCTTACTGTTGTCATTAAACTGGAAGAACACAATTAATCATAGTTTGTTTATTGTTCCTGGCATGTACTTGTTATTAACTCCAGGAAATTTTGGGTTGGCAGGACATTCATCCGGTCTGTGCAGCGTCTCAAATTGCTGAAGAGCAGTGGTTGATTCAATAGTGGTTATCCTACTCGGCCATTCTTACGTGTTTTAGTTCTATCTACATTTTTTTTTTTTTGCTCTATCTACCATAGTAGACTCATATAGTCTCTATTTTATGAATTTTGGAAGAATGTGAATATAGTTTCTTTAGAAACATATATAACATCCTAACTATCTGTATAACCTTATGGATATTCGACTAGAAAAAAAAAAAAAAAAAAGTATAACGTATGGAAAACCGTTTACCCCCAGTGAGAAAAAAAATATATTATTATAGATAGATTTATTTGGAATTTTTTTTTTTTTCTCTCTGACCAATTATTATTTAAGTTACATAGAAGTGTTTTCCTTTGAAATGTTAACAAATAGTGGCGTAAGAGCATCCGCATTAGTTGATGCAAAAAATCTATCCATTTTGCAAAAAAACTTGTTTTTTCTATTTTGCACATTTATTTTTATAAAACTCTCACATCAGTTTCTCTATTATACACATTTATTCAATAAAATATTCATTTTCTCCCATTGTCATCTCTTTCACAGACCCAACACAACCCACACAGCCACCATCCCATTCAACTAAGCTACAATCAATGAAATTCACATACTCATTCAACTGAGCCACCATCAACCAGCCTCCAAAACCCAAATCCAAAGATCCATCATCAACCTACCCAATCACTATCATCAAGCCACACAACAAAAATCCAAAGATCCAATCACCATCATCAAGCCACCATCATCAACCTACCCAAATCCAAAGATCCAAAAACCCATTTATCAAAATCCCAAAACCCACTAGAAACAAAGGAAAACCATTAGCGGTAAAGGTCAGAGAGAGTGAGGGACGGCGATGACCCAACATGCAACGAGCGATAGCGGTGACCCAACACGCAAATTGGAGCGAACGACGAAGCTGACGGTGAAGCTTGAGTTAGAGACTAAGAAACGACAGAGAGAGTGAGGGACAGAGAGTGTTCAGAAAGAGTAAGGGAGTGAATAGAATGAGAGAGATAAAAATAATAAAATATTAAATGCAAATGCTACAATAACCGTGCATATATGCACGGTTACTGTAGCAATTGTGTATTTATGCACAATTATACCCACTGATGTGGGTGTTTTTTTTGTCAAAATGTGTAAAATAAAGAATTTTTTTTTGCATTTTGCAAGATTTTGCATCCACTGATGTAAATACTCTAATATTGTGCAAGTTTGGGGAGCGTTTGTATGTGTTTTTGGAAAACAAATCCTTAGGAGAGAATAGAAGAGTAGGGGTCTGTTTAGGATCCGTTTATTTTGCTGAAACTGAAACTTTTTACTGAAAATACTGTAAATAAAGGTAAAAGTTAGCTGAAATAATACAGTAAGACCCATAAATAGTACCAAAAAGTGTCGTGGAGCCTTGAATAGTAGCAAAGGCAAAAAATAAGCTATCCAAACGGACACGTACAGGTCCGTTTGAATACCGCTTATTTTGCTAAAAATTGAAAACACTGTAGTAAAATAATTTTTAAATGTGTAAATAATGCCGTGAGACTCATTTTTAATGAAAATTTTGTTGAAAAAGTAAGTTTATGAGTCCCATGAACAATGCTCTGGACCCACTGAACAGTGCATAATCATGTGCAAACTGACTTCTCAAAAAAAAAAAAAAAAAAGAAGCCAAAACGTCAAGCACTGGGATTTTAAGCCATATCCAAACGGGTATTAAGCTTATAAACATATAGTGTCCGTTTGGAAAAAAATTAAAAAGTCAGCTTATTTTACTACTGTATTTAGCTTATTTTTGCTACTATTTATGGGCGTCACTGCATTTTTTGGTACTATTTATGGGTCTTACTATACTATTTCAGCTAACTTTTACCTTTATCTACAGTACTTTCAGTAAAAAGTTTTCAGTTTCAGCAAAATAAACAAATCCCAAAAAGTTTTCTACTGGTTTCGAGTTTCAACACCATTTCAACAATCTCTAAAAACATACCGGTTTCACAAATAATTTCTTCTTTTCTTTTGGTTAAAGGGTGCATGAAATTAAGAAAAATCAAGTACAAAGTAGAATGACATAGACTACAATGCCTCTAGTATCCCAGCAATATATTGGCTTACAACAGACGAGGGAGATTCAAAACATAAGTACATAACATAAAGGAAACATCCAACGTACATGCACAGATTTCTTTGTTAACAAGTAATAATGGTTGTATTTTTTGTGAGAGTGTATGAGGTTGCGCGAGCTAAACTTACTTATTTAGCCAAGATGCACGGACACAGGCACTGGTACGAGTATGATACGCTATGAAGCATGGGTGCAGATTCGGATTCAGATGCGGGTGCAGATGCAGGTGCAGGATTCAACAACTTTTAAAAAAATAGGGTGCGGGTGCGGCGATTAAAAAATTATTAAAAATATTAATATTAATATTTTATATCTATTGCTAAGCATACTTTTTTACATTATATAAACGTATACCAATTTAAGATAACAACTAAAACATGATATTCATAAATTAGATTACAATCCACAAGTTTGAAACTAAAACATTCCATGATGGAGAGATTGAGATTGAGAGATGAAGAGTGAGCTTGGGCAGCGAGGCAAAGGAGAGATTCTGAATTCTGAGTGAGTGGCCGTGGGTTAATGAGTGAGAGAGGGGAGACGGAGAGTGAGATAACGAGAGAGGCAGTAGGCAGAGCGCTTCAAAGTTCAAAACGGTGAGTTTTGCATAATTTTTTTTTAATTTTTATTTTTTCTAGAATTTTGGCCTGATTCAAAGCCAGTTTCGGCTTGATTCGGCCCTTTTCGACCATTTTTGGCCGTCGGCTGATACAATAAGATTCGGCTCAAATCGAGGCGAATCAACCTAGTTCAGCACGAATCGGCCCGAGTTGACACGAATCTGAAAACCAAAAAAAAAAAAAAAAAAAAAAAAAAAAGACGCAGCACAGACGCACGCGGTCAGCAACGTCGCGCATTGCACACCACATCGGGTGTGGGTGACTTTCTAGATGACGCGATGACACAAGCAATTTAAAAAAAAAAATTATAATATAATATGGCAGATATGACACTGTTATGACACAAATACAACACATATATGACACTCCAAATAAAGTGTTTGTGTATCCTAGCTTATTAGTTATTAGGAACTGCAAATAAGAGATTATTAAACTGAATCTTTAGTTTGTCTAGAACCATCCTTGATCAAAGTGAATATAGGTTAGCCATCCACTTCCAATACGAGGTTGAAGATGCCAAGCTCATAAGTTAAGGCCAATCTGTCTCTTATGGCCCATTGTTCGGTTACTATACTTAATCCCTCTATTCATTTGACTTCAAAATTGCAAATCAATCTGAGCAGCCTGTTCAAGTTTCTATTGGTTGAACCACTGTTATTGCGTTTAAATATACTGAGCTACATGTAATCCAACCAACCATCTGTTATCCAAAGTGAAGCAATTTCAAATGCCACTGATTGGCTGGTTTCATAGATTTTCTAAAAGCAGCTTTCAAACCATTTTCTATTTTTATTAAGGGTTGTGTTAACGGGCACCATAAGGTACCCATTCACAACACATTTTGGGTAATTTTTTGAGTAACTTTTTTAGTTTTTGGCAATTTTTCAATTTTTGGCAATTTTTTTATTATCTTTTTTGGCAATTTTTTTGACAACTTCTTTTTTCCTTTTATAAAGTGAAACACAAAAAAGAAAACGTTAACAAGTACTGTGCGGTACTTGTTAACATTTCCCTTTTGTTAATTTTAGTTTCTTTAAAATGTCATTAAACCCAGCACCCAAACAAGGGACCGGCTCCCCTCCCGTTAAAAAGCCTCCCATTATCTCCCGTTTTTACACTGATGAGGAACACTGGCTAACAAAAAATCTAAAGGTCAAAAGGAAGCCACATCAAAACATAATTTTTCTCTCTTCTTCTCAAACCCAAATCCTTCAGCAACCTCCGGCCTCCCTGCCAAACCCACCACACATACACCACCACCCTTGGCCATGGAAGGCAAGGCGCCATAAGAAAGGTGCCGGAGACAACAACAAAGTATGAGAAGCGCTGATGGCGCTGTCAGTCACCCATACACCAACATTTATTCTGTAACAAACTATTGAATCACAATACTAGATCTTCTGCTAAAACATTTGAAACTTTGATATTAGAACTAGATGTTATAAGAAATTCTAGATCTAGAGTTGAGGGATTTTCTCATCATTATCTATTGAAGTCGTTAGGATTTTCTCACTTGGAAAAATTGCTTCAGGTACGAAGCTCGTGAATTAAAAGTACACAAGTTTTAGCGAAAAGTTCTAGTTTTTGTTTCTAATTAAAAAAAACCCTCTTTTTATCTCACAAATTTTCATCTCATTAGAAAGTTCACTTGGTAATTTTAATTTTTTGTTTCTATTCCAAATTCCACACTTTGCACTGTCTGGTCTTTGAGAAAGTGTATGAAAGGATTGAAAAATTGAAATCTTGAAGCTTTTATTGTAAAATGGAAGTTAATTTTTATCTGGGAAGGTTTTTTTTTTTTTTTCTTCATATGTTTACTTAAAACCTAGATGGAGCATCGAATAGGAATAGCCATGTTTTGTAAAATTCATCTACCTAAGTTTTTTCTTTTAATCTCAAATTTTACAAACAAAACCAAGGAAAATGCTGGAATTAGATTACATTTTCCTCAGTTTCTCGGAATCAATCGGTGGCCACTTTGACAGCTTCAACACCATTCTGATGGATTCTCGCCGTCTATTGCCAAGAGTGTTGTTGAATGGGCGGTGATGTCCAGGTTTAGCAAGGACTATGGAGAAAGATTTGGATTTGAGAAGAAGAGAGAAAAATTATGTTTTGATGTGGCTTCCTTTTGACCCTTAGATTTTTTATTAGCTACGTGTTCCTCATCAGTGTAAGAACGAGAGATAATGGGAGGCTTTTTATCAGGAGGGGAGCCGGTCCCCCCAAACAAACCCTTCACTTTCATTTGCAACTTTATGAGCCGGGCATGTTAAGTTGTTGTCAGGTTTAAACTTCAAAGATTTCAACTTCAAAGCTGTAACCACATAATATTTGGTGCCTAAAAAGTAGAGACTGACAATCCGGGGATTTGAATACCAAGAGCTTGGGCTGGCCCTTCTCTCCAGTTAACATCTCATACTTATGTCTTGTTCCATCCTGGAGCTAGGATATTGATTGAGTGGGGCTAAAGTATGAAAAAAAAAATCATAAAATACACTAAGGATCTGTTTGAATATCGCTTATTACTAAAAATTAAAAACCAAAAATGCTGTAATAAAATAATTTTTAAATGTGTGAATAGTTCCGTAGGAACCAGTTTTAATGAAAATTTTGCTGAATTAGATAACTTGTGGGTCCCATGAACAGTACACGAGACCCACTAACAGAGATGCAAACGCGCTGAAATTTCAGCGCAATCCAAACTAACACTAATCCATTAAAATTTCATGAACCCCTATCAATCTTATTTTGCTTTTTATTTATTTATTTGTTTTTAAAAGATTAAAAAATGGACTTCTTGATAGATTTTTTTGTAATTTTTGGGCCAGTTTTATTGTCTATTTTTGTTAGTCGTGAATGCACTTTTAGTCCCTACATTTTTGGATCATTTCTATTTTGGTCCCTATATTTCTATTTTACCACTTTTAGTCCCAAAAATGAAAAACAAGTTCCATTTTGGTCCTTACCGTCATTCACTTAATAGAAATATCTTACATGGCAAACGAAGTGCACTGTTGATAAAGTAAATGCTGATATATCTATTAAAATAATATTTAAAAAATTATTTATTATTTAATAAATGCCACGGCAGCTTAGAATCCAAAAGAAAAAATAGATTTAAATCCAAAATTTAATCAATACAATCATTAACAAAATACCCCCAAAATTGAACAAACCCAGCTCAATCCCTCATCCATACCAACAACAACAAACACAACTCCCACCCAAATTTGAACAAAATACCCACAAAACGATTAACCCAGCACACCTCAAACCCTTTCTCTCAGTAAACTCCCTTGACCAAATCTTAAGCCCTCATCAGAAACCCAGATTTGAACAAGGTGAAAACCCCCACTCAGATCAACAAATATCATCACTCATAAACCCACCATCGAAGTGCGCCGCCACCTATCTCCACCGAAATCCCCACCACTGAACTAAGAGATAGAGAGATGAAATAGAGAAAGACTCACTGATTTAAGACAAAAACCACCTACCGATCCAAGAGCACCCACCAATCTGAGGCAAAGATCCACCGATCTAAGAGAGAGACCCACTGCTTTAAGAGAGATAGTGATCTGAGATAGAGAAAGAGACACCTAATTGAGAGAGAGAAAGATTTGGGGTTTTCAGCTAAGAGATTAAGAAAGTTTGAGAGAGAAAGAGAGAGAGTTTGGGAAAGATATTTTGAGTTCAAAGAGAAGAGAGTTTGGGGTAGAACATGAACAATCATGTTCTAGTGAAGAACATGTCTTCCAAAAATATAATGAAAATAATATTTTATTTTATTTTAAAAAAATAATAAGTTTATTTTAATTATTTTATTTTATTTTTTCTGATGTGGCTTTTTTTATATATATTTAAAATGATGATCTATCATTTATTAATTGCCAAATAATTTTTTATTATTATTTTAATTGCCACGTCAGCATTAAGTGTGTCAGCACTCTACTCCGTTTGCCACATAAGATTCTTCCGTTAAGTGAGTAACAGTAGAGACCAAAATGGAACGCGTTTTTTATTTTATGGACTAAAAGTGGTAAAATAAAAATGTAGGAACCAAATTGAAAATAACCTCAAAATGTAGGAACCAAAAGTACATTTAAACCTTTTTTGTTATTATTTGAGTTAAAGAGTTTTATTGTTATTGGACCATTTTATGGTTCAATGGGCTAAGAATTATGTTTGGGGGGCTAAGTTTAATTTTCTAAGGCCCAAATTCTCAATCAATCTTAAATATACATTATTATTATTATTATTAAACCTTGGGGGCCTTAGGCCAGAACATGGCTCTATCCTTGGTTCCATCTTCCATCCTACTCTAGAGTAATGGTATGTTTGGTAGAGTGGATTTTAGAAATGATAGGAAAAAACAAATGAGAGCAAATGAGGGAGGAAAACTTTTTATGGGTATTTGGTTGGGAGGGGGAGAGGGGAAAATGATGGTGAGGCCTAGATGTTTTCTTCTCGGACCCACCAAAAAGTTCTCTCTCCAAAATGAGGAGAAAACTTGGTAAGGAAAAATCTAATAGCTAAATGACAAAAATGTCCATGTGCAACTTATTCATGGACTTCAATACTTTGCTTTATTTATTTATTTTTTCAATTCCAGTTTTAATAAGTGTTTGTTTTTGTTATGATTTTTTTTCTCTTGCTTTCCTAGAAGTTGCCTCTTCCTTCTTCTTCTTCTTTTTTTTTTTTTTTTCCCTGGGCCATGGGTGTGACCATGTTTGTTTTGGTTTTTATTTATTTATTTTGTTTAGACGTGATTTTTTTTTTTTGGACATGATTTTTTTTTAATAAATTTGGATGATTGTATTTTTATTTTTTGGTTGTTTGTCACTTTTTTATTTTAATTGGGGATCATTTTTAACAAGGATATATGAGTAAATTTATACTGACTCACTTTTTCTATCCTTCCACTTTTTCACTCTCAACCAAACAAAAAAGAGGAAAATTAAAATCTTTTCTATCCCCCACTTTCCATCCTCCCACCATTTTCTATCCTCTCACTTTTCCACCTCTCCAATCAAACGGACTCTAAAAATCTGTCCCAAACTTCAATATAGATTCAATTTTATTACGACTGAGTTCATATTGAAATAGAAATACTCTTGTACATTTTGCTTCCAATATGTCATAAAGAAATCACTTATTCTTGGCATATCAAGTTTATATTTAAATTCAACTAGCACGTCTTCGCGTTTTTAAAAGAAGAGACGTTTAGAGTTCAAATCTCTCATTTCCATTGTAATTATCGATTTTTTTTAAAAAGAAGTTCATATTTAAGTTAATAATTGCACATAAAATTGTAATGATCCTTTTCATTCTGATTTTGGGTAAAAAATTATTACCTAGTTTACGTTTGGCCAAATATCTCAATTCTCATAAATATGTTGAGGTTCCCTAGTAAATTGAAGAAAATTTCATGGTGCTGCTGACTGCTTAACCCGAAGCACCACAAAGGTAAAAATAGATTCTTAGAAAAATAATTTTTTTTTATATGACCAGAAAAAATAAATTTTCAGTACTGTTTACTCAGCATGTGCTCCACAATAGGCCCGAGTAAGTAACCCCTTTTTCGACTTGTGGGACTTGGATCTTTTCTTTTATTGAACTGGGTAATAAATGACTACATGGGCCTGATTTGAAGAAAGACTTCTGGGCTCTGGTGCTTATGTATGAAGACTTCTGGGCCTGATATTGGTTAGTGGTGATTGATATTTCGCAAATTGATGGCCATTGTTTTTGTTTTCAAAACAATATGAAAATAATTTTTAAAAATTAAATTTGAAATTTGTGTTCAAATATTACAGTAATTTTTACATTATACACGTATGCCTCCCACTTTTAAGAATAATTTTCAAAATATTGAGAAATATATATATATATATATATATATGATGATGATGATGATGTTTGGGAGACAATTTTTCTATTTTTGAGTTTTTTTTTTTAAATTACATAAAGTAATGTATAGTCTTTTTTTTTTTTTTTGATAATGATATGCTTCATTTATCTATTTATCTATCTATATCTATACTATCTATAAGAGGATTTTCCTATTTGAACTGAACTTTTATGTAGTTCAAAAATACCTTCATTAATGAAGAGTAACTTTTCTAAGAAATAGGGTCATAGATATCAAATAACAAATTTCATTTTGAATTCCAAAGGAGAACTTTTAAAATTTAGGATTTGTTTTCCTTCACGTTCATCTTTTTATTCCCTAAAATTTAGCGTTTTTTTTTTCCTTTTTCATCCAATAAAAGTAAAACACCCCAATTTAAAAAATAAAAAATTAAGACAACTCCTAAAATTTAGTCTTCTTTTCCCTAACATTCATCTTATTTTTCCTATCCAAACTTTTCTCTATATCATTACACCACTTTTAAGCACACGTTTAAAGAAGAAATTATAGTTAGTGCTTATCTCTAAAATTTATCTTTTACCAAAAAATAAAAATAGAAGAACCTCTGAGCATGTGCAATGCACGCGCGTAGAGACTAGTTTTTGATAATAATAAGGGATAAGTTTTAAATTTGAAGCGTGAGATTTTTTTTTTTTTTTTTTTTATAAAGATAAGCTTTTTAATTTAAGAGATAGAAAAGTTTATGTATCTTCAAAACGTCATCCGGAAAAATAGAAAACAATTTTCTGAAAACTGTATTTAGAAAATATCAACTAAACAATAGATTTAAGTGTAAGACCCACCATTTTCTAGTTTTTAAAACAAAAAATTGTATTTAAATTCTTTCCCAAACCGGCCTTATAAACTTTCACTATTTTTATTTTTTGGGTAAAAAGAACGGAAGGTGATGATTTTAGTAAGAGCTATTATATTGTTATGTGAATTGTTAGAGTTAATTATATACTTATATTACTTTTTTATTTCTTTGAGTGGGTTAGAGCTACAAACATGGCCACCACTAAGAATACTATTATTGGTACGTCTATTTTTATTTATTACTATTATAATTTTGATTTTATTAGGAGAAGGAAAACTAGCCACTTTCTAATTTGATTTTTTTTTTTCTGAATTCTAATATATTGATTTATTACCTAATGTATATACGTCAATATTGTTCATAGGCCAAAGAACAAATCATTCTAAACCCAAACTTATGCCAAAGAAAACAGACATCTTTTGACCACTAATTCTAATTAGGATTTTAGATTTTAAAAAAATTGTGTAAAAATTTACGATGCAATAATGTAAGATTGTGGTGTAAGGCTCGAAAAGGAATTACAAGAAGTGGAAAAGGCACTATTGCACTATACTTTTAAGTTTTTCTCAATGCATCACTCATGAATTCCTAAACCAAAATAAACTTGGGAAACTGCAAGCCATTATTAAACCCAACAAGGCAGATATTCTTGTTATGGATGCGCTCTCTAATTTATTGAATATAACGTTTGAGCCTTTGAGGACATATTTTTGACCAACTCTCATGGGTTTAGAAAGGGTAGGGGCCCAACTACTTTCTTTCTTGAAGTCCAAAGTTGGGGTCCGGTTGATAGACGAATAAAATCAGACGTAGTAAAGTGCTTTGACAACATAGATCATGGGCTAAACTATATAGCAAAATACAATTAGTACTATGTTTGGCTTTTGCTTATTTCCAGTAGCTTATTTGTGTAGTGTATATTAAAAGATACTATAATTTTTGGTAACTTTTATGTTAAATATGTGACAAAAAGCTAAGCACTAGTTTATGAATAAAAAAAAATAAAAAAAAAATAAAAAGAAGAAGAAGGAGAAGAAGCTAAATGTTATATTAGTTTCGAAAAAGTTGAAATAAAAGGTAAAATGCAAAAAATGATTTAAGCAAAAGTCAAACGCATTATCCAATATTCTTTTTTTTTTTTTATTCAATAGTTGGATGTTGAACTTAGAAGGACTTGAATCATGACCGACTCTATTGATAACACTAGGAAGTATAAGCTAAGCATTGTAAGAGCAATCACATCAGTCCATGGATAATATTGCAAAATACAAAAAGCAACTCTTTTTACATATTTTGACCCAAAAAATACCCACATCAGTGGGGGTAAAATTGTGCATAAATATACAAGAGCTACAGTAATTGTGCATATATACACAGTTACTGTAGCTCTTCTATACATTATTTTAATAATTTAAAATTTCGGTCCTTTTTTTCTTTCTCTTCTCCATCTGCAAAACCAACAGCTTCATTATCTGCTTCTTCCTCTGATACACACACTCCCACAGACAAAATCAAAAATCAAACACAAAAATCAAAAATCAACCACAGACACCATAAAACCAAACATACGGACACACCAACGGAGACATAGAGAGTGGATCGGCGCTTGTGGCGGATCAGCGTGCTTGGATCGGAGTTTCAGATTGGTGTGCTTGGATCAGAGTTCTTCTTGCCATGCTTGGATCGAAGTTTCAGATGGAAATTTCAGATCAGCATTTGAATTTCAAATGGAAATTTCAGCTTGGATCTGAGTTTCAGATCGGCGCCGTGCTCCCTGCTTAGATCGAAATTTTAGAGAGGAGTTTGGAATAGAGAGGAGTTTCAAAGAAGAATAAAAATGTTGGAATAGAGAGGAGTTTCAGAGAAGACTCTAGAATAGAGTCTCGTGAGTGGAGAGAGAGGGTTTGAGATAAAATAATAATAGAAAAGTGAGAAAATGATTATTTAAATAAAACAAATGATAGAATAGATAAACTGATGTAGGTATTTTGTAAAAATGAGTGTATAGAATAGAAAAAGTAATTTTTTAGTATAAAATAGAAGGAAAATTTACACTAACTGATGTGATTACTCTAAGGCTATTTATTACAACATTCAATGTTAAAAGTTAAAACTTCACAGCATTCAATGCTGAAGTTACTATTTTGTTCAATTAAATTTGGTTTATATATTTTGGGTAAAAAGACAAAGGCTTATTCCACAATTAGAATTATGATCATACTAAGGTAAGATCTTCCATAAATTGATGATGAACCAAGAATCAATAAAAATTTCATGATTGTAATATGTTTGTTAATTAATTATTAATAGGGTATTAAGTAGGAGTAATTGTAAATTGTCTTATGTGGCTTGAAGTCTTTACAAATGTTCAAAGCAAATGACTCAAAAGTCATTCGTAAGGCCAGCGAGAAAAAAGAAGTTAACCCATAACTCAGACGGACTTTTAGCATAATCCTTAAGTGAGTTTCTTGACTTTCTTCTATTAAAAAACAAAGAATTAATGATCCTCCTAGTCCTGAGAGTAAGCTTATTACCATAATTACTTTTACAACTCTGTCCACAACTTATTTTCGTGGCGGGTTGTAAGTGGTAGAACAAAAATAATAAGTTTACGCGAATCCACAAATTTGCCACTTACAAATGGTCATGCAGATAAATTGTGACAAAATTGTAAAAGTAATTATGGTACCAAACTTATTCTTAGGAATTAAGAGGCGTATGGGTTATCATAAATTCATAATAAAAACATTGGACTTCAAATATAATAATTTTTTTTGCTGAGAAAAAAACCTAGGACTTCAAAGATAACATTAATTATTCATATAACCCACTTGATTATTATAAAAACATTGGCGATGAGGGCCATATGAATATGTGATGTGTACGAAAAAGAAGCAAGGTCAACTAGCACGCTGGCCGGACACGAACATGAACTCGAATATACGATGATCTCTTTTAGTCTTTTATTAATTAAAGCTCACTAACGTTAAAACTTAAAAACCTTTCCTAGTCGTATCGCCTCTCTACAGTAAACTAAGATACCACGAAAAATAACCCAATTAATGACAAACACGTCACTCTCAACACGACCAAAAAAAAAAAACAACAACATTGTAATCATCCCCTTGACGCCTGTTTGATCTTCATTGGTTTAAATTGCAAAAACCTTAGCAGTGTAACTGTAGAGAAACTTAGTGTTTCTCCACCGATTCATATCAACTCCGTTGTTCACTCTTTACTTCTCTCTTCCCCCGAATTTCTCTCATCTCTGTTTATCTCTTTCTCTCTCTTTGTCTTATACTAAGTTTAACACTCTTTCTCTCTCTCTCTCTCTCCCTCTCTCTCTCTCTCTCTCTATATCTGTTTGTGTATCTCTGTGTTTGTGTGGAGCTGGCGGGAATGCATTCAGGGCCAATCACTAGGCCTCTGCAGCTTCAAAAAGGTATATATATATATATATATAAAAACAAAACAAAACCATTTTCACTGCGAAATTTTCGGTACCCTTTTGGTATTTATTGAAGTATGGCTTGCATTTATGGTTGAACAATTTTACGTTTTGATTTTGTGTTTTCAAGTTTCAAATTCATTTCTTGTTTGTTCCTACCCCCAGTTTCCATTTGGGGGATTACATGTTGTAATAATTGTTAATAATGATTTTTTTTTTAAATTATTAGGCATTAAATACATCTTGATCAATGTTTGGATACCTTCCAAAGATATTAAATTTATTTACTTTATTTTTTTTTTTTTAATTTTAGATATTGGATGCATATGCCTTGCACTTTGAGCTTAATTATCATACTTTAAGCCTATCCCAAAAAAAAAAAAAATATATATATATATATATATATCCATGCATTAAGCAATTTGTAACAAATTTGAGATCCATATGTTCAATTTTACGTTGAAATTGTGTGACACACTTTTGAATAGAACCAATTCCAGCTTGTCATATTGGTTATCCAAATCACAGTGGTTCTTTTGTGTGTGTGCGCGTTACTGGGGGTGTGAGGGTGAGGGGGGTTTTTATTGAATTAAACCCCAGTTTATATGAATTCCAGTGACCGATACTGTTGGAGTTTTATAATTACTATGAACAAAAAAAATTCTATATTTAGATTAAATGGAATTATATAATACTATAAGCTAAAGGCTTTTATGTTTCTTCCTAAACTCTTTAAGCCAGATTAGATTCTGAGTTAATTTAACATATCCCATAGGAAGAGTTTGCATTTTCTTTTATTTTAAAAGATAATTTTGATAATTATAAGAAGTTAAGAACCATTCACAATTTTATCTGGGGTTTAAACACACTGTTATTACAATTTTTTTTTGTTATTGAAAATTGTTATTTTCCTAGCCAACAATGGTACTTTTTAGACTTCAAACCATGTTGTCCTATTATTGCATGTGTTAGGATTTGGCTGGATTGTCTTTGCACTTATGCAGCACTCTAAAGGAAGAACTTTGTTTAATCTAAAGGACAGAGAAAACTATTGCTAAAGAGAGAGTTTTATCCATAATGATATAAGGTCTTCATTTTCTAGAAGCGTTGTGATGCTTTTTTTTTTTTTCAAAAGAAAAATCCTTCAAAGCTTTAGTAACCAAGTTGAGTCAAATATTTCCCTTTTTAATTAGTGGCATATAATTGGTTGTTGCTTCAGATGCATTCTGGTTATGAATATTAGGCAGCATGTTATGGAAATTTATATAGCTCCTTTTGCTCCTGTCATGTATCATTACTTGAGTCACCAAGAATCACCTCTGCATGGAAAGTTTGAGTTGATATTAAAGTTCATGTAAATCTATGTAATACACTTTGCTCCTGTCCTGTATCATTACTTGGGTCACTAAGAATCAGCTCTGCATGGAAAGTTTGAATACTTGATATTAAAGTTCGTGTAAATCTATGTAATACACTTTGCTCCTGTCCTGTATCATTACTTGGGTCGCTAAGAATCACCTCTGCATGGAAAGTTCGAGTTGATATTAAAGTTCATGTAAATCTATGTAATACACTTTACTCCTGTCCTGCATCATTACTTGGGTCGCTAAGAATCAGCTCTGCATGGAAAGTTTGAATACTTGATATTAAAGTTTGTGTAAATCTAAGTAATACACTTTGCTCCTGTCCTGTATCATTACTTGGGTTGCTAAGAATCACCTCTGCATGGAAAGTTTGAGTTGATATTAAAGTTCATGTAAATCTATGTAATACACTCAATGAGTATGGCTATCAAAGGAGTGTCTTCTCCTTTTCCTCTTCTTTTTGGTTTCTGGATTAATCAACTTGCATAAAATACATTGTTGTATTCAATAAAGTTCTTGTAAACCCCAGTACATCTGAAGTTATATAACTACTATGAACAAAAAAATTCAATATATATTATATGGAAATGTATATGACTGTAAGCAAAGGCTCTTATGTTTCATTTTAAACTCTTTAGGCAAGTTTAACATTACCCATAAGAAGAGCTTGTCATTTCTTTTATTTTAAAGGATAATTTTGTTAATTATAATAACCATTCACAATTTTATCTGGGGTTTAAGCACTTTGTTCTTACAATTGTTTGTTTTTGAAAATTATTTCTTTCCTAGCCAACAAAGGTATTTTTTATAATTTAAGCCATGTTTTCTTATTAAGGAATGGGTAAGGATTTGGTAGGATTTGTCTTTTCTCTTATGTAGCACTCTACTTGAGTGTCCTATAAGGTGTGCAAGGCCACATATGTGCAATCCTCTGTACCTAAACATAAAGATGGGGATCAACTTTGAAGGATTCTTTGTTAATATAATAGAGAGAAAAATATTTCTTTGAGAGAGAGAGAGAGAGAGATAATCCATAATGATATGAGGTCTTCAGTTTCTAGAAATGTTTTGATGCTTTGGAAAAAAAAAAAAAAAAACCTTCCAAAGCTTTATTAACCATGTCAAGTCAAATATTTCCTTTTATACAGATCTTTCTGCTTCTTTCTCATGACTTGGTTCACTAAGAATCACATCCTCATAGAAATTTTGAGTTGATGTATGGCTCTTGAAGGATTGTCTTCCTTTTACTCTTCTTTTTGGTTTCAGGATTAATCTACTTGCATAAAATACTTTGTTGTATTCATGATTGAACTTTGATGTGGTCATGTATAATCTGATAGGATTGCTGCTTGTGTTTCAGGGGTAACTTTTTATCTCTTATGGAGATTATTCCTCACTGGTAATAAGCGGATCAAGTAGCATGGTCACCATGAGTCAATCATATGGTTCAGGTTGGTTGGGAATAATACCTCATATTAATCTTTAATACAGCACTTATCTTTGCGGTTTTGATAAGGAGATTGGAAGTTTGGTCTTTATGAGTATTTTTATTCAATTAATAAAGGGATGGTTCTGATAATGCCAATTGTGCAATTGTCACTTTTGATAATTTGGATCAAGGTGTTAGAGATTCCCATAACTCCACTTGTGTCTATACTTAGTGTCATGTATTTTGTTCATAGCCGGTCCCAAGCCCGGAAGGAGGAGGGTTGTGATAGGTTGAGGGCTACCATAATGTTTAGTCACTATGAATGAATCAACTATTATGAATTTTAGAGACTTCCTTGAGTGGGATGTGTATAATCTCTTTTGATTTTATCAATGAAGTCTTTTGATTTTTATTGTATTTTGGTGTGTCTCATTAATAATCTCTTCATTTGTTATGATTACCTTTATTGTTTTTACATCTATCGGCAGTGATGCTTAGTGTAAGTAATGTTTCCAATGGTATATGCAATCATCTAATTCTGAAAAATTATCCTATTAACAATTGAGAGATACAACATGCTACAAATCTAATTCAAGAACAAAGGGTGCTGACATAATCATAAACTTTTATAAAAGTAATAATAATATTAAGTGCATATGTTGGTAGGAAAGTATGACTGAAATTTGTCAAGATCAATATATTTTGACTATTAATGAAAAAATCATGAATAGCCTAGGTAAAGAAAGATTTAAGACTTTGCATACTTGGATGCAAGTTGAGGATAATTTAAACCAGTGACATGGAAAAGATTTTGTTTGTTATCTAATGCAGTCAGTCACAGGAAATAGGGTAGAGACTAGATTTAGATGAAAAAAAAAAAAAAAAAAAAAAAACTAGTAAAAATGAGCATTTTGAGTTTACCCTAATTTGCAGTTTGTAATTGCACAACCTTTCAGTTGGTACATAATTATATCATTGCCCATCTACATCTAGATATGTTAAAGTCATAACACCAACACTACCTTCTAATGTATTGTTCAAAGCTGTGCCTTCATGCATTGAGTGCTGTTGTAAGGTGTTAGGTCAGTTAGAAGTTAAGATTGCTTCATGATCACAGCATCCAATAAGTCAGCCATGTGCTCAATTGTTACTGATTAGAATAGACTTGCGATTAGTTAATAGACAGGTTTATATATATATATATATATATATATTAGTTAGTAGACAGTTAGGGGGTGTTAGTAACAAACTGTAAGTTATGACAGTTGTACTCAAGCAGCCTTGCTTTAATAGAATCTCCTCAGTGTACAAAGAACTCGTAAAAAATGATAATGAAGTTTCCTTCTTTTTCTCTAAACTCTCTAATCCTTCTCTCTAATTCTTAGGAGGCCTGGCTACCTCAAATCAGCCATTTCTATACACAACCACACGCTTAACACTACCTTCTACACTAATCTCAAAATGCTCTTAACATAATAGGAGGCTTGCCAAGAGAAACTTTGGAACACTATCAATAATTCATAAAGAGTGCAAGGTTGAGAAGGATTTCCTTTGAATAGATAGTTCTAGCTTGCTGAACAGTGTGCATTCAGGTTGGTGTATTATGTTTGAAATCAATAAAGTCAAACTGGAACTTTCTAAAGTTAAAATAAGAATTGGATTATCTGTTCTCTGTGGGAAAGGGAAGAATTAATATAATGAATATCACTAATAAATTAATAGACCTCAGGTCATCAAAAATGAAACAGTCATTCGCTTCTGGTGGCAAAATTGTTTATTCATCTTCTCATGGGCAAGGAGATTTAAGATCTATCTGGATTCCCCAAAAATGAATGATATCTATCATTAGAGGAAGCTAAAGCTTCATATCACCATACTTGTTTAAGCATATATACTATAAAGAATAACCAAAATGTTCTACCATTTCATAGAGGTTCCTGTTCAGCTTTGCTCTTAGAATGTCTGCTATTATATTTTCTCTCTTTTACAGTTATTTCATACATGTTAAACCCAAATAAACCCAAAATCTGGATCCCTCGCCATGGCTCTGGGGATATGGAAATAGGCTGGGGATGGACTTGATTTCAGGTTCCAATCCTACCAACAAAATAAATATGCAAATCAAGTTGTACGTTATGCCAAACAAACATGCATGCACATGCAAAAAAACAGAAAATGCATGCAGAGATACCAGAGGACCACTGGGTAGGGAGTGATGCATCTAAATGTTGGTCAGTGGTTTACAGATTTCTGGATTCCCTATTACTAATAAATGAGAGAAAATGGTCTTCCTTGTAGACAGAGGTCTCATTTTAATGAAAAGATGAGAGGCATTTTTAGCAAATGTATTAATCGATTATTATTCTATATACCAATTCCAAATGAAACGCACAATGGCCAGTAAGCTTTATGCAGGGTCTTAATCATTTGGCTGTCTAGGATGCAGGAATATCAATTTGATGTAAATATTCAGTCCATCTTGGGGAAGGGATTACTTCTGCTTAGATGATTGAACATGATTGCGCAAAAAAGTTCATTCTGTAGGCATTTTCCTCTCTATTCACATTTCCTAATGCTGATTATAAACTCTCTAACATAGATGTTGTTTTTATACAGGTGACCAAGATTGGAAGAGCCTTGATTTTTCTTTTAGTTGAGTACTTCTTTTCCAAATTATTCCCCTTCAAAGCATGGCACCACGACCTCTCCGCCTCACCTACCGACGACCACCACCTAGGTTCCTTTTCATCATACTCCTGCTACTTATTCCTGTTTTTATGGTTGGAATTTTCACTTACGGCCAGAAAATATCGTATTTTTTCCGACCACTTTGGGACAATCCTCCACCACCCTTCAAACGCCTTTCACACTATTATGCTGAAAATGTATCAATGGACCACCTTTGCCGCCTCCATGGCTGGTCTGTACGCTCTGAACCCCGCCGAATTTATGATGCCGTCATCTTCAGCAATGAGCTGGACATACTGGAGATCAGGTGGCGTGAGCTTCATTCCTTAGTCACAAAATTTGTCATCCTTGAGTCCAATACCACTTTCACCGGCATCCCCAAACCTCTCTTCTTTGCTTCAAATCAGGCTCGGTTTGCTTTTGCTGAGGGGAAGATTGTCCATGATGTATTCTCTGGCCGAATTGCAGCTCATGGATCACGTGAAGACCCATTTGCACTTGAGTCTAAGCAACGTGCTGCTATGAATGGATTACTTCGGCTTGCAGGGATATCCAATGGTGACATTCTCATCATGTCAGATACTGATGAGATACCAAGCTCACATACTGTGAAACTACTGCAATGGTGTGATGGGATTCCACCAGTAATGCATCTTGAGTTCAGGCACTACATGTACTCATTTGAGTTCCCCGTGGACTACAGCAGCTGGCGTGCCACAGCCCACGTCTTTCACCCACGCACCCTTTACCGGCATTCACGCCAAACTGATCTAATATTGTCTGATGCAGGATGGCATTGTAGCTTTTGTTTTCGGCATATTCAGGAGTTTGTGTTTAAGATGACTGCTTATAGCCATGCAGATCGTGTGAAGCGGAGGGATTTTTTAGACCATTCAAGAATCCAGAACCTCATTTGCCAGGGAGATGATCTCTTTGATATGCTACCCGAAGAATACACCTTTCAGGAGTTGTTTAAAAAGATGGGGCCAATCCCTAGTTCATGTTCTGCAGTTCATCTTCCTGCTTACTTGATAGAGAATGCAGATAACTATAGGTTCCTTCTCCCAGGAGGCTGTTTAAGATCACCAGAATGAAGATTTTTGGCCAGCCCAAAAATAAAAGGATTAGAAAGTATGGTATGGAACTTTAGGGTTCCATTGCTCTTTTTTTTTTTTTTTTTTCATAAAGAGGTTTCAGTGCCTGAAAGCTGCCAGAGATGTGAAAATTGTAGCGTTCACTCCTTTTTGTTGTGTTCTTTATAAATGCTCTTTGATAATCTACCATTTTCCCAAACTTTAAGCTTGTTGAAAATTGTAAAGTTAATCATTTTTAAGTAATATTCAAGTGTTTTTCTTTTTTTTTTTTACAGGAATCACATCCTTTCAGTTTCTTCAACAGAATCAACACTAAACTTGTGTGTGCTTATTTTATTAGGAATACTTTTCTGTAGTTTCACTTTTTAATCTGTTCCTAGATGGGATACACTCAAATTTTCTTTGGCCTTTTCTCACAACATTATCAGTTTTTGCTTAGGTATGCTAATTGCTAAATGTCAAGGTTTTGGGCATAAGTGCATTTTGGATAACATCAGTGTTGCTAGAAATTGAAAGCTTATAAGCCCTTGCAGGTGAAAGAGAGACATTTTGAACGGCATGCACAATCCAAATCATCAATTGTGAAGAAGAAAATGACACACGACACCAGTTTTATTAGGCAATCTAAATGTATCCAGAATGCAATTACGCCTGACCCACCTGCTTTAAGGGAGCAAAATCTGTCTGAGCCAACAACATTGAATCTGCTCGTGCTAACCAACTTGTGTGAAAAAAATTTGGAAGGGAAAAAAAATGATTCTATTGTATCACAATTACTAGTAGGGCATGGTGGCATGCTCAACTGTCATCGATGACATGGTCAATGGTTAGTGGTCAATGAGTAATGTTACAATTAAACTATTTTACAATATTTTTTCAAATTTTTACTGGTTTTTATTTGAGCCCAACACTATCATCACTCTTTATTTTAGGAATTTTTTTTATTCTTCTAGCGTTTAATAGATTTTTTTTTTCAAATAAATGTTGTATTGCGCAAAATCTGCAGACAAGTCAGCTTAAGGATAGATCAAAAATTTTCTTGTATTTTGAAATCTTGCAACAAAATGGTATCTTCTACAATTTTTGCCACAATTTTGACATGGTAAATTGTGAGTGATTATTTATTATTTACACATAAATCCACTATTTTTTTTTCTTCGTCACTTACACTCCACCACATTACAGTTGTGACAAAAAAATTGTGTAATAATTTGTAGTATTAGATTTTTTTCACTCAAATCTCCTTTGGAATTTCTTTATGGAAGCCCTTCCTCAGAGTTAATGGATGTCTCTTTTGTCTTTCTCCAACCCCATGAGCACAAACAATAAGTTAGAATTCGCGCTCTCATTTGTGCTATTTATCTAGGTTATGGCATCAAACACAAGGGATATATCACTGCTAAGATCCTATATCAAGGCAACTTCATATTTCATGTCATGTGGATTTTTGGAAGTGTAAAATATTCACTAGCTTTTTCAGTTTTCTTTCTCCTACTTCAAGCTACACTCCTCTCTTCACTAAAACTTTCCTTCATTTATACCATGATTTTTTAGTTAATTAGTTAATTATTTAGCTAAAATAATTTTATCCAATCCTTTTAAGTAATTATAGATTGGACAACCCAGTGCAAATAGCATATTCATCTACATTTTTATTTTAATCTTATTCTCCTAAAAATCTTTTTTTTTTTTATAACTTTTAGATTTTAAAAAGTTAAATGAAATCAAAAAGAAATTTTATACTAAACGGGTAATCAAGTGTTAAGTTTTAGTCTCCTTCAAAACAAAAAATAAAAATGAAAAAGCGTTAAGGCGTTGAAAGTAATGTACAGACTTATTGGCAAAGATCATACATTGAAGTCACGTACTAAATACTAACTGCAAATCCATCAATGACAATTTGAAAATTCCTTCTAGCGGAACCTCAGCCTAATCAGCTGGTCAGGATTGGAACTAAAAAAAGGCAGCTTAAGATTGTATTTGGCAAGTCAAAAGCCTTGTAAATCAACTGTTGTTGGCACAATTTGGTGTTCCTAATAAAAACATTCAGAGTTCAAATCGCATCTCACCCATTGTAACTATTGAATTTTAAAAAATTAAAAAAAAAAAAAAGATTATATATGGAAAGGGATTGGTTTGCTCTAATTCTTGCAGCAGTCATCATAGATTATATATGGCAATTGAGAAACAAGATGTCCATTGGCACTGTTTGTCTGTCAGAGATCTCACAATCTCACTCAAAATCCACAATATACCAGTTCCAAAACCATTTTGGCCTGTTTGGATGGAAGAGGAAAGAAGGGGGAGTAGAGAAGAGTAGAATTGGCTAAAAATAAGCTTATTTTGTGCTAAATTTACTCTATTCTACTTTACTCCTCTTTTCTCTCTCTCAATCCAAATGGACCATAATATAATAGTGATTGGAATGGAAGAATGTTAACAGGATGGACCAAGAAAATTCCAATTTGCAGTCCATCACAGTGGCTAAAGCGATGGCTAATTGGCTATTTTATGGGGTCTCCAAGTTTTTAAGTCAGAGGGGCTTCCTATAAGATCATTATTAAGGGTGACTCTAAGAGTCTGTCAATGACCAAAACAGTCCTTCATGGGACATGGAGGTCTTCGTAAATGTTCTTAGAGCTCTAAAAGTCAAGTCTTTTGCAAACTGCTCTTTTGTTTGAACGCATAGATCTACTAATAAGGGCGTTTACTCTCTGGGCAAATGGACTGTCAAAGCAGAATTTTGTTGGCGTTGTCTTTGTCTACCCTTTTCTTTCCCTCCTCGTTTATGTCAAGTTTCAAGGAAAGACTTGTACATTTTGATGTTTATTGGTATTATGTCCTTCTCATGCACTTCCTAATCAAATATTATATGTAAATTAAAAATATATATAATGTGAACCCTAAATTTAAATATTAGGTTAGATAGGAAAATGAAAGAATAAATATTTTAAGTTACATAACAAATGCATGCGCTATGTTTGTTTCAAAGGAGAATCTTATGTGAAGATAATTTTTTGCATTTTTTTGTATTTGTTAGTATATAAAAAAATGGGCCAAAAGAAATTTATCTCTTAACTTCTCATATTTAACTTAGTAGGAAATAGAGTTGTTTTTCACTAAAATTTTCAAGAAAACATATCTATCTCACGCAAAGTTAAATAAGGTAAGTCAAAATATAGTTTTCCAACTTATTTTAAAGTTTCTACCAAATATAAGAAAACGAGATAATTTTTTTAAAAAAATACCTTTTTAGAAAATGATTCATTTTTCAAAAAATGTCAATGTCCATATCAAAACAAACAGAGCATAGTGTAAGTTCAAATTTTTTTTATGAAAGGACATCCTCTTGATACAAAAATAGTTTACCCATTTGCCACATAAAAAAGATAGATATTTGAGTCATTTGACACAACTATCACTTGCAAGGTTCAATTTTTATTATATAGTATATGATATTCCCATTCCATCAAAACAATCTTGTTGCTTGAGTGAATTAATTTAACTTTTGTCTAGTTAACTTTATGGTATTGGTACACAACTGTTTGTGCAGGAGAAATGGAGGAAAAGAATGGAATTAAAATGAATTTTTAAAAATATTATTTCCATTCTCTTTGTTTGGACTTTGGAGTTTTAGCAAAGGGGATGGACTTTGGAGTTTTAGCAAAGGGGAATGGAAAATTTGGAAGTTTATAAGTAGAACTAAACATATATTCCTCACCTCAAAATTTTAAATTTTCATTTTCTTCAAAATTGTGGGGGGCAAAGGCTGGAGTTCAAACCTCTAGGAGGGAGGTTCACACAAATATACACTTAGATTATATTAGAGTAGAAATTCTATCTTGTATAAAAAAAAAATTGAGAGAAATTAGAGGAAATGTAACGTAGTTTAATGACATTTTGACCGAGATGCCCATAATGCCCTCTATCTTAAAAGTTCCCTATAATACCATTTTCCTATTAATTTCCTCTCTTTACTTGATTAGTTGATTATAACTCATTATTAACAACAACAATAATATAGTAATTAGCCTCGTCACACATGCTAAATTTTCAATTCATAACCAAATTTTCTATAACACATTTCATATAGTTCACGTATCACAGAAGGTCATAGAGTTACCAATTCATAATATATGTAGTTGAGAAAGTATGATTCACAATATAATATTCACTTAAAAAAAGTAGTATATAAATTATGTTAAAAAACTTACCAATTTTAATAGGAACATGCCTGATCATTGAGAAGAATTCAGTATATAAGATAATTGTGGGTTTGTAGTTTGAGAGATTTAATGTTATTAGAATTCTTAGAAAGAAGTTTGTATCTATCTAGAACTCTGGTGGGATGTTATAAGGAGATTTATTAGGTAGTTTTTTTTTTGAAAAAAATTTAATTTTGTTGAATTTATGTGGGATTGGAGGTTTTTTATTTTTAGAAACATGTGAAAAGTTTGTCTTTGTCTAGGCTCTAGTGGGAAGTTATAGGGAGATTTATCCGGTAGTTTTTTGTTTTTAAATATTGTTAAATTATGGCTTTTTCCTCATCTTTTTATTTTTTAGGCATAAGGAACTATCTATTTAGAATATGAATATTTTTGAAAATTTCTGAATTAATAACTAACTCATAAATCCTCTTAATATATAGAGATAATATAACAAATAGCTAATGTTTACAAGTTAAAAAAATTTATTAAAAAATTTATTCATTTCCATTCCTTTCATTATATTCTAAACAAAATTATTTACATTCCATTCTTTTTCAACCATTTTATTTTAAACTAATCAGACAAGATAGCTTAATTCTCATTCCACTCCTTGAACTGATTCCATTATATTCTATTTCTTTGTAAATTACTAATTTCATATTTCATCCTAATCTTTTATCAACTTTTAACAATAGAAAAAATATATTATATTAATTCATAACATAAAAATTCCACCACTGCAACTAAAATGTTTTTGTTAATTTTAATTAAGGAAAATACTAAGATCACAACTTTTGCCACAACTTGTTCACGTGGCAGTGGAGTTGTGAATCCACCACTTTTACTTCACCACTCACGACTTGCTACATTGAGCAAGTTGTGGTCCTAACATTATTATTTAATTAATAACACAAAAGTTTTTTTTTTTTTTTTTTTTTTTGAGAATTAAAACTGTGAAAACTTCATTAAGGAAGGCTCTCAAGATCAACCAAGAATACAGATGCAAGGTCTGGTGGTAGTTCTTCCATCCAGACGGACATAATAGGAGGTATAATTGCTCTCCTAGCTAAAGAATGTGCTAACCTATTACAATGTCTCCTGACAAAAGATAAGGACACTTTAGAGAAGTGGGACAATAGGAAGAGAATATCAGCTTCAATGTTTCTGTAGTGGGTCAGCTTGCTGCCTCCATTTATCAAATTTTTTATAAGGAGTTCGGAGTCCCCTTCAAGAGTTATATCATCGAAGCCCAGTTCCATAGCAAATTCTAAAGCTCTTTGGGCTGCTAGTGCTTCCACCTGCTAGTGCTTCCACCTCAATAACAAAAGCTGGCAAGGGTATTTGTTGAGTCAAGGATGCCATAATCAACCCAGCATCATTTCGGATCACCACGCCTATACCAGCACTATCACTGTCTGCAAATGTCGCGCCATCAAAATTGATCTTGAACCCGTTAGCCTCAGGTGCTGTCCAATGGGTTGTTGATCGTCCAGAGGGATGCAAAGGTGGCACGCTGGTACTTTCAGACCCCATTAAGCGTTCTTGGGCAAACTCCAACACTTTGTCAAGTGGTAAGGCAGGTTTGCCAAGGCGTAGGTTGTTGCGCCTATTCCATAGTGTCCAAATTACTGCTGCAAACAGCTCCGGCTCATTGTTCCCTGCAAAAATGAAATCAAACACGTCAATGAAAGAGGAGCACGCTAAGAGCGTGCCATGGTTCCACTTTGGCCGTGTGCACCACAGGGGCGTCAGGTCTGAACAGTGCAACAGAGCATGCACAGCATCTTCTTGGTGCATTTTACATCGATCACAGGTGCTTGAGGTAGTGATCTTACGGCGGACCAGGTTCATCTTAGTGGGTAAAGAATCTTTGCAAGCCCTCCAAGCTAGATGTTTCACTTTGTTTGGAACATTGAGACCCCAAATCTTCTTCCATAGTGGCTTCAAGGTGTCATTCTCAGACGGACCAGGTTGCTTACCAAGATGTTCTTCATGCAGAAACTTGTACCCGGATTTAACCGAGTAGTTACCATCTGGGTTGAAGGGCCAAATTAATACATGCTCTTGAATCGTCCTACAGAGGGGGATATTTTTTATGACACTCACTTCAAAAGGATAGAAAGTTTTTTCTAAGACCTCTTCCCTCCATATTTTCTGCTCATGATCTATTAAATCACTGACAAGGGCCATGTTGCTTCCCTCAATTTGTGGGGATAATACCTTTGGGTTTGCTTTGAGTGGCAACCAGTTATCCCTCCAGATGTGGATTGAGTTCCCTGAACCAATTCTCCACCTACTCCCCCGTTTAATTACATCTCTTCCCCGTATAATACTCCGCCATGCATAAGAAGCATTTGCAGGTATTTTGGCCTCCATCACTGATGTAGTGGGAAAGAATTTGGCTTTAAAAACACGGTAGAATAAGGAGTTTGTGTCATGTAGTAGCCTCCATGTGTGTTTTGCCAAGAGTGCATCATTAAAAAGGGAGAGGTTTTTAAAGCCCATACCACCCTGGGATTTAGGCTTACACAAGTCCTGCCACTTAACCCAATGGACCTTCCTATTATCACCCCTTTGGCCCCAAAAAAATCTGCAAATCATCATTTCGATCTCATGGCAAAGTGTTGAAGGGAGCTTAAAGCAAGCCATGGTATATGTAGGGAGGGCTTGTGCCACAGCTTTCACCAAGATCTCTCTTCCTGCTTGGCTGAGGAGTTTAGCTTCCCAACCTTGAATTTTTTTCCAAACCCTCTGTTTAATATATGTGAAGCTCTCCTTTTTATTACGGCGAACAAGAGAAGGGAGGCCCAGGTATTTCTCGTACTGATGGACCACCGAAACACCAAGCATCTCCTTTATAGCCAATTGAGTTTCTTCAGAAGTTGATTTACTAAAGAAGAGGGTGGTCTTTGCTCTATTTATTTGCTGCCCAGTAGCCCTCTCATATTTAGCCAAGACATTGAGCAAACTTTGGCATTCCTCTAGTTTGGCCCTGCAAAAGACAAGGCTATCATCTGCAAAAAGGAGGTATTGATAAATAACACAAAAGTTAACTGTTAGATAATCTCTCTACTTCATAAGTAACGCTATAATCACAAATTATTTTACATCATTTTTATAAATTGTTGTTAAGACCATTTTTTACAAGTTTTCATCGAGCCCAATACTAACATTATTCTTTTATTTTATTTATCAATAAGACAACAATCACTTATCATATCAGCATTTGTAATTTTTTTTTTTTTTTGGGTAAAAAAGTTGGTATCTTTAGCATTTTCCCTGCTTCATTTAATGGTGATCTCGGCCGTATTTATCTTGTAAAAAAAGTTTGTATCTTTTGCATTTTTCCTACTTCAATAATGGTGATCTTGTCCCTATCCAATTGTTAACAACAGTAATAACAGTGCCCTCATGGACACACGTACACAAGTCATCGTTCATCATCTCTACATTTTTTCTGGCAATGTTAACAAAATTCTTTTCTCAAGTCCCCTTGAACGCTCATTCAAGCGTAGTGCCAGGAAATAATAGAACCCACTACTCTGACAACATCAACAACAATTATAGTGTATACCTTTGAAATGAAGTGTTCCCATTTGTGGGGTCTGATCGTGACCCAACTATCACATTTGTTGCTCTTTTTACTCTATCTTCTTATCTTTGCCCAAAGTGATCAATAAAACTCCGCCCTCCACTTTTTACCATTAGAATCGGGCCGGTAAGAAAGAACCTGCAAAGAGATGTTCCACTTCAACCAACCTTATCCAACTATAGGTGACCAACCAATAATTCAAAGTAATTGGCCTAAAAACGAACAGTTATATTGGACAAAGGAGAATCCCATGTCTTCTTCTCTATTTTGTTCTTAAATGGACGTTCCACGTTATACATTGCATTTGCACCTAATAATCTTATCCTTTAGCATGTATCCTTTTTACCCTAAAAAAAAAAAAAAAAAGCTTGAATTTTTTTACATAAAAAGTTTAAGCCCAAACCAATTTGAGGTTATTTTCCTCCTCCAACCTATTATGTGATACTCGAAGAGATTTTGTATGTGTAGTTTTAATCACCTAACTTTTTTTAAGAGTCATGTGATCTGTTTAAATATAATACATATGGATAGTTTCATATATCGTCATATGATAAATTTGACGAAATAGATCCAGATCAATTTAAAGCTAAACTTTTATCTTTTTTTACTGTTCATTTTCTTAATATGGTTCTTGATAATATGGTAGCAACTAGCAATTGCACTTAATAAAAATATGGCATTGTGACAGCCTATAATGGCTGTACTTGCTTGTGCAAATTAGTTATATGGTACATTAGATGTAGTACATGATATTTTCTAATCACACTAAAAAAAAAAGTATTCAAAATTTCAAATTTAATTGGATATAAGGAGATAAATTGTACTGAAATTGGCAGTTACCCCTTAGAAGGAACTGAAATTAAAATATAAAAGCTACTGGCTTGAGAAAAAATATAATAAAATTTTAGTATATAAAAAAATATATACTATATAGTTAATGTCGTCTTCAATAGTCAGGATCTATGATGAAGATTTGTCATAGTTATCCCAGGTAATCAAATTTAATTCTCCTTAAAAGAGTATGCAAGCAAAAAAAAAAAAATCTGTTTATAAAGAGCGGTGGAATAATGTGTTGCTATATGTGGGAAGTCAGCAACTCTGGATAACATCTATTTTCAGAGCAATAAAGTATAGGGTCAAATTTTTTATAATTTTTTTCACAACGGATGAAGTGGCATTATTAATTGGTACTAGTGAAAATAGGAGTTTGGCTTACCTTAAATATTTTTTTAATTGAAGATATTATTTTGTTTTAAATACATAATAGCAAGTGACAGTGAACTTTAATTGTCACATTTTATTTAGTTAGTGAGTGATCTGGCAGTTTCTTATTAAAAAAAAAAGAAATTTCAGTTAAAAAAGTATTGAGAGTAAGCAAAATTTTAAAAATAGAGTTAATAATAAACTTATGGAAAAGTGATGTTTCTCAAATTACAACTTACCACTTTAGCAATTGTATACCTAATATTACTCATAAGTAAATTCATAGGTTTTGTCTCCACTTTGTTTTGAACTAGCCAAATTTTTTTAATACCCACAATCAAAGCATTTGCTTTTGAAGTTACTTTTTACAAATAAAAAATAATACTTATATGCATAAGCATAGCTAGTGCTGCACAAATCTGGTTGCACAACCTGATTTCAGTTTCAGCTTTTTTTGTCCTCAAATTATATGTTACAGTCATTGGTTGTGCGTCTTGCAAGCTAGATACCCCCTTGCAAAAATAAATCATAGCATAAGCATAAGACAAACTTTTTTTTTTCTTTTGGAGCGAGGTAGGGGTTTATTTTAAACCATTAAAATTATACTTTGTTTCACAACTATTAACATAATTTGTCATGATTAGTATTTAATAAAATTTGTGTTTGTATTAAACCAAAAAAAAAAAAAAATTTGTGTTTGTAACATATTCAAATAAAAGTAATATTATTTCAGTCATAAATTCATAATATATTATATCAATAATTGTAAAAAGATCTTGTATCCTTGATATTACTCATAATTTAATCCTACAACTTTCATTACTCTGTGGTCCATAGCAGAAAGATTGAATAAAATATGTCGCTGTAACTCGATTTCTTCTACTGTCCGCTAACCGCGGCTTAGAAATGACTTTTGACAATAAAAACAAAGATAAAATGTGACAATGTCACTAAAATAGTGTGTAGAATTTATTCTTTCTCGTTAGAGGGCCAGTAAATAACTAAATAACAAATGGAGGGCAGAGAATTTAAACTCACATACATGTTCACATGACATGAGCATAGACTCTTGAGGCAAGTAAAAAAGCACTTAAAAATTAAATGATGTTTTGGGAAGTGTATAAACATAATGACTAATCAAAGTAGTTTACCAAAAATAAAAAGAAAAAGAAAAAGAAAAATCAAAGTAAGACTTTTGAGTTTCAAATGATGAAACATAGTGGTTGAAAAAACAGACTCCTTTATTTGGAATTATTTCTTTTACGGGGGAAAACCCATTTGATCAACTTGAGTCAAGTTCAAATCAACCATGCATCACCAGTCAAATCAAATCAAGATAATCATTAACAAGTAACAACTAACAAGAAAACGCGTGTATATATAAAAGCATTAGCATTGGAGAATGCTAATGCCAAATCAAAGGTGAATTTAACATTTTAGACCTCAAAATGCACTCCATTGGGGAATTTTAAACGGCAGTATTGCAATTTTTTTTGCAATACTGCTACGGTGCAATTCTAAGATAGAATTGCACTGTAGCAAGTATTGTAAAAAAAAACTATATTTTATTACTCTTTTTTCCCGTGATTCTCTCTCATCTCTCATTTTCTCTGTTCTGTTCTCTCTCTTCCTTCTCTGCTCTCTCATCTCTGTTCTCATCACTCCGAAATTTCTCACCCATATCACACCATCGAGCACGGCGACGCCATCGTGCACGGCGAAACCCACAACCGGAGCAATGCAATTACGAAGTTTTGGTTGTTGCGTGGATGGGTACGAGTGCGAGCACAGCGAAACCCACAACCGGAGCAGTGCGAGTACGAGTGCGAGATCATTGGGTTTGGTGGAGATCGGCGTGCGTGGGTCACTGGGTTTGGTGGAGATCAGCGTGTGTGGGTCACTGGGTCTGGTGGAGATCGGCATGCGTCCGGCGTAGCGGAGATCGGTGGGTGGCGAGATCGGTGGAGCTTTGGTGGCTATGGCGTTGTGTGATCGACGTTGTTCTGGCGTGGCGTGATCAAAATGTTCTGGGTTTTTTTTTTTTTTTTCTGGGTTTGCTGGTATATGTGATCGGCATCGTGGTGGCTGTGGCGTTGTGAACGACTTGACAGTGGAGCTTTGGTGGCTATGGCGTTGTGTGATCGGCATTGTTCTAGCGTGGCGTGATCGGAATGTTCTGGGTTTTTTTTTTTTTTTTTTTTTCTGGGTTTGCTGGTATATGTGATCAGTTCGTGGTGGCTGTGGCGTTGTGAACGGCGTGATGGTTTTATTTATTTTTTTTTTTTTCTGCTGGTGGTGGGATCGGCGTTGTGGTGGCGATGGCTTTCTGGGGTTGCTAGTATATATGTCTGTGTTCGGCGTTGGAAGCATGCTGAACTCTGAAAAACAAGTGGCAATTGGAAAGAAATAATAAAGAAAGAATGGAAAATAATATTTTAATAAAAATAGAGTTTTGGGATGCTGAAAAAATGGTAAAATGGAATGGTATAATGATAAAGTAGGTGTTTGAAATGGTAAAATAGAGTAGGATTGGAATTTCCCAATGCTAATGCTCTAAGGTCTAGTTAATGGAAAAAGTTTTTAAAAAAGATTAAAAAAGCCATTAAAACAGTAAATTATTTTTTTATTATTTTATAAAAAAAATTTTAAAATAGTATATTAATATATACCCTAAGAACATATGTTAGCAAAAAACACACACACACACACACACACACATATATATATATATATATATATATATGTAAGAATGAAGAGAAAGAATTTGAACCTTAACATCTCCATTCAAAATCATGAATAAGGCTAATCAGGGAGCATTAGGCTCTTGGAAAAAGACTTCAATTGGAGGAAGACATGAACTTCAAAAAAAAAGAAAAATGTATTGTTAAGAAGTGTTTTACTTATGAGTTTCCATGTATATTTTTTGAAAAAGAAAAATGATTGTCGTTGCCAAGAGTCTTGGACTACGTACACATTCAAGAGTTAGAACTTAGACCCTTTTGAATGTGTGCCATATTGTAAGTCCTTCAAAACTTTCCTTTACTCTATCCCTGTGTGTGTTTATCTATCAAAAATAAAACTGACTCTTCCTTTTAACAAATTAGGAAATTGTATAAGCCCCATAATTGTAGTATTATAGTATATATGGTACTGTACTTATATAACAATCCAACAAAATTCATTATCAAACCATTCCTTTTTCTTTTTTTTCTTTTTTTCTCCTGCCCTTAAATTTATTTGCATGGACATTTAAGAAGATAAGCTCATTCTCAAAAAAAGAAAAAAAAAGAAAAAGAAAAAAGAAAAGAAAGATAAGCTTATTTCTTTTTTCTCTTTTTATATATTATGTTTTATATATATTGATGATGCTGAAATATCGTCAGTAAGTTACAAGGTTCTCACGTACTCGAAATAACCTGCGCAATACAAAACAAGAAGACCTCAAGAGGGTACTGGTGTGGTACCGGCCAAAGACCCTCCGAAGGTTAAGTCAAAGAATATTCACAACCCTAGAGTGCTAGAGTTGGAGAAAATTATGCGTACCTTAGTTTGTGAGGGTTTTGGGATTTTTATAGTAGTAGAGGGGTTGACCTCCTTTCCTTTATTTAGAAGTCTATTCCTTATAGGAGTCTTCATGAACGTATTTTACGGAATTCTTTCCTTGTAAGAGTCCTTTTGATTAGTGCTAAACGTGAGGTGCAAGATATTTCCTTATACATGCAAATGTGGAGACCAAGGCCTACCATGCTAGGGTCATTAGCCTTGCCTACCCCCTTCAGCTTACTGGCGTCAGCTCCCCATACTCCATCACCTAAGTTTCTCCCGTTGGCTTCGTGGTGCGCTTCTCGAACTTAATAGTGTCGCCATGTATCAATGGATACTGACGGGTTTATTAGGGGCGCCATTTTATTCCTTTGCATGGGTGAGTATTAATATTACAATTTTATCCTCATCATTTGCCCCCTACTCCATACCCTCGTCAGCTTAAACTAACAGGTTATGGAGTTTGAACTTTTGTTGCTAAAATTCTCTCCTTTTTTTTCTCTCTCTTCCCCTTTTTTTTGGGTCAAGAGAGAGAAAATCATTTTATGGGAGATTGCTTGAGCGGCCTTTATTAAATGCTTGAACACGTGGCATGATCTGATTAACTTTGCTTCTAGACGAGGGCGTCACTTCGCCTTCCGTGCATATTCTCCATTATATATGCCTTGCCCCCCTTCCCTCAATTCTCTTATTTCAACCTTGCTGATCTTTGAGAGAGAGAACTTGTCGCCTTTCTTCCGTCAGTTTGTTGATTCTGTCGCCCTTCCTACTACTGTTGTTTTTAAAGCCATCACTCTTTCAAGGAGTCATAATTTTAAGTTCTTTTTCTCCTTTACCTTGTATTTTTTATTCTAGTTGATTAATACAGTAGTGTGGCTGTCAACTTAGGTTCTTAGAATGAATCCGTCGTTTGTAGGTAGTCAGATGCCTAGAGAAGTGTCGAGTGAGGAGTTATCAGTCCGCGAAGGAGCAGGCTATGACGAGGTCTTCAGTTCAGGTCATGAGCCTGAAGATTCCTCTTGGTCGACAGAGAGGGAAACGTCAACCCAATCTCCTGACAAGGGAGTCTAAAATTATGGTGAGGAAGATGAAATGGAGGAGGGAGAAGAGGAGAGAGGGAGTGACGGGAATGAAGGTGACGATGATGGCGACGATGACGAGGAAGAAGGTGACAGTTATGTGGAAATTTTTTAGGAAACTTCAGGGAGTTCTGGGGACAACCGTCCTTTTATCCTCTCATCAATCTGGACTGTTAATGACTTTTTACCAAAGATGCCGGACAAGGTTTTAATAACTTGAAAGACCGTTACCAGATCCCAGACAACATTCTAATCTGTCTCCCTGGGAAGTCCGAGACGTGGTACTTAGAGAGAACTGCGGACGTGGGTATGTATGACACCATGTTCGCGGCTGGGTTGAGGCTGCCATTAATGGCACTTCACCATCATTTAGTCAATTTTATGGGTGTATCCGTCAGTTAAATTGCCTCTAATGCTTGGAGGATTTTCATTGGGGCTAAAATTTTGTAGGGTCGTCTAAGCGATGGGAACCGTAAGCTAACCCTTGATGAGTTCTTTTTTTGCTACCGACCCCAACATATTGTCTCGTCTAAGGGGATATACCACTTCGCAGTAAGAAAGAAGGAGTTGAAGTTGGTCTATGACATGCCTGATTCCAATAGAAATTGGTAGATCAGGTACTTTTTTGTCAAAGGGACAAATTGAGTGTGTCATCAGGAGGAATGGGAGACGATGCCTCATGGCTTTGATGACACTTGGGGCACAGTCAAGGATTCAGGTTAACCCCGTCTGCCTCTTTTTATAAACAAATTTGTCTTGTCTTTCTAACGTTGCCCAATTTTGTTTTCAGCTAATGTTTGCCCTCACATTATTGACGAGCAGGAAGCTTTTATCCGTCGGATAACTGCAATTCCACTAGTGGAGCGGAAGTGTCGAGATCTTATTACACTTGACACTTTGCACGCCTACTACAGAGGTCCAGAGCTGACGCCAATTACCCGTAGATTAAACGCTTATTACCATCGTCGTAAGTGCATAATTCTTCCCGTCACTTTTTTAATGTACTTTATTTGCCTTTTGTAGAGATGGAGGCAGCTAGGCAGAGGGTAAGAGCAGCCGCCGCCCGTTGGAAGGAAGAAGAGAGGAGGGCCCTAGGGAAAGATGGTGCATCCTCGTCAGCCCCCAAGGCTGTCTCTAAGGGCTCAGCAAAGAGGAAGGCTGACGGGAAGGACGACCGTCCTCTAAAAAAGGCAGCCGTCACTCTTAGGGATGCACACCCCAAGAAGAAGTCTCCTCCCAAGTCAAGTCACGACGCAGGCAAGGGAATGATGACTTCAACCGGTATGGTCACTAAAGGATTCCATTGTCTCCTTACTCACAAGTACTATGCCGTCGAGACTGTGGAGTCTTTTATAAAGCCGATAGAAATGAAGCCTTGTGCTGAAGTGGGGACGGAGGAGTTGGGGGCGTCAGCTTTCTTTGACCTTTCTCGAGTAAGCTCATTTTCTAACTGACTTTATCTCGTCGCTTTTTATTTATTGGTTGACGGCTGTGTTCTTTTTAGGCCTTGGTGCGTGTTAAAGCACTCCAGGACTGGTGTGTTGCCTGGGAAGTGGTCGTCACCCGTGTAAGGAAGCATAATGCCAATTTAAAGAATAAGCAGGAGAAATATAAGGAGGCCCTCTGTACTCTGAATACCGAGCTGAAGGAAGTAAGGGAGAAACTGGAAGAGGAACGTCGTCAGAAGGGGAAGCTAGAAGGAAAGCTGACGACCTTGCGTGGCCAGGTGGATGGTTGGGGCAGACGCCGTCCAGGAGTTCAAGGCGTCACAATCATTCATTGACTCCTGTGGTGAATATTACGGCACTGGGTTTGAGGACTGCCTTAAGCAGGTAGTGTCCATCTACCCAGACTTGGACTGATCTAGAATTACAATGGACGATCCCTTGCCGTCAACACCTGCTGACGGCCCCGTCATTGGAGAGAGTGACGACTCTACTGAGTCAGATCTCCTACCCAGGGATGACGACGTTGTCCTCGCCCAACCTGCAGCTGACCCTTATGCTCCAATTTCCAACCCGTCCATTGAGCTCTTAGACGTGGAGACCCCTCTCACTCAAGACAAAGGTGACGAAACCCTTCAGGACGCTTCTGCCGTTTAGCTTCTCTTTTTAACAACTCATTGTATACTCAATTTAATTTTCAAATAATGTTGGATGCCCTACTTTTTTTTGGGCTTTGTTTGTAAAGACTTCATTTTATTTTATGGTATTTTATGTTTGTTGCTTTTAGCATGTTGTTCTTTATTTGTTGATCTATATGCTTATTCCTTATGCTTGGACGTTTACTTTGTAGATTTAATGATTTCATTTCTTGGTTTCTTACTGAGCCCGTCTGCTTAGGACTTGATAATATTGACTCGTTTATTCACGTGCATAATTATGGACTCGTCTACTTGGTTATAGGTTCATCCACTTGTTATGGATCCATCCATTGTCTTGTGGATTTTATAATTATAATTTGTTCTCTAAAAGAAACTTGCCCATTTCATGGACCAATAAATCCGTCCACTTTATACCTTCGTCCACTTTCATGGACTTTTCTAAGTTCTGGATTGGCTAATAGGCTCGTCTTCTTTTGTGGACTTATTATTAACCTCGTCCACTTTATGGACTCATCCACTTTGTGGACTTCGTACTTGTCCATTTTATGGACAGGCTAATGAACCCGTCTACTTCGTATATTTAAACTCGTCCACTTTTGTGGATTTGTCCACTTTGTGAACCTCATACTTGTCCATTTTATGGACTTATCATTGAATTCGTCCATCTTGTGAACTAGTGAACTCGTCCACTTTCGTGGGTTCATCCACTTTGTGGACTTCATACTTGTCCATTTTATGAACTTATCATTGAATTCGTCCATCTAGTGAACTCGTCCACTTTTGTGGGTTCGTCCACTTTGTGGACTTCATACTTGTCCATTTTATGGACTTATCATTGAATTCGTCGAATTCATCCATCTTGTGAACTCGTCCACTTTCGTGGGTTCGTCCACTTTGTGGACTTCATACTTGTCCATTTTGTGGACTTATCATTGAATTCGTCCATCTTGTGGACTAATGAACTTGTCCATTTTATGGACAATTTTGTAGAGAAACATATTAGTCATATATCTTAATAAACTCCTCTTATTATGATAAACCATGCATTCGTTGAAAAAGTAGTTCTCTAAAAGAAAAAAACCTGCCCTCTGGGCTTAAAAGTAGCGAAAACAATCAAAGGTAAACGGAAAGTTGAGGAGTGTCGTTAAAATTAACTAAAGTAAACTAAAAATTAAAGGGTATTGCTTTTAATGCCGTCAACTCTACTGATAATAATTTCGTAGGTGTTCGACGTTCCATAGATGGTGTAACTTTCGTCCGTCTAGTGTCTCTAGGTGGTAGGTACCTTTCCTTTGCCATGACGCGATTTTGTAAGGTCCTTCCCAGTTGGGATCGAGTTTTCCTTGGGCGGGGTCTCTAGTGGCCCCCATTACCTTCTTCAGGATGAGGTCTCCAATCTTGAAGTCTCTGTGTTTGACTCAAGAGTTGTAGTGCTTTGCCATGAGGTCTTGGTACCGTGCGAGCCTCTGCTCTGCTATCGCCCTGACTTCGTCCAATAGATCAAGCTGTAGACACATTGCTTCATCGTTTTTCCTTTCATCGTGGTTATCCACTCTGTAGCTTGTGAGCCCGACTTTTGCTGGAATGGCCGCCTTGCTCCCGTATGCTAGCCAAAATCGAAAAGGTGTTTCCCCTGTAGATGTTCTGGCAATTGTCATGTATGCCCATAGTACGCTTAGAAGCTCTTTAGGCTATATATCCTTTGCCCCCTCGAGTCAAGTCTTGATAATTTTAAGCAAGGATCAGTTTGTGACTTCGACCTGTCCATTGGCTTGAGGGTGGGCAGGGGAGGAGTAGTAATTCTTGATTCCCAATTGCGAGCAAAAATCCTTGAAGGAGTTGTTGTCGAATTACTTCCTGTTGTCTGACACTAGGACTCTAGGGATTCCGTATCTACAAATGATGTACCTCCAGACGAAGCTCTGCATGTTCTTCTCTGTGATGGTGGCCAGGGCTTTAGCTTCTACCCACTTCGTGAAGTAGTCTATACCTACTACGAGGAACTTCAGCTATCGTGCTGCTACCGGGAATGGGCCCATGATGTCTAATCCCCACTGAGCAAACGGCCATGGTGCTGTCATTAGAGTAAGTTCTTTTGACGGCTGTCTGATGGCGTTATTGAACCTTTGGCACTTGTCGCAGGCTTTGACATAAGTCTGGGCATCCTTCTACATGGTGGGCCAATAGTACCCAGCCCGAATTAGTTTGTGTACTAACGATCTTGATCCTAAATGGTTCTCGCAGATTCCTTCGTGGACTACTCTCATGACATAATCTGCTTCGTCGAGGACCAAGCATCTTAGGTACGGGTGGGAGAAGCCCCTATTGTATTATACAACTTTTATCGAAACAAATCGTGCTGCCTGGACTTTCAACTTTCTTGTGACTTCCTTACCGTCGGGTAATGCACCGTCTTTCAAGTAGAAGACTATTGGGGTGGTCCAATTGCACTCGGAGCCTATTTCTTGCACATCGATGACATCTATCAATGGCGTAAGTTGAATAAAGGAGAGTACCTTGTCGGGAACGACTACGTGTTCTGCTGATGCGGCCTTAGCAAGACGGTCGGCTTGCTCGTTTTCTCCGCTAGGGACTTGAACAATCTTAGCCTGCAAGTTGTCTACCCTTTTCTTTACTTGCTCTAAGTATTTCTTCATCCTTTCGTGCTTACACTCGTAATCTCCATTTACTTGGTTTGCGACGACCTGGGAGTCACATTGAATAATTACACTCGCGGCTCCCGCTGCTTTGGCGAGATCTAGTCCTGCTACTAGTGCTTCATATTCTGCCTCATTATTGGTTGTAGGGAAGTTAAGACGAACCATGCATTCGATTTCGTCACCTTCTGGAGAGCGAAGTACGATGCCTGCTCTGCCAGCCCGTCTATTGGACGATCCGTCCATGTATATGCTCCATTGAGGATACTGCCCTGCCTCCTAGCATTCTACGTTAGTGAACTCCGCTATAAAGTCTACGACAACCTGTCCTTTAACGGCGGTACGTGGGCGGTACTGAATGTCAAACTCACTTAACTCTATCGCCCAGAGTGCCAATCACCCAACGGCTTCAAGGTTGCTCATTACCCGTCGCAAGGGTTTATCGGTCAGGACAATCACCGTGTGGGCTTGAAAGTATGGTTGAAGCTTACGGGCTGCCGTAACCAAAGCGAAGGCGAGCTTTCTATTGGTGGATACCTTTCCTCTGCACCACGAAGTGCCTGGCTGGCATAGTACACTGGTTTTTGGACTTTGTCCTCTTCTCTGACTAAGACCGCGCTGACGGCTGCCCGGGAGACGGCCAAATAAAGGAAGAGCTCTTCCCCAGGTCGTGAAGGACTCAGCAGCGGTGGAGAAGAAAGGTAAGATTTTAGATCTTCGAACACCTGCTGACGCTCGGTAGTCCACTTAAAATACTTTTTCAGCGTGCGGAAGAAGGGTAGACATTTATCCGTTGCTCTTGATACAAACCTGTTCAGGGCGGCTATTTTATCTGTTAAACTTTGTACTTCTTTTACGTTCTTTGGGGGGGGGGCCATTTCTACTATGGCTCTGATCTTGTCTGGGTTAGCCTCGATACCTCTTAGAGATACCATGAACCCTAGGAATTTTCCCGCCGTCACACCGAACTCGCATATGCTTGGATTGAGTTTCATGTTATAAGAGCGAAGCGTGTCGAAAGTCTCTCTAAGATCCTCCAGGTGATCGTCCTCCTTCCGACTCTTTACCAGCATGTCGTCTACATAGACTTGTACATTTCTCCCAATTTGATGTGTGAACATCTTGTTCATGAGCCTTGGATATGTTGCGCCAGTGTTCTTGAGGCCGAAGGGCATTACCTTATAATAGAAGAAGCCCTAGCTGGTGACAAATGAAGTCTTCTCTTGGTCTGCCTCATCCATCTTGATCTGGTTATAGCCCAAGAAAGTATCCATAAAGCTCAACAACTAGTGTTGATCCATAGAGTCTACTAGGACATCCACCTGCGGGAGGGGGTAGCTATCCTTAGGGCACGCTTTATTTAGGTCTGTAAAGTCCACGTACATTCCACTTCCCATTGGCCTTCTTAACCATCACAACATTCGCGAGTCAATTGGGGTAATAGATTTTCCTGATGAAATTTGCCTCTTGCAACTTGTGGACTTCTTCTATTATGGCTTGGTCTCTTTCTAGGCCAAACACCTGCTTCTTCTGGCAGATTAGCGGAAAAGTAGGCGATACATTCAACTTATGTACCATAATTGAAGAGTCGATTCCGAGCATGTCCTCATGGCTTCAGGCGAAGACGTCCTGATTTTCCTTTAGGAACGATGCAAGCGCTTGGCATACCGCTATTCCAGCAATAGTGCCGATCCTTGTTGTTCGATCTGGCCTGGAGTCGTCGAGTGGTATTTCCTCAAGTCTCTCAGCGGGCTCTGCTACTGTCCGCTGTTCTTAGATGCTTATTGTCTGCACATGGTTGTCTATATCCATTATTTCTATGTAACATTCTTATGCAGCGACTTGATCTCCACGTACTTCTCCTACTCCGTACTCAATAGGAAACTTGATCATCAAGTGGTAGGTCGAAGTTACGACCCTCCACGAGTTAAGGGTTGGTCGTCCGAAATGGCATTATAAGCGAACGAGCATTCGACAACCAAGAACGTAACGTCTTTGGTGCTTTGTTGGGGATAATCTCTAGCTGTAACTGGTAACGTGACCATGCCGAGGGGGTATACTTTAGTTCCTCCGAAACCGACGAGTGGGGCATTAGTCTGGATCAGCCGTTCTTTGTTGATCCTCATCTGCTAGAACGCCGGGTAGTAGAGGATGTCTGCTGAACTTTCGTTGTCGACCAGGACCTGATGTGTATTGTAGTCTCCAACCTGAATACTAACGACGAGAGCATCGTCATGCAGATGGTGGAGACGTCGTGCCTCCTCTTTTGAAAATTTGATGATGGGATTGTCGACCCACGCCAAAGGTCACGGTGCCCCCCACTATCATTCTAATGTCCCCTATTGGGGGTCTTGGGTGCTCGTTCTCCCATCAGGGAACTTGCTCTTGTTGTGGATCCGCTCTTTTCTTTCTAACAAATCTCTACAACTTCCCTTATCGGATGAGAGCTTCTATCTACTGCTTCAAGTCGTAGCAGTTAGCCGTGTCGTTACCATGGTCACGGTGGAAGTGGCAGTACTTGTCCCTATGCCTTTTTTTAGGATCTCCTTTCAGTTTGCCGAGAAATGTCAAGGCTCCTTCGTCCTTAATCTGCATCAAGACTTGATCGATCAAGGCAGTTAGCGGGGTGAAGTCCGTGAATCTTCCAGTGGGGGGCTTAGAGCGCCTGTCGTCCCGTCGCTCTCCGATTCCAGCCATCTTCCGCCCCCTCTCCTGCATACATCTTCCTGTCTCTCCCTCTTCTTTGGAGGCTTTCCTCTCGTGCCAATAATGTGTTTTCCATATTCATGTACTTTGTTGCCTTGTAAAGCACATCCGACATAGTCTTCGGGTCATTTTTATGTAAGGAAAATAGAAACTTATCCTTCCGTAGCCCGTTTGTGAATGCAGCAATGAGTATTTTATCATCAGCTTCGTCAATTGAGAGCGCCTCTTTGTTAAAACGAGCTATGTAAGACTTCAATGTTTCATCCTCCCGTTGCTTAATGTTCATTAGGCACGCAGTGGACTTCTTGTATTTATGTCCCCCGATGAATTGCAAGTCAAATTGAGCGCTCAACTCCTTAAAGGTACCGATGGAGTCGGGCATCAATCTGCTGAACTAAACCCTTACAAAACCCCTTAACATCGTTGGAAAGGCCTAGTACATAATTTCGCCTGCTACCCCTTGTAGGTGCATCAACGTCTTAAAGGATTCCAAATGATCCAATGGATCCTTGGATCTGTCATAGCTTTCCACCTGCGACATACGAAACTTTGGTAGGAGGGGGAATGAGTTAACGGACGCGATGAATGGGGAGTCTATTCGATGAATGAAGTCGTCAAGGTCGCTGGACACGCATCCTCTGAGGGTGTTCATCATGAAGTCCATGCGCTCACGCATCATCTACATCTCTGCAACCATGTGAGATGGGATTGGGTTTGCGGCTGATGGACGGCTCGTGTCCTGCTGTTTTGGCCTACTTAGGGCATTGCTTCCTTCTGGTCCTTCATGATTTCTCTTCTCAACGCTGCTAGCCTTCTAGTCTTCCTCCTAGGTGTTGAGTATTGCATCCTTCTGGCGCAATTGCTCTTCTAGGTCGTGGTTCTGCTTCGTGAGGCGTTCTACTGCTGCTGCGAGGGTTTGAACCTGCCTCTCAAGTGCCGTGGTACGTGGTTCGTCGCCCTGATTATTTATGGTGGTTGGCATCGAATGTGTGAGTACTATGCAACTTTTCGTCCAAAAAGCACGAAGTATTGCTCTTCTATCCCCACAAATGGCGCCAACTGATGATGCTAAAATATTGTCAGTAAGCTACAAAATTCTCACGTACTCGAAACAACCTGCGCAGCACAAAACAATAAGACCTCAAGAGGATACCGGAGTGGTACCGGCTAAAGACCCTCCGAAGGTTAAGTCAGAGAATATTCACAACCCTAGAGTGCCAGAATTGAGGAAAATTATGCGTACCTTGGTTTGTAAGGGTTTTAGGGTTTTTATAGTAGTAGAGGATTGACCTTCTTTCCTTGGTTTAAAAGTCTTTTCTTCATGAATGTATTTTGTGGAATCCTTTCCTTGTAGGAGTCCTTTTGATTAGTGTTAAACATGAAATGCAAGATATTTCCTTATACATGCAAATGTGGAGACCAAGGCCGGTCACACCATGGTCGTCAGCCTTGCCTACCCCCTTCAGCTTACTGGCGTCAGCTCCCCATACTTGTTGCCTAAGATTCTCTCGTCGGCTTCGTGGTGCGCTTCTCAGACTTAATACTGTCGCCATGTATCCATGGATACTGACAGGTTTATTAGGGGCGCCGTTTTATTCCTTTGCATGGGTGAGTATTAATGTTACAATTTTATCCTTATCATATATAATTGTTATGAAAAGTAATATTATATTATTAATTTGCTTTTAAGTGTACCCATATCCTCGGTATTAACTGATTCTATTGTCAAAATTTTTTATTTATTAATACTTCATAAAATATTACAAACAATTTAAATAAAAATCTAGCAAAAAAAAAAAACTTGTCTCGCTTAAAGGTATCAAGCGGTCCTGCACATGCATAGTCTTTATCATTGACCATATATATATACACAACAAATTAACTATGTGACTATATATATATATATATATATATATATGTTACAGCTTGGTTTAAGATGAGGATGTAAAGGCATTTTGGTTTCAAAATTCAAAAAAGAAAACTCTCTGCCTGCTGGCTGATTGGAGAACACGTGAATAAAACAACAAAAGAAGAAAAAAAAAAAAAAAAAGTTTGTTGTGTTGTGTTTGTGTACCACATATTCACTGAAGCATCCAGGAAAACTCCATCGAAAGTGACATTATTGAAGTGAAATTGCATCTTATTTGCTTTTCTGCCTTTTCAGTGCGTTAGGGTCCCGTTCTAAAAGGGACTTACGTCTTGGATGCTAAAGCCTAAAGTGCATCATTTGAATTTTTTTTTTAAATCATATTATTATTACAAAGAAAAGTCAATAACCAATGATTTTCTTCGAATTTTAGGCTAATTAAATTATGTAAGAAAAGTAGCTTCCGGTTAGCTTAAGCTACTCAACTGGTAAAGTTTATTATTCTTGAATAACAGATAGAGTTCAAACCTATTTATACAAAAAATTAATTGATGTCTTGGCTTGATAATAAGAGTAATTACTCTATAATGAACGTCATACATTAAAATTATATCTTGTTTATCCACACACAAAAAAATGCTATATCTACAATATTTTCACAAGAAATTTTAAATGATAAGTTATTATAGGTTATTATTGATGGGCAAAAAAGTAATTTTAGTGATAAATTCAAATTAGAACTAATAGCTACTTAACACTTATAATTTGTTGTTTAAATATTATGAACATAGCACTTCTTACAAAAATCATAAAAAAGAAAAAGTTAATTAAGCAAACTTCAAAGTGGGTAATGTCCTAGTTCCAAAAGTCTAAACAAAAAAAGTGGGTAATGTCCAATTAGTTGACGTATATAATTATAATATGGCAAGCGTATGGAATAAGTTCCGTAACGAATATTTGCAATGTAGAATGTTTTTATTTCATTATTATTATTTTTTTTCTTAGGGTGAGTAATGAAGATTGAAGAATCAAGAATGGCATTTGTATTTGCTCTAAAACCATCTTGTTTTTTTGTTTTGTTTTTGTTTTTTTTTTTTTTTTTACTAGCTTTTACGTGTACGTGTCACAGATTCACGATTTTTTTTTTTTTTTTGGTGGGTAAAAGCGATGTTTTGTTGGTTGTGGAAAGAACCAACTCTGCACTTCTTAGCAACTTGTGTTTCAAATTTTTACCTTGTCTCTTGTTTCTTTTCTGAAAGATGAATTCTTAACATTTTCATAGCATTTTCATAATAAATTTTATGTGGCATGTTATTAATTACATGTTATTAGTAGAATAAAAACGTAATTTTAGTAATAGATTCAAATTAGAACTAATAACAACTAACCACTTATAATTTATTATAAAAATATTATAAAAATGTAGACGTAGCAACTTTTTACCCTCAAAATATGGCGTGTCTATTAACAAACGAGTTTGATACGCTTTTTACGTTAGTGGATCTTAACGTGTAAGTATTCCTAATAATTTTCTCCATTTTCCGAGTGCCATTTTGTGCGGACAAATAAATAACATATGGAGTGCAACAAAGAAACAATAAAAAATTAATCAAAAAGATTGATTATTGCTTTTTCACATCGTTATTTGCAGAGGAAAGGAAACAACCATAAGTTTCCAAACATGGAGCAATTATATGGTCAATGAGAACTTTAAAATGCTTTAAAAAAAAATTGATAATCCCCTCGTGTGTGAACTATTACTTTTTTGTGGCATGTGACCTCTTTACGAGTCACAAAGAAGTTTTGCTAGCCCCTCTTGCTTTTATGTTTATTCCTTCACATGTGCTTTATTTACTATGTTATAACATACATAGACACCACTTAATCAAAAAGCTTAAATTTATGAGTTTAGCCTCAATTATATTATATTAACTATTCACTATTAACCAAGTGTACCTAAATTAGTACCTCTCTTTACATAAAGTGCTTGGGGGTCTAGGAAAGAAAAGTTCGAGTTGCAGGGTTAGCAGCATACTGTAATTATCTCTCAAAAAAAAAAAAAAACTACTCACTATTAGTATTATTTTACGTGAGATTTCACTCACATGTGTAACCCAATACCTAGAAAACTCTTGGCAAAAACTTTAAAATGTGTTAAATACAATAATGACATGTCTAATTCATTGCGTGTCAATAAATTAATAAATAAATAACAAACATGTCATATATTTTCCCTTATAATACAAATTCTACTGGTTCTCCAAAATCTTTGAAGTTTGAACTCACAATCACTTGGTTTTTTAGGGTTGGCAACAAGGTGAGGTGCGGCTAGATTATGGATGTCCTATAGCTCCTCCATCCTTTCATTATGTTAAAAAAACCTACACAGAACAAGACATTCAAATTTAATCATCCCTAATGAGATAGTTATGATGCTAATGAGGATGACATAAACGGAAAAAAAAAAAAAAATATATATATATATATATATATATAACGAGGGCAATAAAGGAGATTGATGAGTGTTTCGAATGATGGTAGACAAATTTGTGACTATCTTATCCTATCTTTAGAGCAAGGAAAAAGAAAAACATGGGGAGACAATATGAAAAGTGACCAGATCAAGATAGGCTTAGTCAAGCCGAGGTGTAAAATGAAGACATTTTATCATTCCTAAATTTGTATGTCTCAATATTAATGACAAAATATGTCATGAGCTACTAAAAAGTCTAAAATCATTCACCTCCCAAATTTTGCCCATATCAGATCCTATCCTAGAAGTCATGGTTATGGTTACACTAAGTGGATATTCTGTTAATTGTCTTGTTTAATACTTTTAATTATATTTTTACTATTAACTAATTTATTCTTACCAACTTTTGTTTTTAATTGTTTGTTCTTATCGCTTTATCAGCTTTCATTTAGGTTAAGGCTATTAATTTTTCTTATCAACTCTTTTTTAATTATTTATTCTTATCTTTTTCCATTAGTGGAATTTAGTGTCAAAATTCTAAACAATGCACAAGGGCAAGGCATTGTTTCGGGTTGATTTGCCTTCCTTAATAAGGGGCGAAAAGTGATCACCTTTTATAGCTTTCGAGACACAAAATTATAGACAACCTTTTGTGATGTTTGTGGAGAGAGAGATGTGGATGGTTTTTAATTTTTATATTAGAAGCGATAAGGGCAGCTAATTACTTCATATTCTTATGCCCTTCTCTTATGATGGCTTTTCTTTTTTTTAGGGAACTTAAACTTATTATGGCTAAGTTAATTAAAAATCCTAATTTTGCCACCGTGCATTTTTGTATGTGATGGTACTTGTGGGGAGGAGGAGTAAAGATCGGAATTTAAATCTTCAAGAGAGAGTTTCAAACACATACAATTAAATTAGACTAGAATATAATTTACATATCTTATGTAGGGGTAAAAGGCCCAATGCCAGATCTTGGGCCGTGGGCCTGTCCGAGGAGACTTATACATCCGAGGACAACAAATCTTGAGGGATTTGTCTCTCCCAATTCGATTCTGAAGTGTAAGTCGCGCGGAAGAAGGACTAGTCCGAGGAGCCTTGCCTGCTCGGATTGTCGAAAGGGTGTCCCGGATGAATGCTCCAACGTCAATCCTAGCTCCCCCGAAAAATCCCCTGATTTATATGGACAAAAAGGACATGTGGCGAGGATCAGATATTAAGCAAAAAGCTGCTGCCACCGCATTTATGATCCTGCAGCTAACATCATGGCCGCATTAATGGGAAAAGACACCTGAATAGTGACCTTCATCCTTTGCAACTGCCAAAGGAAGACTCCAGATGGGGGTTGATGGGACAAGTATAAAAAAAAAACAAGCCCACGTAGTAGAGGAAGGGCATATAAATAGAAGGAGAGGGGAAAAAAAGAGGAGAACAATCAAGAGAGAGAGAGAAAAAAAGAGAAGTATTCATATCATTTGTATAAGCATACTCCTCAGACAATGCCGAGAAGAACACTGTAACAATCAAATATCTTATTAATACAAATTTGGTCATAATCATACTTGCGCCTCCAACTCATACGAATTCAGTCAAGTATTCTTCAGTCCACTCTCTTTACAAATTCATTTTAAGGATACCATACACAGCTTGGGCCTCAACCTATTTTGTTCAAAGGCCCGACCCACGATTTGTGTCCTTACAGGAACTTTCTTGTGTTCTTGATTGCTATTTGAAATTCTTAATCTTATAGGAACTTTCTTTTACTATTAACTTATTAATCTATTATCTTTTTATTAACAATTTTCTTGATATTAATTTTATATATCTTTTATTTTTATTTTTATTTTTTTATATAGTGTAATACTTAGTAGTGTTTTGAGTGCCAGCTCAATTACCATGTGAGTCAACTCTTCTTCCAATTTTTTTTTTTAATAATGTGTAATATATATATATATATATATATATTCTAAATTATTGAATTAGGTTTTTTGCTTAAGTCTACTTCAAATTTTTTTTTATTGTTTTTAAATATAGAATTCAAAACTTTTTCATGTAAGCAAATATAAATGTCATTATAAGATAGCTAATACTTTGTATGTGTTTAGATACCGCTTATTTTGCTGAAAACTGAAAACTGAAAAAAAAAAAAAAAATTTTACTGTTTGCTACAGTGTTTATTATTATTCATTAGCCTAAAATCACTGTTTATGGCCAATGAACAGTGACAAACACGCTGACTTAAAAAAAAACCCCCCAAACGTTCAGCCACAAACGCTATCCAAACACAACTTTTATGTGAGAGTTATAAGATTATGTAGTATTTATTTGTTATTTAGTTATTGTAGGGCCATAGGCCCAAGTACGTATAGTGAGCCTTAGTCCGTCCGAGGAGGTCCAAATGTCCGAAAACGAATCATTAGTTTAGAAGAAACAAATCGTAAGATTCATTACCTATTGCTGACTATGTAGAATAAGGAGGTAGTCCGAGGAGAAATAAATCCTCTACTTAGTAATGCGAAAGTCAGGATATAGATTTTGTTATTTGATATGAGATACCAAAAAGGTCTATTATTTAGGACATATCCTACCGACGTACAGGATGAATGAGAATGGGAGATTATCTAAAAGAAAAACTGCTACCACCGCATTAAAGGCTCAACAACTAACCTTCTGGCCGCATTAATGAAGAAATGATAGCTGAACAGTAACTTTCAGCCTTACAGCTATTATCTAAGGACTTCAGGGGGGTGTTGATAGGGCAAGTATCAAGGCTAACCATTGGGCCTGCACGTGGAAAAAAAAAAAAAAAAAAAAAAGAGAAAAGAAGAAGAGAGTATAAAAGGAAGTGAAGGCAATGAGAGAAGGGGATCAAAATCAAAAAAGAATTACTGTAGCTATTAGAAAACTAGATTTGTAATTAAGTGGGGAGCAATATATGAGAATTGACTTCCTCGGATATTTGTCGAGGACTTTTATCTGAAGTTGGATTTGTTCATTTCATTTTTCTAACGATCTAAACTCATCCTATCTACGGTCCAACTCATTTTCACCTAGTTTTCTCAACTTACTCTCTTCAAATTTATTGTTTTGGGCCTTTTTGGCTGGTTCATCCATCATTTTGAGCCACGCGGCCAAATCTATAACCTTACAGTTATTATTTTCCGAAAATAAAAATTATATACTTTATAAGTTTGCGAGCTTTCGATTGGTATATTGTTATTTCTAATGGTCAAAATTTGAACAAAGATAGAATACTTGATTTTTCTCACAAAAAAGAAAAAAGAAAAAAAAAAAGATAGATCTCTCGATTAGTTGTAATTCGTAATCATTGTGGATGAAAACTTCAATGATTTCAACTTTTTCAGCTTAGAGATGCATAGTTTCTCTGTTTAGATCTGTATATGAATTATGAAATCCTCTTAGATCCCCACTAATTACAAAAGCATATCTTTTTTTTTTTCTTTTTCTTTTCTTTTCCTTTTTTTAGGTTTCTACGCTTTCACCGCACAGGAGGATAGTATACAAAGTCGTATGGAATGAACCTTTCATGATGTGTACGCGTTACATTTCAATTTTGATGTGATACTTGCATGAAACGTGTTTGAGCAAACTTCCACATATACCTCTAGTCCTCTATTACATGGATTCTTGAAAAAGTAAGAAATTTTCTCCAACTTCTTTTTCTAGCTAGTTAAGGCTTCGTAGCACAATAAATACATACTCCTCTTCTTATATAAAAGTAAATTTCACTAATTAAATTCATAATAAAATTAACTATTTATGTAAGAAAAGGAGTGTATATTTAACATTCTCATAGAATATTGAATTTTTTTTTTAATAAATAGTCACAACTCACAAGTTCTATGGGATTTGAACTATAAAGCAATTTTCTTTTTTTATAGGAAACTATGAAGGATTAAGATAACTATATTGTGAAGTTGTTAAAATCCTGTTTATTTATTATAAAATTGGTAGATTGGTACACTTTAAATATAAATTAACTAAGTTATTTTTGCCAAGAGCATTTAAACATATATTAGCTGCGTGCTTTGGCTCAATGAAATCATTCAATTCTTCCTATTAAAAAGTCTCCACCTACCCCTTGTTGTGAAAAAAAGAAGGAAAAAAATTTCTATTTAAATGATTGAAGAAATATAATTGATTTTAGTGAGGATGGAAAAAATGTCTTTGCATTGATCCAATCAACCTTACTTTATCCCATGTATATAAAGATATTTTCCCTCCTAGTACTCTTACTATTCTAGTGTCTCTTATGTCTCTCACTCTCACCAACATTTTTGTTTCACCATAACTCCTATTCTATGTTTAATTTGCACAAATTTTTTACTCTAAAAAAAAGGATAAGACAGAGACACGGATCTATAATTTGACCTCAAATAACCTATTTTCACTTTTCATCCTTATATTTTATAATAAATTGATATGATTTAATGAATTTCACAGTGGGATAAACTTAAAGGGTTTTATTAATGATTGTCTTTAATCTATTTTTTTGATAAATTATTTAAGAAAGTTTTGATACCACTTTCATGGGAATTATAAAAAATTGTAAAAAAATAACAATTAATTTTTTCTTTTTTCATAATTTTTTTTTTCTAAACCAATGTGTAAATTATAGAAGCTTTTAAATTCTTAATCCGATGAAAACCCAACCCTCACTCACCCTCCCATGATTAGAAGGTCAAAGTGTCATTTCACCCACTATACCGGGGTGTGGCTTGATAGTAGGAGTTTTCGTTCTACACCCAGAGAGGAGCAGTTTGAACGATAGTCTCAACAAGGCCCGTATGGTACACGTGGTATTACCCATTTCCATCACATGACGTAGGGTCAATAAGCTCACACCAAAAGCTCCATTTTTTTATTTAGCAAAAAAAAAAAAAATGGTGTCATTTCACCCTAGATCATTAGTGGTTTGTTCTCAACCCTAGATCATTAATGATGTAGACTATTTGGATGGAAAGTAATCCGCAAGACGGTGGTGGGTACTATGAAGTTCCACGTGTCACACCCAAAACCAACAAAAACAAAAAAACAAAAAATCAATTGCAAATTGCAAGTAGTCCTTGAAAGTTGAAAGTCAAAACAAAACTCAGGACAAAAACGTAAAATAATAAAAAAAACAACAACAAAGTGGTCTTATAATGAAGTGTTTCCCATGTGATCACTACCGGCTCCTTCGAAGATAATTACAAAATGATCTGATTAGAACCGCTTATAATTCCTGCGTCACATCGATTTGACGTGCGGTTGTTTTCGCCACGAGAAAATGACGTGTGACACAGAGACTCTTAGAGTACTTTTAAAATATCACTTCACGAAATTTTGAGACGATAATTAAAAAGTATTTTATTTATGAACCTTTTTTTTTTGGTGTAGAATGGCCTCCACCACTTTTCTCTGATTTAACAGACGTCTGTCACACGTTTGTACGATAAGCAAAAAAGTACTGCAGTCTGCCGGGCAAGTGCTATTTAAAGATTTTTAAACCCTACGCGCTCAAGTAGACAAGGGTATTTGTACTCGCTCTCAACGTGAGGCGTTTGTCATCCAGCCAGCATTGAAGTGTGGGATTTGCCAGAAAATCGAAGAGCACACCCGTTTTGCCACGACTATAACGTGAGAGACAGATAAAAAGGGTGAATATGTGTGAAAATGATATTTAGTCAGTCATATTCTACCACAAAAAAATAGTTGTAAAAAATGATATGGTAGAGATTATGCTCCTAAAATAACTAGTGACTTATATATTACCTAAAATAGTTTACTAAGGCATATTTTTAAAGTATATGTTAGTAAAACCCTTAATATATATGAAGTTATGAACAATGTTATAAATCATCACGAAAATAACTAAAACCTAATTTAGAGGTAAACTTTATCTAAAAAAATATATATTAAAGCTCTTAGCTAGTCTCCTGCCAAAAAAAAAAAAAAGAAAACTTCAACTTTTTTTTTTTAATAATTAGTGCTATATTCAATAAAATTTATAGTATTCCTACTATAACTCTTTGTTTTATCTTCCAATTTGAGATTTTTTATAAAAAAAAATACTTTAAATAAATAAAGCACAAATACCTATAAGTTTTGCTCAAAGTCCAAAAGTTTTCATGTAAATTTTTTATTAAATGTGTGTTTTTTTTGTGTGTTTGAATTTGATTTTGAATCTTATTATAATCTGTAACTTGTGCCTATACACAAAAATATTTGACAATAGTGATGATGAGGTTGTCATCTCAACTTTTGCACTAAATATAATGAACGACAATGATGAAATGATCTTATCTAAGTGAGTGAAGTGATTATCTTAATTTTTGTGCTAAGTGTAAAAAAGTCACTTAGCATCTAAATTAAGAAAATTAAAATGGATATTTGGTGCAAAATTAAACTACAATTATAATTCAAAAAATTTAAATTAAATCTTGAAATTTAAGTATATCACAAACTAAACATTATAGTCTAGCTAGTTCAAAACCGAACAATATACTTTTAAAATCACAAAACTTTCCATAAATAATTTTAAAGTTACATATGATTATTAATTATGTTATATAACTAAAGGTATACATGGATAATTTTTTTAGTTGCACATAATGGATTGGAGGAACTTTTTTCCAAATTAGTTTAGAGGAAAACTCTACCCCTAATTTAAACTTTGGATTTTTGGGGTTCGATTTATCGGATTGGTAATGGGGTGTTAAATTGATATGATATCAAAATTCTAGGATTTGATTTGAAACTAACAAAACTATAGGGTTTAATTTATAATATTTTTAAAATTGTAAATCTTAATAATTTTTAATTTTGAAAATGATAAGGTTTGGCTCCAATTTGGTTTGTAACTGTATCTTCCAACCCATTACCTGAGAAATTATAAGGCTATCATTGTGCATTCTCCAAAAAAAAAAAAAAAAAAAGACTATCATTGTTGTGGGGTCATGGGCTCAAATCATGCAATTGGGTCTTGGGCTTTGGCCGACAGCGTGGGTCTTTAGCCGAGATCGTAAGTAGTCCGAGTCCGAGGAAGAATATCTCTTCGAATAAGCTAAACACAGATCAGCTATGGATCCTAGTGATCAAAGTGACCTTCTAGGAAGCTCTAGTGATAATGACATGTGCCACAAACGTATAAGAAGGATAGGAACTCAAAAATATCTAGGAGAAAGCTGCTAATACCGCATTTATGTGGATAGGACCCCTGAACAGTGTTACCTCGGTTATCGCAACTCACAGAATACCAGAGAGGGTGTCTGATGGGACAGGCACTCAAGTATAGGCTTAGATGATCAACAAGGGGAAGGCCCAGATTGTTTGAAATGGACTATATAATAGGAGAAACCCACCATGGAGAGAGGAGGGAGGAACGGAGAAAGCACGGTAGCAATCTCAAGAACTCCTGTAATCATTCTCATTCAACATTTACGAGAACAAAACTCCTCGGATTGTGTCGAGGACAAACTTTCTTTGGTAAACTCGGTTCATTTCTGTTTGATTGTCATGAAATCCATATTAACTGTTATCCATGCACTAAAGCCTAGCTCTTCGACCCACTTTCTACAAATTTATTGTATTGGGCTCACTGGGCTAAGATTCCATACATTTTGGGATTGGTCTGAATATCGTGTCCCTACAATTGTGTATTATTTAAACAAGTCACGTGATTCACTAAAAAAGTCATGTGTCTAAAATTATACATTGATGATCTCTTCAATTGTTACATAATAGATTGGAATAAGGTAACTTCAAACTGATTTAGAGCCAAACCTTCCCTTTTGAAAATACTTTTAAAAAATAATCTGCCCTTTTTTTCAAGTTCCCTTATACCATGTAAAGGCAAAGCTTTCAATATCATGAAAAATTGTTTTCACCTTCATAAATCATAATCCCTTGTTTAACAAATGACAGCACTTACTTAGAAGACTAAGCATTTCCAAATTTTGTTTGATTGGACAATTAGGCTCATTTGACCCTGTTTGATTATTTCAAGAGGTGGACAAGTTTGAAATATGCTGACCAAAGATTGTGCCAAAAGGCCAATTTTTATTATAAACTTTTTTTTTTTTTTTTTGGGTTTGGCTGAGTTTTGATTATAAAATTTTTAAACACAGACTCTACCAATATGATTCATTGATCTAGCCGGCTTCCAGGCTCAAACATCCTTATCTATTTTTGTTCTCTCCTTCTCTCGTTTAATAATGTTAACAAATGCCAAGGGATTAACAGATTGCAGTGAATCTCGTTTAGGTTCTCACTTTTTACCTTGCAGAAAAATGCTGTTGTTTTGCCACATTGTCTGCAAGATCATAACATAGACAGATTGGGTTGCACTCGTATTTTTTGTTCATTTGTAAAAAACAGGTTGAAATTTTCCTCGTAAAAATATTTGAAGTTGCTTACAAAATTATATATAATTTTAAAAAAAAAAATGTTGCATGATTACAACAACAACAACAATCAAATCCCAAAATTTTGAGTTGGGTATGAATTCTCAACCAACTAGTTAATGTATTCTTTGCCATCAGTATATTCTATTTGAAATCATATTCTTTATTATTCCTTCAATTAACATGTCCCATTTGGCTACTTCTATTAATATTAATTTTTGTCTCCATTTACATTTTTGTTGGTTTTTTTTTTTTTTTTTTTTGGGTGTTCATTTAACATGAATCAAATCATTCTTCCCCTTTGGTGCTTTCATCACTTTCCTTTGAACATTATCAAATCATCTCGAGCTTAAATGACTCTCCTTCATCTCATTATGCATGAGTCACTCGTATCTTCAAGTGAAATGTTGGTGCATTAATATTAATTAGTATGTAATTCGTGCTTACGCATGATAATGATAAATTGAAGTGGTGCTATTGATGTTAACTTAAGTTATTAAGCATATATGACATTAATTGACCAAGACATTTAAAGGTACTAAAATGGTTTTTTTTTTTTTTTTTTTTTTTGCAATTTTCATGATATTAGTTACTCCAAATTACTCATTTCACTACTATTATGTATATAATTTTGAAAATTACCATTAGATATTACATATACAATATCAATTTTTAATCATTATATGTGAAATTTTACTAAATACGACACTAAATAAAAAGAATAAATTAGTCCAATAGTATCTTTTAAATTGAATAGGGATAAGTGCATGGGATCGTTCTGTTTAATTACAATTTTTTAGATTCAAGATATTCGCATACAAAATATCTAAATAGAAACAGTATAAAAAATATGCTTATTAGTTTAGAGAAAAAATAACAATAACAATAAAAATCTAAACAATTTAATTTTTATGAAAAGCTAACAAAAGCAAAATCCAATTTTAATTCTAATTGAATTTTCTCTGAGCTTTGGTTTAAATATATATATATATATATATATATCCTAGTTAGTAATGGATCGTATATAGTTATGGTATATTACATAAATAACTTATAAATTTGAATTTTTTTTAGTTACATAAAAAATGGCTCGTAAATATAAAATTATTCAAATTCTCTTTTCCTCTAATCTAATAATAATAATAATAATAATAATAATAATAATAATAATAATAATAATAGGTGAAGTAGAGAGAAACTCAAATAGAATTCCAAATTAGAGTTTCAATTTTGTGCTATGTGTCTAGATTTGGATTCTCAATTTTGCGCCACTTGTCCTAACCAAAACTCAAAAAAAAAAAAAAATCTAATTAGATTATAAATTGGACTCCAATTTTGTGACATGTATCTTATCTAAATTTTCTAATTGTTATACCCAAATAAATGATGCATTAACATTTAACATGAAAACCAAGAAAACCACAATGATAATGCTCATTGGTCTAAGCAAAAACATCTCACTTGCATACTTTTATGAGTGAACTCAATAGAGTTTGAAACTCTTCTAATCCCACTACCAGAACCAAGGAGTCCAACAAGAAAGACTATAAGAGTAAAACATCATCTCCTCCTAATGCCATATTGTCATCCCATGTCTCCTCCTTCTTTCTCGACCTCTACCAACTAGATCAACACACTACCTTCTCCTCCTCCTTTCGGATTTCTAAGAGTAAGGCCGGGTTCAAACACAATGTTCAATCCCACTTTTCCTTGCTTCACACTCTTATACATTACCGCTTCATTAGCGCCTCTAAGAAGATTCCAAACTCTATGATCAGTTTTTGTCGTTAATTTTGTGCTATGTGTCCAATTTCTAATTGTAGTTTAATTTTGTGCTATATGTCCAATTTGATTTTTAAATGTTGGTGTTAAGTTACATTCATTCATAATGCTCAATGTAGAAACTAAATCTACTAAGATGAACATCTTATCATCACAATTGTTAATATTTTTGTGCGTAAGCACGGACTACATGCTAATTTTATATATAGAGTTAGATATATGACTAAGTTTTTTATGATTTATTTATATTGGACTCCTCGTTTTCTACATTGAATTAACTCACTTAGCACAATTTTTTTTTTTTTAATAAAATTTAGATTAGATGGGACACATAACGTAAAATTAAACTATATTTGAAATCCAATTTTTACACTGAATTAACTCATTTGAGACAAAAATTTAAAAGTTTAGATTAGATGGGACACGTGATGCAAATTAGACTTTAATTAAATTTTAATTTGAAATCTAATTGAATTTTCTCTTAGTTTAGGCTATTAATATGTGTGTGTGTGTATATATATATATATATATATATATAGAGAGAGAGAGAGAGAGAGAGAGAGAGAGAGATTAATAAAGAAAGTGTAAATTTTCTAATAAGTATGCTATTTATTTGGATTAAAAGTGGGTTGGTAAATGAAAATATGTGGGAGTTTCAATTTTTTTTAATGGAGATTTAGTGGCTTGTATTTTACCTCTCAAGCTTTAATGTTAAAAACTCTCACTAACAGTGGCAGAGCCATAAATTATTTTTAGGGGCCAAGCCAAATATAGAAATAAATAAATAAACCCAAAAGAAATAAATAAATATATTTTTGTAATGAGATTTAACATATGTTATTTTCTCATTTATGACCAAAAAAAGGTTACACAAAGTTTTTTTACATAACTCATGTTGATCATAATTAAAATTATGAAAACATTTTAGATAAACATTATTATTTTTTAAATAATTAATGATTACACATTTAGAATATACTAACAGTTTCAAGAATTATGAAATATATAAAAGGAAAAATCTTATGTGAAGATAAATTTCCGCCTTTGTCATGTGTGGTAGAATAAAAAAAGTGAGTCAAATAAAAACTATCTCTTAACTTCCCTTATTTAATTTGACATGAGATATAGTTGCTTTCTGCTCAATTTTTTTTGAAAAACAACTTTATCTCATGCAGAACTAATAATGAAAATAACTTTATTTTATGCGAAACTAAATAAGGAAAGTCAATATATAGATTTCCAGCTTATTTTTAAGATTGCAACCAAAAAAAGAAAAATGAGTCAATGTTTTTGAAAATGCTTTTTGGAAAAATGATTCATTTTCCTAAAAATGTTAATGTTGAAACAAATAAAGTGTAAATAAAAAATAAAACATAGAGTCCATATTTATAAGTCTTCAAGGCAATTTCTTTTTATAAAAAGTTTAGAATTGGAAAATAACAAAGATTTATATTAAAGAGATTTACTTATCTATTATACTTTGGTTTAATGAGTTATATATGGTATAAGAGCGATGAAATGGTCCTTAAAAAAAAAGAGTGATAAAATGGAAAAAAAGTAATGCATTGATTATTAATAAAAAAATTAATTATTTTTAGAAAAATATAGGTTTGGCTTTCCTCAAGTACTTTTTTAATGGAAATCTCCTTTTGTTTTAATAAGAAACTATCACATCAATGACTAATTAAATAAAATGTGAAGATTAAAACCTACTACCACTTGCCATTGTGTATTTAAAATAAAATGAGACATCCAGTTAAAAAAGTACTGGAGATAAGCCAAACCTAAAAAATATAGAATACACTTTGATTTATTGAGATATGTATGGTATAAAATTAATAAGAAGAAAAATGATGTATTGCTCATTTATATGTATGTAGTATAATTTTATCTTTATACCTAGAGGGCCATTAGTTAAATTATACATATAAAATTATATTTATTTTTTATAAAAAAAAATTAGGAAGGTAGGGGTAAGTTATACAAATCAGGGGGACGCTCCCCTAGCCCACTCACTGGGATAACAATGTATAATATTTATGTGAATAGATGTTTATAATTTCCATTAATTTTGAGTAATACATGTAAACCGATAATCAGTCTCAAGCACCGTACCTAAACACAACAATACAAACATAAATATACCAAGTGAATTATATATAATAAAATTATGGTTTCTCAATATATATATATATATATATATATAATTATGCATATTTGGGAATATTTGAACAAATAAATGTTTTTTATGCATATTTGAACAAATAAATATATTTTATTTGGTAGATTTTGGGCTAAGTTATTAGTACATAAATGGCTTAAAACACACCACAAATCAAATAGGGTTGTTGTATTTTGAAGGGGACAAGTTAAATGGAAATTAGTTTAACTGATTTGTGAGTTTACCAACTGTAAGGACACAGATTTGGCTTCCCCACTCAAGGGTGGATGTGACAGTTCAAAAGGCCGAAAAACAATGAATTTGTAGAGGTGGGAAAAGAAAGCTGGGCTAGATTAATTTAGATAGTCAATACAATGAGTTAAGATCACAAGAAGGAAGAGATAAAAAGTTTAAATTCCATAAATTATCTTCAGTAAGGGTCCGAGAAGATCAATTTTGATATTTACTGTTCTTAGTTTAGATACAAGCTACTTAGTATCCTTTTTCTTCCCCTCTTTTAAGAAGGATTCCTTCACATTATATAGTTCTTTCAAGATCATATTCACCTTACATTTGTCGATTATCTAAGTCTTCACTTGAGTGCCCATCCTATCATGCACCTTTTTTGGCTTTCTATGAGTTGCGGTGGCCAAGGTTACACTGTTCAAGGGTCTTCTCCACATAAATGTGATCAGAAGAATATGTGCAGCACATTTAATACGGTGGTAGCAGTCTTTCCTTATATATTTTTGGGGATTTCTGTTCCTTCAGTCCTGATACACATCTCCATAGTCAGGGTTATGTGGGGATCACTCCTCGGATCGCCCCTACTTGTCTCAAATGCGACAAATTCCGTTCTGGGATTCTTCGTATTCATTTACCTCTTCTCGGATTTTACCTCGTCCTCGGATAAAGCTTGAGGCCTAATACACGATTTTGGGCCTTTAACCCTACAAGGTCCAATGCATGATTTTGGGTCTTAAGCTCTACAAGGCCCGATACACGGTTTTGGGCCCCTATCCCTACACCAACTATAGAGGGCTTCAATTCCGTAAAAGAGTAATTAGATTTCCATGCCTATGATTGGTTTTGTTCTAATTTTTTTTTTTTTTGTATCTCTATTAATTTAGTTATCTCTTGTATTTTTAATTATATTTTTAGTGTATTATTATCACTAACACAAATTTTCTCATTTCAAATTATATATATATATATATATATATATTTTCACTTATTCATCTCTTGTAGGAGTATTTTTTTATTTTATTCATCTTAACATTCTTAATTTAACTACACTCATTTTTATTATTATTAATACGTAACCTTCTTCACAATCCAACATCTACTCATAGAACATATTTGGTTTTATAACAATTTTATAAAATTTTCTTTTAAACTTAATAGGAATTTCACTTTTTTTTAAAAAAAAAATTAATAGGTATTTTATGATTTCACAATATTTGTGTTATGCCTTTTCTCTTCATCCAACCGCCTTTTCAAGATTAACTTAAATAGCCAAGATCCTTATAACTTAATTGACATATTCTCATACACAAAATATTTAAGGGTTTAAGGGGGAAAAATGTTCAAATGGCAAAGTTTACAGTTGATGATACTCCAAATATCGTCAGTAAGCTACAAGGTCCTCTTAACCACACTTGATGCAACCTGCAAAACACAGATCAAGGATTACCTTAAAAGGGTATCAGTGTGGTACTGGCCAAAGACCCTCCGAATGTTAAGTTAGAAGATGCTCACAACCCTAGAGTGCCAGAGTTGGAGAATAGTATACGTACCTTTGTTTGTGAGAGAGCCTTTGGGGTTTTTATAGTAGTGTAGAACCAACTTCTTTCCTTGTAAAATAAGTCTTTTTCATATAAGACTTGTCATTCATTAGGCGGATATTGCGGAACCCTCCTTATATTTGGATTATATTTCTATTGGAATTCTACATACCCTAGTTATGCGTGAGACGCAAGTTGTTTCTATTTACAAGGAGTTGACACGTGTACTTCGAACCCGTCTACATAATGTTTGTTCATCCTAGATCCGTCCACATCAGGTATATATATATTTTTTCTCGTCATCTCAAATAGGTCCGTTCGTCATACCAATTTTATCCTTTTCAGCTGCCCCCTCACTCCATGAGTCTGTGACCTCCCAGGAGATGGGCTCATGGGGTGACAGTTGATTTTTCCAATGAGTGACTTGGCTCGACGCGCTGGCATATGGTAATTAGTATTGGGTAAATAATTATATAGGTCACGTGTCATCCGCTTAGTGATTGTTTGCTAAGAACGAATCATCCCTTCGTCTTCTGTGCTGTACCCCCTATATAAACTTACTTTTACCTTCCTTATTTCTCACTTTTCGAAGAAATCAAATGATCAGAGCGCATCCATTCACCTTGTTCAACGTTCAATCTGTCATATTTATACGCCCGTCGTCTAAATTTCCTGACTTCATATTCACAACTGGTAAGCACTCGTTCTTTTTTGATTTATTCACTTTTATCACCGCCGAGTACTTTTAGATTCGTTAGTGTCTTAGGGTTTACCGTCACGTGTAGGTGACAGATGTCTAGTGCGTCGAGTAACCAGTCGTTTGTCCGCGAAGGAGCGAGCTATGATGAAGTACACCTGTTAGGTCAAAAAGATCCTGACACTACAAGTGAAGAGAGCTCATCTGCTACCTCCCCTTCCTCAAGGAGTGAGGATAGGACAGAGAGTAACTTTAGTGACGGTTTAGGTGAAAATGAACATCCAATCCAGTCCGTCATTAGTCCTGACAGGATGAGGAAGTTCATAATGCTTCCAATATGGATGGTCAACGACTTTACGTCCTCAATTAAGAAATCACACTTTAAAACTTTAAGAGATAAATACCAGATACTCGTCAACGTACCCCTCCGTCTGCCCTACAAATCGGAGAAGTGTTACTATAACGGCGTTGAGGGTGTCGGGATTTATGAGCAGATGCTCAAAGCTGGGTTAAGGTTTCCCTTAAGTCCATTTCACCGTCGACTCCTCCAATACCTAGGTTTGTCCGTCAACCAGGTTTCCCCAAACGCATGGAGGGTCTTCCTCAGCGTGGAGGTCTTGTATGGGGTTATGTCCAGCGGGAAGCAAAAGCTGACGGTGGAAGAGTTCTTTCACTGTTACTGTCCGGTTGAGATTACAAAATCTAAGGGTATGTATAGCTTTGTGGCGAGGAGTTCGTTGTTGCGGCTAGTGAGCGATACTTCAGATTCCAACAGGGACTGGAAGTCTAAGTACTTCTTTCTAGACGATAATGAGTGGATGTGTCATCCTGGTGACACCGAGTTCATGCCAGTTGACACAACATGGGGCATATTACCTGCGTCTGATATGTACCCGTTATTTATGTAATTTCAAATTATATACACCGTCGATATTTTTAACCACCTTCTTCTTGCAGCTCAAGACCGTCCACATGTTTCACTTGAGGAGTGGAGTTTTCTTGAGAAGATTTTTAAAAAAACCCAACTAGAAGAAAGGACCTGATCCAAGTTAGTCAGATTAAAGACCATAAACTGGTATTGTGAAGGACCAGAACCGTCAGAAGCAGCCCTTCGATACGAAAAACAAGTCTGCGTACGTAAGTTTATAAGAATTACGCTTATTTAATTCTTCCCTTTCACTCTCTTAACTTTTATACCGTCCTTTGCAGAAATGGATGACGCAAAAAAGAGAGCAATCATTAAGCAGCAGGCTGTTGCAAAAAAGAAAGTCGGCCAGACAGGTGGGACGGATACTTTTAAGCCGTCCGGAACCAAAAGAAAACCCTTTTTGGAGACTGACTGTCAACCCAAAAAACCAAAGGGTACGACTGAAAACATTGTGGGTCTTCAAGCGGAGATTAAGAAGACGGTCCCTCCCAAATATGGAAAGGGGAAAGGCCTGATGACGGGTGGCCAGGTGCCTCTGGCAGAGAAATCGCCCGTCCTCCTACGTGAAGATTCCAAGTACGCTCTGGAAAAGCTTTCTTCGATTTTAACTCCAGACGATTATGAAGACCTTAGGAATCACGCGACGGAGGCGATGGGGGAGACCGGCCTACTCAATATTGTACAGGTATCTCTCCATCCGTCTATTTCCTACTTTGTTCTCATCAACTTTATGCCTTTAACGAATATTTTGTTTTCAGGTCATGCTGATGATGAAGGGGTTAATGGGCCGTTGTCTTAATCACGAGACAGCCTTGAGCCGTATCAGGGCTAAAGCTGCATCGACGGAGGATGAGTTAGCTCAACTTCAAGCCTAGAGCATAGTCCAGGAGAAGAAGTTAGCCCTGTCGGAGCAGGAAAAGGGTGAACTGGAAAAGCAGACGGAGGTGCTGCAGAGAGTCCTTGAAGACAAAGAGAGGGAAATTAAATCCGTCAAGGACCAGCTCCGTTAGGTCAAAGAGGACGCGGTGAAGGAACATCGCGACTCTGAGGCATACTTGACGAAGTTGGGCGGCACCTTCGCTGACGGGTTCGACGATGCTCTTCGTCAGGTGAAGGTTTTGCATCTGGAGCTGGACTTGTCTCACATAAATATTGACGAGGCTCAGGCTCAAACATCCGTCCTTCCAGCCGCCTCAGAAAGCACTGAACATTTATTTGCTGAGGATCGTGATGCTCTTGGTGATGGAAACCGTGATGATGGTGATGAAGCTGATACTGCCATTCAAGTCCAGGCCCAAGTTGAAGATACTCAAGTTGAAGAAAAGGCTGTCCCGTAACTTGACCCTTTTTTTTTTTAATGACCAATATTTATACCGTCATGAACGACTCGCCCTTGGTGGCATTTTTATTTTATGTTCTTTATTTTAAACACTTCGTTTGTAGTTTGCCCAACAAAATATCCATTTATTTGAATCCATCTACTTTAATGAACGATTTGCATATTCTTATAGTGTTTGGTCTGAGATATAATTTGGATATTCTTTTGTATGTTTCATCCCTATGGGACGGACTTGTTCAACTTTATAATCCTTATAGGATTGATCCGTTCATTTTGTATGAACTTCTTGCGTTTGTACACCTTCGTGGGATGTATCCGTCTTCTTTGGAGGACTTGAAACTTTTAATGGGTGCTTATCCGTCCATTTTTATGGACTTAATAAGTTTCTCATCCTCGTGAGATGCGTCCATCCTCTTAAGGTCTTATAATAATTATACTCGGGGGATGTATCCGTCCATTTAAGGACTTAATAATAATTATACCTTGTCATTTATCCGTCCTCTTTAAGGACAAAATATTATTTAAACCCTCTTGGGATTTTCTCCGTCCTCTTTAAGGACTTAATATTATGTAAATCCTCTTGGGGTTTATTCGTCCTCTTTAAGGACTTGATAATAATTGCACCCCCTTGGGATGTAATAACTAATTCCGTCCACTATGGACATTGTAATTAAAGTAGAAAAATGTCTGAACAAACTCCTCATGCATAAGTAAAAAACCTACCTCTTGGGTTTAAGAAAGTATTGTAGCAAAAAATTAAATAAACCTTAAATGACTGTTGAATAAAAAACTAGGAAAAAACTAGGAAAAAGTAGACCGTCGAGCATTGCTCTCTGTTTTCTCTTCTATTGGTAGTATTTCTTGAGGTGCTCAGTGTTCCACGGGTGAAGCAATCTTTGTCCGTCTAGGGTCTCTAGGTGGTAGGTGCCTTTTCTTACCCATGAGGTGACTCTGTAGGGGCCTTTCCAGTTTGGACGAAGCTTACCTTGAGTAGGATCTCTAGTATTACCCATCACCTTTCTTAAAACGAGGTCCCCAACCTTGAAGTCTCTGTGTTTGATCTTAGAGTTGTAGTATTTGGCCATGAGATCCTGATATCTTGCAAGCCTTTGTTCAGCTGTTGCCCTGACTTCGTCTATTAGGTCGAGCTGGAGACGAATGGTCTCGTCGTTTCTTCCTTTGTCGTAGTTATTCACCCTATAACTGGTGAGTCCGATCTCTGCTGGGATGACTGCTTCACTTCCATATGCCAACCGGAACGGTGTTTCGCCTGCAGGTGTTCTTGCTGTCGTCTTGTATGCCCATAATACGCTAGGAAGTTCCTCTGGTGATATACTCTTTGCCCCCTCGAGCCGAGTTTTGATAATCTTTAGCCAAGATCGGTTTGTGATTTCAACTTGGCCATTGGCTTGAGGGTGTGTAAGGGATGAATAATGGTTCTTGATCCCAAGTTCTGAACAAAAGTTTCTAAAAGAGTTCTTGTCAAACTGCATCCCGTTGTTCGAGACCAAAAATCTAGGTATGTCGTACCTGCAAATGATATTCTTCCATACAAAGTTGCGCACATTTGTTTCTGTGATCGTAGTCAGTGCTTTTGCTTCTACCTACTTGGTGAAGTAGTCAATGCCAACAACTAGGAACTTCAATTGTCTGGCTGCAGTGGGGAAGGAGCCCATTATATCTAAACCCCATTGGGCGAACGGCCATGGGGCCGTCATTGGTGTGAGTTCCTCCATTGGTTGTCTTATGAAATTGCCAAATCTCTGGCATTTGTTGCAAGTCCTGACGTATACTTGGGCGTTCTTTTGCATGGTAGGCCAGTAGTATCCAGCTCGGATCAGCTTGTGAACTAACGACTGCGACCTTGACTGGTTCCCGCAAACCCCTTCATACACTTCTCTCATGACGTAATCTGCTTCCTCGGGGCCCAGTCATCTTAAATACGGGCGTGAAAATCCTCTTTTGTATAGGACACCATTGATTAGTATGAACCGCACCGTCTGTACCTTCAGCTTCCTAGCTGCTTCTTTAGCGTCAGGTAGCATGCCTTCCTTCAAGTAGGCGACTATTGGTGTGGTCCAGTGACTTTCAGAACCTCCCTCCTGCACGTGGATGTTATCAATAGTAGGTGAAAGTTGAACAAAGGAAAGTACCTTATCGAGGATGATCATGTGGTCAGCTGATGCGGCCTTAGCTAGCCGATTGGCCTGCTCATTTTCCCTTCTCGAGATCTGCATAATCTGGGCTTGCAAGTCGTTCATCTTCCTTTTCGCCTGGTCCAGGTACATTCTCATCCTTGTGCCCCTACATTTGTACTTGCCGGTCACCTAATTGGTGACGATCTGAGAATCACAGTGGATAATTGCATTGGTGGCACCTGTTGTTTTTGTGAGATCCAATCTTGCGACCAAAACTTCATACTCCGCTTCATTATTCGTCGTAGGGAAATTGAGGTGAACCATACATTCCACTTCGTCACCTTCCGAAGATCGAAGTACGATGCTCGCTCCGCCTGCTTGCTTATTGGACGAGCTGTCTGTATAAACATTCCATGGAGGATGCTTTTCTGCCCCCTGGTCCTTTAGACTAGTAAACTCCGCAATGAAGTCGGCGACTATTTGTCCCTTCATAGCTGTACGCGGGCGGTACTGTATGTCGAACTCGCTTAACTCAATTGCCCACAGTGCCATTCTTCCGGCGGCTTCAGGATTGCTCAAGGCTCGTTTTAATGGCTTGTCTGTCAGGACGATTATTGTGTGAGCCTGAAAGTAAGGTTTGAGTCTGCGAGCAGCTGTGATCAAGGCAAAGACGAGCTTTTCAATCGATGGATATCTTTCTTCTGCACCACGAAATGCTCGGCTGGTATAGTATACGGGCTTCTGAATTTTGTCTTCCTCCCGAATTAAGGCAGTGTTGACTGCAGCCGGTGACACGGCTAAGTATAAAAATAATTCTTCTCCTTCTTTGGTTGGGTTCAGCAATGGTGGAGAAGAAAGATAGGTTTTCAGATCATCGAACGCCAGCTGACATTCGGCCGTCCACTCAAAGGATTTCTTCAACGTGCAGAAGAATGGTAGGCATTTATCCGTCACCCTTGCTACGAATCTATTCAATGCAGCAACCTTGCCGTTGAGGCTTTATATTTCTTTCACATTTTTAGGGGGCGTCATCTCCATTATTGCGCGGATCTTATTTGGGTTGGCTTCGATCCCCCTTTGAGACACCATGAACCCCAAGAACTTTCCTGCTGTCACCCCAAACGTGCATTTGCTTGGATTGAGCTTCATGTTGTACGATCGAAGGGTGTTGAAAGTTTCTTTGAGGTCGTCCAAGTGGTCGTCCTCCTTTCAGCTTTTCACCAGCATATCGTCTACGTACACCTGGACGTTCCTTCCAATCTGTTTTGTGAACATCTTGTTCATAAGCCTCTGGTATGTTGCGCCGGCATTTTTAAGGCCAAACGGCATCACTTTGTAACAGAAGAGGCCTTGACTTGTAACGAACGAGGTCTTTTCTTGATCCACCTTGTCCATCTTGATCTGGTTGTATCTAGAAAAGGCATCCATGAAACTTAGCAACTGATGTTGGGCTATTGAATCGACTAGGGTGTCAATCCTTGGGAGAGGGTAGCTATCTTTGGGACAAGCTTTATTCAGGTTTGTGAAGTCTACACACATCCTCCATTTCCCGTTGTCTTTCCTAACCATTACTACGTTTGCTAGCCAATCGGGGTAGTAGACTTCTCTAATAAAATTTGCCTCCTGCAACTTGCGGACTTCCTCCGCTATAGCTTGGTCTCTCTCTTGCGCGAAAACATGCTTTTTTTAGAGGACTGGTGGAAAGGCGGGAGATACATTCAACCTGTGGACCATGACGGAGGGTTCAATCCCGGGCATATCTTCATGGCTCCATGCAAAAACGTCCCGATTTGCCTTAAGAAACGTTTGGAGTGCTTGTAGGGTCGTTGGACTGGCAAGGGCGCCAATTCGGGTCGTTCGCTCCGGCACGAAGTCGTCTAAGGATATTTCCCTAAGCTTCTCAATAGGTTCTGCCATCGTCCGTTGTTATTCGATGCTCATTGTCTGCATCTGGTCATCCATCTCCATCATCGTCACGTAACATTCTCGCACGGCAACCTGGTCCCCACGTAGTTTCCCTATTTCGTAATCAGTGGGGAATTTAACCATTAGATGGTAGGTCGAAGTTACGACCTTCCATGAATTAGGAGTGGGACGTTTAATTATGGCATTGTATGCAGACGAGCAGTCGACCATGAGAAACGTGACATCTTTTGTAGTTTGCTGGGGGTAATCACCAATCATGACGGGTAGAGTAACCGCACCGAGGGGGTATACCTTGGTTCCCCTGAACCCGACAAGGGGAGCATTTGTTGGGACCAGTCGCTCTTTACCAATCCTCATCTACTAGAAAGCCGGGTAGTAAAGGATATCAGCGGAGCTTCCGTTGTCGATCAAGATCCAGTGCATGTTGTAGTCTCCTACTCGTATGTTAACGACGAGTGCGTCGTTATGTAGGTGGTGGAGGCGTCGAGCGTCGTTCTCCGAGAATCCGATGATGGGTGTTTCATCCTGTTCTTTCTTGGGAACGAAACTTGTTTGCTGGATGTTCTAGACCGTTCTGAAGTAGGTCTTTCGAACCTTTTTTGACGAGCTGGAGGTCGCTTTGTCTCCTACAATCATCCTTATATCCCCAATGGGCGGTCTTGGGCGCTCGTTTTCTTGTCGGGGAATCTGTTCTTGTGGCGGGTCCATTCTTTTCCTGCTAACAAACCTCTGTAACTTTCCTTGCCTTATGAGTGCTTCTATCTGTTGCTTTAAGTCATAGCAGTTTGCTGTGTCATGGTCATGGTTTCTGTGAAAGCGGCAGTATTTGTCCCGAGGCCTTTTATTGGGATCTCCTTTCAGTTTGCCTAGAAAAGTAAGAGCTCCCTCATCTTTAATCTGCATCAAGATTTGGTCTATTGGGGCAGTAAGCGAAATGAAGTTTGTAAACCTCCTAGCTGGAGGTTTAGAGCGCCTTTCTTCTCTTTTGTCTCCCGTCCTTGCACTCTTTTGTCCCCTGTCTTGATGTACTTCGTCCTGTCTTTCTCTTTTCCTGGAGGGCTTTTCTTCTCGGGCCAAGAGTGCATCCTCCGCGTTCATGTACTTGGTTGCCCTGTAAAGTACATCGGACATGGTCTTTGGGTCATTCTTATATAGGGAGAATAGGAATTCACCCTTCCTCAATTCGTTCGTGAATGCGGCTACTAGTATTTTATCGTCCGCTTCATCTATTGAAAGTGTGGGCAATGTATGACCTTAGCGTTTCGTCCTCCCGCTGTTTAATGTTGATTAGGCACGCGGTGGACTTCTTGGATCTGTGCCCTCCGATGAAATGCGATGCAAATTGAGCACTTAGCTCCTTGAAAGTACTGATAGAGCCTAGCGTCAACCTGCTAAACCAGACCCTTACAGAGCCTCTTAATGTCGTAGGGAACGCCTTACACATTATTTCGTCCGCTACTCCTTGTAGATGCATCAACAACTTGAAGGTTTCCAAATGATCCAACAGGTCTTTGGATCCGTCGTACCTTTCGATCTGAGGCATGCTGAACTTCGGAGGGAGAGGGTATGAATTGACGGACACTGTGAATGGTGAATCCGTCCGATGAACCAGGTCGTCCAGGTCGTTAGATACCTGTCCTTTGAGAGCGTTCATCATAAAATCCATGCCCTCCTTCATCATCTGCATCTCCGCAACTACACTAGATGGGACTTGGTCTGCAGTTGATGGTTGGTTCATGTCCTGTCGTTCGGGCCTGCTCTGGGCGATACTCCCTTCCGGCCCCTGTTGGTTTCTCCTTTCGGCGCTGCTGGCCTTCTGCTCTTCCTCCTGAGTGTTGAGTGTTGTGTCCTTCTAGCACAATTGCTCTTTTAGGTCGTGGTTACGTTTGGTGAGGCGTTATACCGCTGCTGCGAGGGTTTGAACTTGCCTCTCAAGAGCTGTGGTGTGTGTTTCCCCTTGATCGTTTGTTGTGGTCGCCATCGAGCGTGTGAGTATCATGCAACTTTTTGTCCAGAAAGCTCAAAGTAATAACTTTTCCTTGTGCTCCCCACAGACAGCACCAACTGATGATGCTCTAAATATCATCAGTAAGCTATAAGGTCCTCTTAACCACACTTGATGCAACCTGCAAAACACAGATCAAGGAATACCTTAAAAGGGTACCAGTGTGGTACCGACCAAAGATCCTCCGAAAGTTAAGTTAGAAGATGCTCACAACCTTAGAGTGCTAGAGTTGGGGAATAGTATGCGTACCTTTGCTTGTGAAAGCCTTTGGGGTTTTTATAATAGTGTAGAACCGACTTTCTTTTCTTGTAAAAGAAGTCTTTTTCATATAGAACTTGTCATTCATTGGGCGGATATTGCGGAACCCTCGTTATATTTGGATTCTATTCCTTTTGGGATTCTACATACCCTAACTATGCGTGAACGCAAATTGTTTCTATTTACAAGGAGTTGACATGTGTATTTCAAACCCATCTACATAATGTTCGTTCATTCTGGATCCATCTACATCATGTATATATATTTTTTCTCGTCATCTCAAATAGGTCCGTTTGTCATACCAATTTTATCCTCTTCAACAGTATATTTTTGTACTTTGTTTCCCACCTCCCCCTTCTTTGTTTCTATTCATTTTTTTAAGCTCCATGTGGTCTTGCATTTTTGGAAAGTCAATGAAGACAATGTACACAGGACGCCCCTCTCAATTATCATGCGTGCCGACCAATGTCGAAGCCATAGTACATGCACACCATTTAATAAATTACATTCACATGCAACCACCTTCTCAAAAAAAAAAAATGCAATCGTGTTTATTTTGTTTCTTATTATTTTTTTTCAGTACCAGTGAATAATAAATTAGTCGTTACTGTTTGTCATATTCACACATTGAAATAAGCTGTTCAAAAATCACGTCCATGCGAATACAAATTGTTCTTCTTCTCCAAAAAGGAAACACAACTGGATAAATTCATAGAAATTTCACTGAATATATATATATATATATATATATATATACACACACACACATTGATTTAGAAATTATTTTTTAAAATTTTTTATGAAAAAAGACAAAAAAAAAAACTGATTTTTTAAATAAAATTTTTATATTTTTCATAAAAATATTATTAAAATATTATTTTAAAAATAGTACATTAACAAATATTTTAAGAATATCTGTGAAATAGATCTGATACATTTGTCACTTTTTAGTTTTTAGGTACAAATGTTAACTAACGGATGAATATTTGTCGCTTTGTAATCTAATGGTAATTACAATGTCGTTCTTATGGTACATAAAGTAGAGTATTCTTCAACATTAATATGGTAGTTCAATAAAGTGCGGTAGGTGTGGAAAAACTGTCATTTTACGAGGTTGATTATCTAATCTTACTTATTAGGTGGCTCCAAATTGTGTGATGAAGTTACCGTCACGGCGAGTTTATTTATTAGCATTCATGAATTTCCTTTTCTTTTTTCATGCATTTCGGAAGATAAAACATTGTAGGATTTTGTTAACGAATCCACTAAGGTCTAAGAACAGTGGTTAAGATGTAATTAATGCTTTATTAAATAATATTTTTATATATTTTTCAAAAAATAAAGTCAAATTATATATATATATATATATACACACACACACACAACCACAATGAATTTGTGCCTGTAAGTCAGTGAATTATTACTGCATGTATTTTATTTTATAAAAACATGTACAGTACAACTTATAATTGAGTATTTATTAGTTTTTAACATGTGCCCTTATGACATTTGTTAACAAGACCCAATAACTTAAGTATTATATTAGGACAAAGATTGGGTCTATTGCTCTTATGCACTAGGCCAGTCAAGATTATGACATGTGTCTACTTTTAATTACATGTTTTAATTTCAATAGCTTTAACAATACTTGAATCAAGCCAGGTCAATTAGATCATATATATTAAGTTCAATGTGATACGATTATACACTCAAAGTTAAAAACTGAACAATATGCTTTGAATTTCTTGACTGACAAAATATAGCAGCGAAGAATAGTAATTTTTATTATTCTTTGTTATAAATAGTAAATACAATGTGGCGTGGAATCCACATATACGTGGTTTTGTTTTCATGTGACTCGAGCGATGGTTATAAATTATAATGAAAAAAATAAAATAAAAAATTCAGTCTTATCTGAATATTTCACTTTATGTTTATGTTTTTCTTATAAATTTAAAATGTTTTTCTTATTTGACTATTCTATTTTATACTATACCAACTTAGACAGAATATATTATGGTGGCAAAGCATAAAGAGAAACATTTAAAGGAGAAAGTCTATAAAAGAAAAAAAATTCTATAATCATAACATTTTCAAATGCAAAGTTATGAGTTATTACTGACTATTACTAGTAGATAAAAAAAATAATTTTAAGTATGAGTTTAAATTAAAATCGATAACAATTTATTACTTATAAATTATTGTAAAAATAGTATAAAAATATCGTGAATTATAATGTTAAAAAAAATATTTTCAGAAGGAAGTTTCACTCTTTAAATTAGGATAAAGTAAAATTTTATAAATAATAAAAAAAAACATTAAAATAGAAAAGGCAATGTTTATTGGTCTATGATAGAGGTGTTCCACGAGCTACCATCTTCCGCACAAAACGTTGGAAAAGTGAACAGAGTTCAGAGATTGGAAAACAATGCCGACCACATAATAGTTTTGCCACTTAAAGAAAAAAATAAAAAATAAAAAAAAGTCGAAAATGTAGTACTAATTAACAGTAACAACTCTTTGAAAAGTCCGCAAATCCAGCCGAAAATAAATCCAAATCCAGGCGTATTTATGACCCTAATAAGCAAAAGTACTTATCACTTTACATATCACTCTCACTTATCACATTTACAAATAAGTACAGTCTCTTATAAGATCTACTTATCAAGCCAATCCATCTCATCTCGTTTCTTTTGTCTCTCATCACGGTATTTAAACCTGTCCGATTCATTTGTTTCTTCGCTTCAGACCTCTCTCTCTCTCTCTCTCACACATTTTTCCAAATCCCTAACCCTTTTTCCATGTATAAATACTCAAACAAAGTATAGCTCGCTCTCTCAAAGCGAACAAAAGCTATAGAAGCTTAGAAAAACCACTCAGAAATTCTCTCAAACCTTCCGATCTGTGAAAAATAAAATCTCTCTAAGGTATTTTTCTCTCTCTCTTCCTCATTTTCCTATTTTCTCTCTGTAAACTTTTTTTTTAATTTTAATTTTAATTTTTGTTTTTTTTTTTTTTTTCTGGTTGAAAATTTTGTACTGAGAAAATCTGAGTTTTTTTTTTTTTGGGTACGTGTTTGGTGCATAATTTAGGGCTTTGATGCCGAAGTGTTATCGATCTGTGAAGGTGTAGATCTTTCTGGTAGTTTTGTTCAATTTTTATTTTTATTTATTTTTGATTTTTTTGTTAGAGACAAAGCCATGTCTTCGCTTAGCAGAGAACTCGTGTTTCTCATACTTCAGTTTCTCGACGAAGAGAAATTCAAAGAAACTGTGCACAAGTACGCTTATTTTTCCCTTACTTTGCTCAATTTTTTTTTTTTATAAAATTTTTGTATAATATATTTGGTTAATAATGGTGATTGTGGATGCGAAAGGCTGGAGCAAGAGTCAGGGTTTTTCTTCAACATGAGGTATTTTGAGGATATGGTGACAAATGGTGAGTGGGAGGAGGTGGAGAAGTACCTTTCTGGTTTCACAAAAGTTGATGATAATAGGTACTCCATGAAGATCTTCTTTGAGATTCGCAAGCAGAAGTACCTTGAAGCTTTAGATAAGTATGTGTGTGTGTGTGTGTGTGTGTTTATTTTTTTAATGCTTTGTATTGAATTTTGGATTTTGTGTTGAACTACGGCTTTGTTAGCTTTGCTCATTTTGTTTGTTTGCTACTTCTTGTTGGTTAATTTTTGTCTGAAAAAAATATTGAGAAATGGAATTAAAAAAATTGATAATTGGTAGGCGGGATCGTGCTAAAGCCGTGGAGATTTTAGTTAAGGACTTGAAAGTGTTTGCTGCATTTAATGAAGACCTTTTTAAGGAAATTACGCAGCTTCTGACTTTGGAAAACTTTCGGTATGAAAAGTGTGATTTCGAGAATTGTTTTTGTATATTTCAAGTTCTTACGTTTGTTATGATAATGACTACAGACCATATTTTTTTAAGTAGGCTAAAATTTTCATGGGTTTCTCTTTTTTTTTTTTTTTTTTAATAATTAATTTGCAGAGATAATGAACAGCTATCTAAGTATGGAGATACTAAGTCTGCTAGGGGTATAATGCTTGCTGAGCTAAAAAAGTTGATAGAAGCTAACCCCCTGTTTCGTGATAAGCTTCAATTTCCTCCATTGAAGAACTCAAGATTGCGAACTCTAATTAATCAGAGGTCCCTGAGAAATTCTTGCCTTTTCTTTTGTATTTTAGACTCATTGGTAGTCTTGCTTTAAGTAATACACATATTTTTACTATCTTCTTACATTTCTTTGCATTGGATTGCAGTTTAAATTGGCAGCATCAACTTTGTAAGAACCCAAGGCCTAACCCTGACATTAAGACACTATTTGTAGACCACACTTGTGCAACACCAAATGGTGCACGAGCCCCGTCCCCTGTCACGAATCCCTTAATGGGTGCCGTCCCTAAGGCGGGGGGTTTCCCACCACTGAGTGCTCACGGTGTAAGTGAGAACTATATGATAACTGTTCTGCCTTTTAGGTAATTAAGCTGTTTTGAAGTATGAATTGCTGGATATTTGACTTTGTTCTATATGTTTATAGCCATTTCAGCCCACACCGGCCGCTCTTCCAACGTCTCTTGCTGGCTGGATGGCCAATCCATCTTCTGTGCCTCACCCTTCAGCTTCTGCAGGACCCATAGGTTTGGCTGCAGCTAACAATGCAGGTAGTTATATAATATACAAAGCCTTTTCACCAGCTGCTTTTGGAACTGTTTTACTAACGATAGATGTTCCACACTGTAGACTGATATAAATGCATGTCTACTTATTATGGTTGGTTATAACTTATAAGCAAAGCGTACTTGATCAAGATGATGTGATTGGTAAATCATAATCAGGATATTGAAACACAGAATTTAACAAATCATGAGAAGCATACTTATCGAAAAAGGAAAAAGAAATCCTGAGAGAAGCATGAAATTTTAATATGAAGACACTGTTGAACCCTTCTATTTTAGTTAACTTCTCTGTGTCCATTTTAACTGATGTATTTCTACCCATTATGTGTCTGTTTTTATCATGGTGGCAGCAATGTCGAAGCGCCCAAGAACTCCTACCAATAACCCCGCTATGGACTATCAAACAGCTGATTCTGAACATGTCTTGAAGAGAGCTAGACCTTTTGGAATGTCCGATGAGGTACCACATATCTTTTTCATCCTATTTCTTCTCTTTATGACTAGATTTTCTTAGCAGAAATCTGAGTAATTAGTACTATTACTAAAATTTAAAGTTTTCACACATCTGATTTTGGGCAATCTTTTAACATGGCTTGAGTCTTGTGGTGCCAACTCTTTGAGGCTCAAGGAAATTGATTTATGCAGTCAGCGAGATGTGAGGGTTCTCTTATTACACAATTGGGGGTTGAATATTGTTGTATTTATATATTTTTCTTGTCTTTTCTTCATTCTTTCTTTCTTTCAATCTTAGTTTTTCTGCTGTTGCCAATACGTTGTAGCTCAAATGATGCTTCCTTATTCCAAAATAATGGGATAGAGGGTGCTTGTCGGTACTAGTGCATATGGGGAAAAAATCATATTTTTTCTCATGTTGTGGTGTTTTAAATTTCCCTTGGCACATTGTGAGGTGCACAGTGCACTTATTACACAATTGGGAGTTGCATCCCCTCCTCTTTCTTCCCCATTCCCCCCCCCCCCCCCCTTTCAATCGCTTTTTTTTTTATTGTGTTGCAGTTCTTATTCATTTCCATGGGACATTGTGATTAGAAACTAGGTACTCATGCTGCATCTATGCTACTTGTCTTACGATGTGGGTTGATGGGGTGGTCCTGTTTTAATCTATGTAGGAGGAAAGCTCTTTGCCTCAATTTCGGCTTTAGGGAATGAGATTTACTTTCCTGATTGAATATCAAGCCATCAAGCAACCAATCGAAGTGAGAAAGGAGATTGACATAGAAAATAGAATGATTTAATGTGAAGATGGGGTTACATATGAGATATTATTAACTAATGATTAATTGACTTATCCATCCAAAAGCACTTGTTTAGCATATATATTTGAATGCCTATTAAATTGAATTATCCTTTATATATTATGAAAATCCTTTAGTGATTATAAAATATCATACAGATTAATTGGAACTTGTAAAAAAAAAAAAAAATTCATACAGATAATTTGATTATAATATTAGGCCATATTTATTTGAAACAAATGGAGGAGTACATAAATTTAGAAGAAATGTTCATTCGGTTGTTTGGGTTCTGGTTTGTGCTTCCTTTTCTGTCCCTAGTACACGGGGAAGGGGTATGGTTCTCAGTATTCATGGTGATTACATGATTGGTATTCTTTTGGCTATACTGTCATGTCATTTTATGAAATTTTGATAATAATCTTATAGTTTGTGAAACTGAGGTTGATGTCCTTTGTCTTCAAGCCAAACTTTTGGCTTTTGCCGTTGCTTGAAAAATGCTTCAATGTGTAATTTTTGCCTTTTCTTGAAAGAACAATGTCAAAGGTTAAGTTTACATAATTGGTGATACATACATGATTTTTCAACAGGTCAACAATCTGCCAGTAAATGTTCTTCCTGTTCAATACACTGGCCAGAGCCATGGTCAAAGTTCCTACACTTCTTCTGACTTGCCCAAGACTGTTGTTATGACTCTTAATCAAGGATCAGCTGTCAAGAGTATGGATTTCCATCCAGTGCAACAAATTCTACTTCTTGGTGAGCACATGTTTCTGTTTTTGGATGGAGTTTTTATTTAAATTTGGGTTTGGATTCTGGATTGTTAGCATTTTCCCCCCCCCCTTAATACGTGTGCCTCAATAATTTCAGTTGGAACAAACATGGGTGAGGTCATGGTATGGGAACTAGGTAGTCGTGAAAGGATTGCTTCTAAAAATTTCAAAGTCTGGGATATTGGGTCATGTACAGTGGCTCTGCAGGTTTGGCTTTTGATACTGGTTTTTTCTTTTTGCACATGTCATGTTTGGTGTCTAGTAAATAAACCCCTTCTTCAGTGAAAATCACTTTTTCTTGTTCTCTTATAGGCATCTCTGGCAAATGATTATACAGTATCAGTCAATCGCGTTGTGTGGAGCCCTGACGGAAACCTTTTTGGTGGGTTCAAATGCTTTTGCTGATATATTTTACTGTTTAATTATTGTTTTTTGATTTAGAAACCTGAGAATCTGGTGTCTTAGAAAAAAGAATGTTATAAGAATGACACTGAGCTTGTGGTGAGTCATGATTCTTCTTGTCCCTACTCAGGTGTTGCATACTCTAAGCACATTGTGCACATATACTCCTATCATGGGGGTGATGATCTACGAAACCACCTTGAGGTTTGTTGCATCAACTAATCCCTCTAATGTTGAGTTTCCTTTTCTAGCCTTCTTCAACTTATTATTATTAAGGGTCCAGTTAGCAAGTTCCCTTATTAGGGAATTTTGTTAATGAGCCATTTTAGAAAAGGTTTTAATATCACTTTTATGGAAAATATAAAAAGCTGTCAAAAAATTTTTTTTTTTTCCTTTCCCATAAAAAGTTTTTGAAAGTATGTCTTAAACAAATTCCCTTAGGGCATCTGTTAACAAAATCCTATTATTAATTATTAATTATTTTTTAATTTTATGTTTTTTTAGTTTCTTTCTTATGAAAATTTCATATGGTTCCCTTTGGCTAACTAATTTCTGATGGATTTCTTTTTGGTATCTCAGATTGAGGCTCATGCTGGCAATGTAAATGATCTTGCTTTCTCTTATCCAAATAAACAACTCTGTGTTGTCACTTGTGGCGAGGACAGAGTCATTAAGGTTTGTTTTGTTCTATAACCATTTCTGATGTGATTTTGTGGGTGGGAAATTATATATAATGTTTCAAGGATTGTTTTGCAGGTGTGGGATGTAGCCACTGGGACTAAGCAGTATACCTTTGAGGGTCATGAAGCACCTGTATATTCCGTATGTCCACATCACAAGGAAAATATTCAGGTATTTTTTTTCAATTATATTGATTATAAAGCAAGGAAAATGAGGTGTTCTTGTTCTGTGATTTTTTTTCTTTCCTTTTAATTATGAAAGGAAGGCATTAGGATCCAATTTAAACAAAGAAGGGGGCTTTATATATTTTTTTTGTTTCACCTAAATCACACAGCAAATCTGTATATAGGTTATTTGACTCCTCACACACCACCCCCCCCCCCCCCCCCCCCAAAAAAAAAAAGGAAAATTGAAAGAAAGAGAATCTGTACTAGTTTTAACCTAACTACTAAGATTTTCATGTATTGTTTGCAGTCAAAATGTGTTTTTTCCATTGCCAATATTTGGCCTTGCTAAGCTACTTACTAGGTCCTGCCATTTTATGAGAAGCATGAGTAATTAGAATCAACAGATTTGTCAAAGTGTTTGCATGTTGGGCTTGCTTTGTGACTGGATGAAGAAGTAAAGAGCTATTTCCATAGTTATAGGAACAAATTATTGACGTTGGAAAAACTAAAACAATGCAACTTGGAAATTAAAGAGAATGTAAAATAATGATAGAGAAAATAGGAGTTAATACCTAGGCTTGCTTAAAGTCAGCAGCAAGCAAGCATGAATAAATCTCTAGGAGTTAGCACCTAGAGTTAACTAGATTCGGCACCAGACCATTAGGGCAAAATTAGAATTAGGGTTTAGTATATAAAGTATTGTACTCCTATGCAGAGAGTATCATTTTAACGATGTAACAAGCCACCTTGATGAGCTGATGCTTTATGGCTAATTCTAAATGAATTGAGAAATCCAAATGATTGAATTAAAAAAAAAAAATACCCTTGGCTTTAAATAGAATTACTAATAAACCTAATTAAATAGTTGGGCTTAAAATAAAATACAATTGACCAAGGGAAATACTATTGACTCCATAATCAAATAAGTCTAAATTAAAATAAATATTTGCTTGCGCTTCCCACGTCAATTTATTAAAGTAGGGAAACAAGCAACCGGGAAAATGGACAGGTTTGAGTTCATTTGAGTTATTTGCTTTGGTTTTTTACTTTTAAAAAAAAATTATATAGCTGTTGGATTTTCTAAGCTTCCTAAATTTTTTTTCTCCAGTTTATCTTTTCAACTGCAACTGATGGAAAGATAAAGGCATGGTTGTATGATAACATGGGTTCAAGAGTTGACTATGATGCACCAGGCCATTCATCCACCACAATGGCATACAGTGCCGATGGAACGAGGTCCATATCTGAAATTTGTACTTTATCAAAAAAAATTTTGCTATCATTTGATGATGTTACTGAAATTGCTTTCCATTATCTATGGGCAACTCATAGGTTGTTCTCATGTGGGACAAATAAAGAAGGAGAATCATTCTTAGTGGAATGGAATGAAAGTGAAGGTGCTGTCAAGCGCTCATATCATGGACTTGGGAAGCGAACTGTGGGGATTGTGCAATTTGATACAACTAGAAATCGGTTCTTAGCTGCTGGTGATGATTTCTTGGTCAAATTTTGGGACATGGACAATACTCAGTTATTGGCAACTATTGAAGCGGAGGGTACTTTACCGGTAATTATGGTTATGCTTGGCTTAGTGTTGATTTATCTTTAGAAATCTTCTTGCCAACCAATTATCCTGGTCTTGAAAACCTGCAGGCTTCTCCTTGTATTAGATTTAACAAGGAAGGTATACTGTTAGCTGTGTCAACAAATGATAATGGTGTTAGAATCTTAGCAAATGCAGATGGAATTAGGCTTCTAAGAACTGTGGAGAATCGCACATTTGATGCTTCTAGAGTTGCTTCTGCGGCTGTTAAGGTAAACACCCCCAACACTCCCCCCCACCCCCGCGCATGCGCGTGCATGTGTAAGAAAAGCAAATCTGTTTCAATTATATTTTCTAATTGCATAATCTGTATATAGGTCCCCCCTTCTTTAGGCACATTTGGATCTACCGATATAACTGTTGGAACAAGCATTGGAGATCGAGCTCCTCCTGTAGCAGCCATGGTTGGAATGGTGAGTGTTTAATTAGTTCCCTTTTGTGGGTGCTTAATGAGAGTTCATTAGAAGAACCAATCTGTTAATTTGACCTGCATGCTATTACAAGGGAGCATGTGTGCTTGTTACCGTATACGTTTTGGATGTTCATTAAAGTTAATATTTATACATTAAGTGATTAATTTTTTTTTCCTTTTTGTGAGTTTGTGTAGAACAATGATAGTCGAAGTTTGGATATAAAACCCAGAATTGCTGATGAGTCAGTTGATAAATCTAGGATCTGGAAACTGACAGAGATCAATGAACAATCACAATGCCGCTCCTTGAGGCTCCCTGATAATTTAACAGCAACGAGGGTATGGGTCCACTCTCTCTAATCTTATTAGAAAGAAGATAATTTTTGTGCCACTTCACCAACTTTTGTTGACTTTCAAATGATAAATACTTTCTTCTTCTTTTATTCTGTCTTGTGTACTTGTGCAAGTCTAGTTGACAATGCAGAGTTTTAATTTTGGCAAACACGTATGGGACTACTAAATCACAGCATTGGTCCAATTGTGTGCATGCGTTTGCACCACTAAAGGTCATCACGGATGCTTTACCTAGTAATCGGTTTGGGTGCATGCATATTTTGTGTTTATGTATGTGCATGTGAGAGAGAGAGTATGGTATAATGTAAAAAAGTCTCATCTGTTTTCGGCTTTTGGTGTGATTCATGCCTGGCTACTAGTGCAATCCTATGGGCAGTTTATTCTAGCTCTTGATAATGGACAAGTCTATGGCACTATTTTCAATTACTTCTTCTTTGGAGCATATTGTAATCACTTATAGATTAAAAAAAAAAAAAAAGGTTCTGCGAAATGAAAAAAAAAGTTTTATTTATTTATTTATTAAGACTATCATTTTTATTTATTTTAAATAGTTTTAGTAGTTATGGAATAGTATGCTGTATGATGCTTTCTAGGAAGTTTGCATTATCTATATTCGAGTTCAAGTAATCAATTAAAATCTGTCTGCCCAAACGTGGTACTATTAGAACATTGCATGGTTGCTAACAGGCAGTAAAGCATGAATGAAATGCTATCAATTTATAAGGGTTTTTAATTTTATTAATAATAATAATAATAATAATAATTATTATTATTATTATTATTTTAATTATAAAAAAACTACATTGGATGTAAATGAATTAGTTTCAGTTGAGTAGTTATGATAATTTTCATTTGATCAGCTATGGAATGAGTGGATTGTTGTCTAGTGGAGGATTGGGGTCAATGATGCTGACCAGACCAGGCACCCGTGAGTACTGCTGTGGTCTATCCTCAGGGATTAACAGATCACTTGGCTTTAAAAAAAAAAAAAGATTTATAGTCACGCTTTGTTTCTTTTAACGATAATGTTTTCAAGAAAATGAGTCATTTGTTTTTCCAAAAAATTTAGTGGAAAACAATCTCAAAGAATAAATCATACTTTTTATGTTGACCAAAATTAATTTTCCTTGGACTCATTTTTTCTTATGCTACCAAACATTGGAAAACATGAAAAACTATCTTTATACAATGCTCTCCATCAAAACAAACAAAGCATCAGTGTGTGCTGCACTTAATAATTTTCATGTCCTTTGCAATATAATATTGCAACTCTAATTTCTTTAAATATGTCTTGCATTTGATGATAAAACACCAGTTGTATAGATCTCTTTGAATTTGAGGTTTAAAATGGTGTTAGTATTGGTTTTCACTTATGGTTCTAACACATTGACAACTACTTCAGGTTTCTAGATTAATTTATACAAACTCTGGTCTAGCTATATTGGCATTGGCATCTAATGCTGTACATAAGCTTTGGAAATGGCAGAGAAATGACCGTAATTCAACAGTGAAGGTGTAGAAGTTTTTCCAGAAGGTTGCATTTCCATTTGATTGTTTTAATATCTACAAGCTTACTAATTACAAAGAATTTTCTTCCTGTAGGCCACAGCTAGTGTATCACCACAATTATGGCAACCTTCAAGCGGAATATTAATGACAAATGACGTTAGTGATACAAATTCTGAGGATGCTGTTTCATGCTTTGCGCTTTCAAAGAATGACTCATATGTCATGTCAGCTTCAGGGGGGAAAATTTCCTTATTCAATATGATGACATTCAAGGTAGATAGTTGCGCTTCTTTGCATAGGTTTGTCATTGGTATATTCTGTATAGTTGGATGATTACTTTACTCAGACCTGGCATGTAGTTTATTTTAATAAGTAAACCTCGCAAACAGCGTTGATGTAGCTGTTACTGGAGATTATTTAGCAAGTCAACCTTTTTATTTTCCACTATTTACTTATCAAAAAAATAATGACCAAGTCACTGCAGAAGTATTCTTCCTCCTAAAAAATACACCTAGGAATTTTATATTGGTTTTGGGGCATGATTATTGCAATGTTATATATATTTTTAGTCCTTATATATCCATAATAATGGAGACTGTAATTATTAAGTTTATATGGTTTCTAATGCAGTTTCCAGGTTGAGTATAGGGATACTTTTTTCAGAAGTAATTATTAAGTTGGGAAAACGAAGTAAAAACCCAGGGAAAATTACTGATCTAGATATTATATTGGCTGGGTTTTAGTGCGGAGTTTTCTTCACATTTCCTTCTTTTGCCTCTTCATTAAATTTGCTTCTATATCTGTGGTTGTATTTATTGTGAGGCTTTTTCACTTGCAGACAATGACAACATTCATGCCCCCACCCCCTGCTGCTACATTTCTTGCATTTCACCCTCAAGACAATAACATCATTGCCATAGGCATGGAGGACTCTTCTATTCAAATTTATAATGTCCGGGTTGATGAGGTCTTACTTCTATCTAGCTGAAGCTTGAATGTGGGAATTAAATTTGTTAATTCCTCTGTCCACTTTGTTGGTTCTGTTCAGAAATTTTGACTTTTTAAGGGGGTATTATTTAAAGTGTTGCTTTCAAATAAAACAGCATAACTATTCAAACTTACCCCTTTATTTTGAACTCAAATATGGCAAATAAGAAGGGGATATCAACTTTTCAAAAAAGGTGAATGGTAGTTGGCAAAGTTATTAACATTGTGTCCATTGACTTTTTAAAGTGGACAATATTTTGTGATATCCCAAGATGAAGTAAAGGACCAACACTATGGGATAGGGGGAGTATTACTAAACTGGCTTTTGGAGATGTTAACAACTTGCATGCTTCATTTTCACAGGTTAAGACCAAGCTAAAAGGTCATCAGAAAAGAATTACAGGCCTTGCTTTCTCTCATAATTTAAATGTGCTTGTGTCATCAGGAGCAGACTCTCAGGTAAAAAAAACATAAAAGAGTTTTCTGTTACCATAACCAACCAGCGGCTGAAATGCTTTTGAGGGCTCAACCCCCTTCATGTTTAGCTTACATTTAGCCCTTTTTTGTCATTCACTATTCACATCAAGATCATTTCGTTATGGCCACAGGGGCAGGCCTTGACTGGAGATGTTCTCAAAAATGGATGTCATTAGAAACGTTTCTATTTACTTTCTTTTTGTTCTTCTTTGCATCAAGTTTTTCTTTTTGTTTTTCTTTGCATTTACCATAGGAGAAAATATGAATAATTTGACCAAATTATGCATATTGGATGCATCAACTCAAAAATGTCACCCACATCCTTTCCAACTTTAATTTTGTTGTTTTTCTTTACAGCTGTGTGTTTGGAACACAGATGGATGGGAAAAACAGGCTAGTAAATCCTTACAGATGCCAGGTGGGCGAGCTGCAGCTCCCCTTGCGGATACCCGTGTTCAATTTCATCTAGATCAGATGCATTTGCTGGTTGTTCATGAAACGCAAATAGCATTATATGATGCACCAAAATTAGAATGCCTTAAACAGGTACGCCAGTTATATAAATACATGCATTGATACATAACTGCATGACATATGCTTGCATAACTAATTGAACATCCGTTGTATTTTCGAATTGTAATTGCATTTGTTTATTTGATTCACTTGTTTAATTGATTCACATTTACAAGTACACTAGCCGAGAACCCGTGTGTTGCGCGTGACAATTATTTTTATGGTGATTTTATTAATTTTTTTTTTACAATTTAAACTAATCTAATAATGAGTAATGTATTTCGTAATTATATTTTTATTTATTATAGGAACAATCATAAATGTAATATAGAAGCAATCCAAAACACCAAAAAAACGAAAACTAAAAAAAATTAATAAAATTTAACAATGATTAATTGAACCAATATTTGGATAAAATTTTGTTTTTGATAATCTATTAAAATTATTTTCTTTGTAGAAATTATAATTTCGGCCATCCAAAACATATTATCAAATAAATAATTATTAGCAAAATTTAAGAATTAAATTTCTATACATGCATTGTTATAAAATAATAATAATAAAAATAAAATTACAAAAGTCAAAATTTGTCACCTATCCGATTATTTTCGTTTGACTAACCTTTACTTTTTTTTAAATGAATGACATTATAGAGTACTTTTAATACAACTATTAAGAGTACTTTGTTCACCACAAAAGATTAGAAAATAAACAAAAATTAGTAAAGTTTCATAATTTAATATCTAAATTGAGCATTATAAAAAATTATGATATGTAACAGAATGATACCAAATTATCTAAATCATGCTATGTAATAGAATAATATTATATTTTTATATGCTATATTTAATTCTTTAGAACACAGTAAAAAAAAAAAAAAAAAAAAACAACAACAACAACAATTTAAAAAACAAAACTAAATAGCATTAACCCAAAATAGAGTTTTAAAAATTATCAATCCTAAAGTAGAGATGCAAGAAAAATAAAAAATCCACTAAAAGATTTAGAGAGAGATATAAACATTTTTTATATTCTTTAAAACTCTAAATAGCATTAAACCATATATTCTTTAAAACTCTAAATAGCATTAAACCAAAATAGAGTTTTAAAGAATATAAAAAATTATCAATCCTAAAGTAGAGATGCAAGAAAAATAAAAAAATCCACCAAAAAATTTAGAGAGAGAGAGAGAGAGAGACAGAGAGAGAGAGAGAGAGAGAGAGAAACTTTTTTTTTTTTTTTTTTTTTTTGGTGAGGAAAAACTATGCATAGAATAGAGGAGATAGTGACAAGTTTATAGTAAGGGAGTATGAATAAGAAAAGAAATAAAGGAAGATGAAGGGAAAGAGGAAGAATGATATTAATGTAAAGATAGTGGGGAGATGAAAAGGTAAGAGAGGGAGAAAGATTGAAAAAGTAATGAGGAGATGAAATGGTAAACGAGAGAGAAAAGTTGGAGAAGTATAAATATTAAAAAAATAAAACAATTATAGGAAAATTGGGGAAAAAAAAAACCCTAAAGCTTGAAAGGCTTTAACGTTTGTATTTTTTTTTTTTTTTTTTTTTTTTTGGAGCTAAAAACGCTCACACAAAACATTAAAACTGAACTGAAAATGCTTTGGGTTAGGCTTGATAGTGGAACTAAATAAATAAAAGATGGGTTGAATTAATTATACAGATTTATCATAGGGTGATAGTGGAAGTAAATAAATAAGTAGTGGGCTGGATTTATTATAGGGTGACAGTGAAAGTAAATAAATAAGTAGTGGGTTGTATTTATAGGACTAAAAATTGTAAAAACCATTTTAAAATTGTAGGACAAATTATATTTAAAAAAAAAATGTCGTGGTAGCTAATGTGGCGCAACGTGAGAGCAGTAGTATTAAACGCTATGCTTCAGCTTTTAGTAATATATAGATAGATTGGGTATTTAAGCTTTGTTATCAATGCATTGTGGATTTAGTTTTACCTAGTTCAAGGCTGCTGACATTTTTGTTATTAACTTGTGTTTTCTCAAATAGTGGGCCCCTCGGGAAATTAGTGGGCCCATAACACATGCCACATATTCCTGTGATAGCCAGTCAATATATGTGAGCTTTGAAGATGGAAGTGTGGGTGTTCTTACTGCTGCAACGCTAAGACTGAGATGTCGAATAAATCAGAATGCTTATCTACCTCCCAACCCAAGGTGCATACTCTTATCACTTATATATTAGCCAATTGACTTGTATTTACACACTTCAACTTATCTAACAACATATAATTTTTACAGCTTAAGAGTGCACCCTCTTGTCATTGCGGCACATCCATCCGAACCCAATCAGTTTGCATTAGGTCTTACAGATGGTGGAGTGCATATACTTGAGCCATTGGAGTCAGAAGGAAAATGGGGCACCTCCCCACCAACTGAAAATGGCGCAGGACCTAGTACCGCGTCTGTTGCAGCTGGTTCAGATCAACCCCAAAGGTGACAGTTCCATGTGTGTTCATTTCACCGAGGAATTTTACTGTATGTATTAATGTGACTCCTTACCTGGTCCCGGCATATTAGATTTTCTAGGGAAGCTGCTAAATTCAGGTAAGTATAGTTTAGGATACTTCAACTCAACCTGGTAAAGTTTGTTAGTGGCATCTTACACAAATTTGTGGTTGAGACACGGTGGCAACGTATTCCCTTCATTTAGCATAATTGAAGAAGACGAGATTATGGTGTAAATTTGGAGGACGGCGTACCATTGATGATTGAATGGAAGATTAAGGTCTGACTATAGAGGAACTCCGGGTCTTGAGTTGCTTTGGTCTTGGGCCCTGGCTATTATATCATTTTCCTTCACTAAGTTAATCAGCATTTTTTGCCCCTTTTTATTTTTTATTTTTTTACCCGGTGAGTTGTGAACACAGATACTTCTAGGTCTTATTTATGAAATATAATTTTGGTTACTCTGTCCATTAATTTAATCTTCTCTGAAAAATGCCTACTACAGTTGAAAAGAATTGGCTCGTTGCATTTGATGTGTTGAAACTGTGTCTGATGTATTAGCCATCGCATTCAGTGACATACGAAATATGCTCCGAAGGCTTCCTAATTTGTAGTCTTGAAATGTATGCGGAGACATCACAAGAGTAGCGAATCATGACAAACCACAAACCACGTTGCAGCTTTGAGCATTTTGACTGTCCTCATTTGACTATTGACTCAAAAGACGTCCCTATCACCCACTTGGTTGGGTTAAGGTTGACACACTACAAGAAAGTTCAGAACAGCCGAACAGGTGTGGGAAAGGAGCAGTGTGAATTATTCTTAGAGCAGTTCACGATTTCTTTTGCGCCCGTGTTTATATATTCAGGTTACTTGCACGATGAGTTGAATACACCTAAAACTGGTAGGTTTTTCTCAGTAAATATATTTATCTATTGGGAAAAAAATCCAAGATTTTTGGTTCCATCGTGATTGAATGCCCCCAAGACTGGTAAGCCTTTTCACAGTGAGGATATACCCATATAACAACTCCTCAAAATCCCAGTTTTTTGCCTTAAGAGAATAACAAAATCACTTTTGCTGTCATCATTAATGACTAATAAATGGCTTCATATTCCAAATCTAATTAATATCTTTATACAACATCACTCAACAAGACGTATTATCCAACTCAAGAAAATATGGTTATTTGGTTGTGCTATCAATATACATTACACGCAATGAGATGATAACCATCTACCGCCTACGACCTGCCTTTGTGTGCCTTCTACTGTTTGCCGGGGAAGACTGCTTATAAGATAATGGTAGGAGTGTGCCGTCTCTGATGCCATCTGAATCTGTCATATTTCCTAGTGTTTTCTGGGCTTCCATGTAGATAGTTAGATCTCTGATCTGTGATCATCATTGTCATTCAAACGTTAACAAAACTGAAAATTTCAAGCTGTGGCTTACAAGAATAAGAATTTAAAGGTCATTGTAGCACCTGTTCTTCCAGATCAAGAATCTTCTCATCCTTCGACTTCAGTAAAGCAGCTTCCCTATATGAACAAGGAGTTTAATACTTGGTTTATCCAGGATAAAATTTAAGGCAAGAATTAGTTGCACAATCAAGAAAAAGATCTTTGCAGTCGCTACTTATCTTACTGATGTAAAATTACTAAGGACTAATGCAAGTAACTTAATTCCTGATCGCTTTATAACCTTTATTTTTTTTGGGGTGGGGGGGGGGTGGTGGGGGATAAATTGAACGTGGAGTGCTAGTTTTTATCTGAAAAGCTAAGGTAATAAATTAATAGGACAGATAATACAACAAAAACAACAACAAAGCTTTAGTCCCCCAAATTTTTTTTGGGGTTGGCTATGGATCCTCAACAAATTTTTGATAAGTGTTGGCCACATGTATTATTTTCCTATATTCTATTATTTCTACTAATGTTATTTTTGGTCTTCATCAACCTAAACAAGAGTTTCTGTCACAAGTATATGGCTCCCTATAGCAACATTTCAGAGGTCATTGTCTCATCCAACACTGTCATTATTAAGATAAGCAAACAGAAGAATAAAGATTGTGTACCTCTCTTCAGTTTCCTTGGCCTTCTTTCGCCAAATTTCTTGGTTCTTGATGAGATCTCGATTGACCTAAGGACAAAGAGGACTCTTTTAAGGAAAGAAATTGCTAAAGATCAAGGTAAAAAATTTAAGCATGACCCTAGCTATGCCAATACCTAGATGAAACTACTAAACTTGCAAGTATAAAACCAAATTCAAAATATCCAAACTTGATTAGTATACAATTAACAACTTACATCTGCAACAGCATTTTTTTCTTCAATAAACTTTTCCAATTTATTTTGGATGTCCTGCATCTTGGAAGTCACAGCGTTCTCCACTGCTTCTGAAATAGAACTTTCCACTTTACTTTTGGCCTCTACAATTTGAGATTCATAATACTGGGAAAAAAACAGGTATACATAGATTAACTTTTAGAAAATTTATAAGAGGACATGCTGAGTGCCGAACTTGTAGTACATAAATAACTTAACTAAATATATGGAGAAAAATTATCCATGTGAAATATCTCAGAAAAAGAAACCCAATTAAAAACTCCTACTGGTTCAAGCAAATACATCGGCTTTCAATGATTTACGACACAGTGATACTTAGATTTTTAAGTAGCCCTAGCTCATCCAATTAAATTCCCCACCCCCATCCCCAGTGAAGACATAAAACTGACAAATCAAAGGATGGACTTGGAACCCCGCATTCTACCAGACAATTAAACTGCATTTGTAGATACTATAAATGACTGAGAGAAAGAGAGACATACAGAAACATAGAAAAAAGTGTAGAACATATTTCATATTCTACTAAAACTTAATGAGTGAATATCACCAGACCAACATCCAGCAAGGGGTGGGGAGAATACAGGATAGGAGAATGAAAGGGCGGGATAGGGGGAGGAGAGTGCCAGGAATAGGGGTCAATTTATAATTAACTTACTTGTCTCTGGGTCTCCAGCTGAGTTGCAAGAAGATGGTTGTATTCATCCATAATCTGGTGTCAATCATATAAATTGAAGATTAGTCCATGTGTACTTCATATTTTAAAAAGTTCAACTCATAACCATCCAAATCGTAGTAGACATGCATGTATATGGGCTAGAATCAAAGTTCAAAGTAATTTTCTTCTTTCTTTCTTTCTTTCTTCTTCTTCTTCTTCTTCTTTTAGAAAATTAGAAATATATACATTAATATGTTGCTGACCTTGCAGCTCAATCCCCCAAGCACTTTGTGCAGAGGGGGGGGGGGGGTGTGGAATACCATCCTGCCTACAAGGACGGGTGGTAAGTTCAAAGTAATCTTAATAACGAAAGATTTGCATATTCAATATTTTAGAAAGAAAATATAAAAAGAGAATCATACTGCTTCAACTTTGCTGCTAAAGAGGGCCCCACTTATGCCAGAATCTTCACTACATCCACAAGTACCACAACTTCCTTCCAATGACATACAATGAGAGCTCATCCCCGCCAACTTGCTATCAATTTTTGATTGATTCAGTCGGTGAACATAATTGTCACCAACATAATCCCAAATTTGTTGTGTTTGCATATCAAGAGAATAGCAATGCTGAGTATCCTTATAGTGCTCAATGGCATGGCCTTTTTTATATCTAAAAAATGAAAATAAAGTCATAAACTATGAGTACCAAATTACCAGAGAAATTTAGGAGAGAAAAAAAGAAAAGAAAATAATAAGGCATCAGTGCTTTATTACTCTAGAGTCTTCAGAAACAAAAGAGCAGACTAAGAAGTAGAAATGTAGAATAAAATAAATGTATTACCTTCCACATCCTACAAAACCACATATCATACAAACCCAAATATTCTCCAATGTTTCACAAACAAAGCAAGCTGGTCTCTCATCTTGCTGCAGACAGAATCGGCAGACCTGGTTACATACAGAAAGTACATTAGAAACCTTCTCCAATATTGTTATCCCAACATTCAGACACTTCTACTGCAGTCAAACAGTTTAAGACAAGCTCTAGATAAGACAGATGCAACGGCTGTTGACACAAGATGGTGTGCATTATACAAGCTAAAACAAATATGTCAGTATTGAACTAAGACTTCCATGGAATCATGCAAGTTAAACAATTCAAAGTTATGGCTACAAACTTGCATAACTAATCCAACCAGTAATATGACCAACACTAAACATAACATTTTGAGCTTACCTTCTTTTTTTGATAAGTATATTTTGACCTTACCTTCACTATGGCACAGAAAGTTGGGAATGATTTATTAAGTAAGCTATACAGAATATTGGTAGGGGACCATGGCAGCAACAATTGAACATATATAAAAAGCATCCCAAAATTATTTCTAATAATTAAGCATTAATTTGGCACGTCTGATGATGCCAAGGTTCCAAGGTTTACTTAGGTGCTTGAATAGGCTTGCTAGTAGATTATGAGTTTTTGTTGTTCAGATCAGATTTCTTTAAGTTTTATTCATTTTCATGTCAGGCAATTCTGTGATTTTCTGGTGTCTGGACATGGGCTGTAGTAATGGACCATGGGGTCTTAATTTGGGCTCTATTAAGTAATAGGGTTCTTATTTGTGAGTTTAGTTATTTAGTTTGGGCCCAGTAGTAAAAGTCCAAGACTAAGTTGTATTAGGGTTTCAAGGAGTCCAAGTCCTTAAGGTGTAGGTGTCACCTGCCTATATACGGATCTAAGGATTTTTATTGGAATATTAATGTAACTCACCAACAAAAAGAAAAAAGGAATAATAATAATAAGTTTATGAATAATTCAGCAACTATTGCTCTTGAGAATTGTGTGATGCAAGCAACCCTTTCCAAGGTGTGATGCCAATGAACCACAGGTGTGATGCTTAGGTATGTTTATCTTTCTATTTTCCATTGACATTTCTAGTGATCTCATCAAAATTCAGACAAGATGAAATTCTATTGTTTGAAACCTCAAACCACCCATTCATCAAGTAGCTTTCCAAAACCCTCAAAACACCAAAACACTATTTAAGGGTATTATTTACAGATTCTGTTCACAGTCTATGAACACCCCCCAAATCCTTAAGTTTTTCCCTTTTGTTTTCTTCTCTAATCTTAACCTTACAATATTAAATCCACATATTTCCCTAATATGTTTTGTTAATCTTATAAACACGTGGTTAAGCTTACACTTAATCCATGTGGGACACTAGGATCATAACATGTTCCAAACTTTTCCATCCCAAAATCCTAACCCTAGTTCTTCCACAAATCCTACAACGAGTTGTCCAAAACTTTTAGATTAGATTTGACTTGATTACTCTTTATCCTGGGTCAGGTGTCAACCCCAGCTAAGGTACAACATTAGTTACATTACCAATGAAAAATTGTGGGTTTCACAATATTCAAAATAATATAATGAAATTGGAGCTTCAAGATCAAAACAAAAAGGCCAAGCAAATTAGATTCCACACAAAAAGGGTGTTAAAGCACCAACTGTACTCCAGGTGGGATGATAACAGGATGGCACTGCTTTATACCAACATCACCATCATTGTATGCGTAGAGCCATTTGAGAACCCCCAAATTCAAGAAATTGGATTGAACAAGTCTTAAGCACGACATGCCCATGAAGGACTTTCTTGTGCATTGACACTAACGATAACTTTATATTCAACAACCAAGTTCTCCAATAAAGAACTTAAAACACAAAAGAGGAAATGTTTGTGGAATCAAGAATTAGCTCACCTGGCAAGATAAGTAAGTCCATTTAGAAATGCAGGGACACTGAAACGAATGATCACAAATTGTACTCAGTATTCCACTAGTGTCCGCGTCCAATCTCTCTAACATTCACACACCAAACCAAAAGAAAACCATACAAGCATTAATTCTCAACTTTAATCCATGCCAAAACATAAATTAAACCAAAAACAAAGGTTCTAACTCACCAAGACAAACAGGGCAAGTAGGCAACTTGGTACACCCGGCAGGAGGTGTTCTGGCTATCTCTTCCGATTCCGTGTACTCGACAGACATCACGAATAGAATATGACATACCTCAGCCTATACATTCAACCATTAAACAAACACAGACAAATTCAATGAGTACAAATGTACCATCTTGCAATCAAAACCTACACGAAAATATCATCTACCTCGCCCGGTGAGAACTTGTTCCCATTAAAATTGCAATAAAATCCATTAGCCATTGACTGATTCTCCAGCCTAATCACAACACTGTACCGATCCTCCATCCCATCGTTCCTAACAAAACATGGAAATTCAAAAAAAAAAAAAAAAATCAAATTTCCTTTCTTTTTCTTCTTCTTCTCCCTCTCTCTCTCTCTCTCTCTCAACTTTCTCAGCAACCAAACAAAGTGTAACAAATTCAATTCAGGTTCGAAGTAGTAGTAATACCTGATGAAGAGAAGTTCGGAGACATGATCGATGCGGGACTCGCAGAAGCGGATGAAGTCGTCGAAGGAGAGGTAGTTAGGGACGGCGACGATGAAGAGGATAGTGGATCGGGAGCTAGGGTTTGGGAGCGAGGAGTGCGATGTGCTTCGGAAGAGGTGAGCCTCGCCTCTGCGTTCGCGGAATTTAGGGTTAGGGTTAGGATTTGATGGAGTGGTGGTGGCGGTGGTGAACTCGGTGGCTTCCAATTTTAGTGAGTGATCGGTGTCCAGTGAGTGAACTCGGAGGAAGAACATGATAGATGGTTTGGATCGTTACTGTGTCGAATCGGCGAGCTGAGCTGACTCAGTTTTTGACAGGGAAATGATAAATATTTTCGCGGGAAATCGGCGGTTGGGATGGTTAAGTAAAGTTTGACTATCCTTATGAAATGAACTTCAACTTTTCTTTTCTTTTCTTTTTTGAGGGGGCCTTTAAATTTTTCTTTACGTTACACACACATACATTTTCTCCTAAGTACACAAAATGGGGAATTTTTTTTTTTTTTTAATTTAAAAGGAACGTTCCCTGTTATTTTTTTTTTAATATTTTTTTTTACCCTTAGTTGGATAGTTACTTAAAATTGGGCCAAAATTGTTATAAACCATCATTTGTAAAATATATTTTTTTTGATAGGTAATATTATTTGTAAAATATTTAGCAATTTACCACCTTTTTGAAACTCAAATCTGTGAAATTCGAGTTTGTCATATAACTCGAGTTTGTAAAACTCAAGTTCTTCGAAAAAATGGCCTTCAAATTTGCCGTGTTATTTTTTATAGAACTCGAGTTACATCAAAAATTTTCCATGAAACTCGAGTTTGTAAAACTCGAGTTACACGACAAATTCAAGTTCTTAAAAGTAGTAAATCCCTAATTATTTTGCAAACAGTTATAGATTCATACATATTTTGCCAAATAATAGTACTCGGCCATTTTCACCCTTAAAATTGTCATAATTTATTTGAAAGGAAAACTTTGTTGAATATTTAAGATTTTAAAAGTTTCGGTCCCAAAAATTGTACCTAAGTCTTCTTTGTTTCAGTTAAAAGAATATTTTAAATAAATGAGATGATAAATTAATTTTTATTTGATTTATAGAAAAAAAAAAAAAAAAGAAGAAGTGATGTTAGGATATCACCCTATAAACCCATGTGTCATCAATTATTAAAAAAAAAAAAAAAAAAACCTACGTTCTAAGGAAGACTATTATCTTTACGAAAACGAATTATGTCTTGAGCTAAAACAAGCTAAATAAACCTAGGAGTTTCGTTCAACCATATTACATAATCCTCAATGCCCTTCACATGATGAGCCAATAAATGGGCAAGTCTATTACTTTGCCTTTTGATGTGCTATTAAACTGGAGATTGAAAACTTTTTCAACTGATGCATGGTACTAGAGATGACCTGCAATATGGATTTTTACATTAATTTGTAAGCTTTTTATAGCAAAAAATAAAAAACCAAAATACAAACCGGTCTAGCAAAAATAATGGAAGATGATTTTGTGTAGGGGTTTTTGTATATTGAAAAGTTTAGCTGTTAGAAAATTTAATCGTAGATTACTTTTTAGATCTAAAAAAGAAAAAGTCAAATTTCATTAAGATAAATGATTAAGTTGAGATCTTTTGTTACCGTCTCTCTATTTAATTTTAAACGTAAGGTAACATCTCATATTAATGTTGAAGATATTTTCTCGAAAAATTCATGCTTAGCTATGGGACTACAACTTTCTACCACTAGTGCTTTCCTATTGGTAGAGGCTTCAGATCTATACAGGGCCGGCTGAATGGTGAAGCAAAAGATGCAACCGCCTAAGGCCCCAAGTAAAAAAAAGGCCCCCAAATTTTAAATAATAAGGTTATTTACAATCAATAAATAAAATAATATTTTTTTTACCAGATGAAAAACAAATAAAAAATAGAGAGCAATGCAACGTTCATAATATTTTTCATAACATTTTTACAACTAATACTAAGTAATAGGTTGTTATAGCTTATTATTGTTGGCAAAAAATAATTATAGTGATATTTTCAAATAGAAAACAAAAACAACTTAAAACCTAGGATTTGTTGTAAAAAATATTATGAATGTTGCACGTCTAAAAAAAAATAAGAATAATAATAAAAGTTTAGTTAGAAAACTTTTACTAGTTTTCATTTAAGTCTACCACTAACGCCACTTTTTTACTTACCAACTTACCACTATTAATCTACCACATCATCAAATATGAAAAATTTTATCAATTTTTTTTTGTCTATAAAATTTCTAAAATAAGAAAAAAATTCAACGTAATTCATGTTAATTAGCAGTAATTTTACAACTAAAATAAGAAAATCAATTTTCGCCTTAGGCCCTAAAATGCATCAAGCCGCCCTTGGATCTATAGGCTCATCAATCACAATGAAAACACGTATTTTTTTGTGCTTTGCAATCCCAGTGAGGGAAGCATTTGTATCATTTGGAAGGATAATTGAAGATATTATTCTAATTTGAGAAAGTTTTCTTTCATTTTTTTTTTTTTTTTTTGTTAGTGTCTTTGTAATGTATTAGAGTTACTCTAGTGCTTGCTAGTGCTGCATAAGATAAAAAATTGATACTGTTTGGTCTGAAAAATGTCGCTCTCTTCTTTTTCCAATTGTACAACATAATTATGAACAATAAAATTTACTATTGATTTTTGCAAAAAAAAAAAAAAAAGTTAGGATGTATTTAAAAATATTTTATATCTTTATTTTAATTTACATTTTATTAATATTGAATAGATTCCAATTATATTTTTATATACATATTTAAAATTGAGTATTTTTTATTGGTATTTTTTTTTTCATACTTTTAGCTCTCAAAAAAAATTTATTTGACAAAATAGAAAACCATTGGTTATAGCATTCTCATCTGATACTTTAAAACCAGAAAATATGAAAAATACATAAGAATTTTCATAAAAAACAATAAAATGAGCCTTGCTTCCGGTCCCGCATTTTTGTAGCAAAATTTATGCACAGTATTATCGATTTTTAGATAATACATTGTAGCATTTTTTTTTTAATTCTTTCTTTTTCATTTTCATCTTCTTTGATTCTTTCTATATCACTCTTAAATGTTATATCTATAGGTATATACATGGATAAGTTGTATTAATAATGTTTGAGTTTGGAGAATATTGTTTTATAAAGTAAAAATTCAAGTTCTGAAATTTTCTAAGTGAAATTCGAAATTCTGTATTTTTGATTGGTCGAAACTTTTGCTCAATCAATTGAAATGATGGAGAAAATAATCCTAAAGTCTCTAGATGATTCAATTGCTATTCGATTCTTGTTCGATCGATCGAAACTTGAAAAATTGAATTTTCTACAGAATTTTCTGGTGATAATTCAGAAAGTTTGAAGAGGTTTCAAGTTTTGTGAACAGTTTTATAAAACATTTTAGTCCTTCATAGATGTCTTTTGATGAAATATAACTCTATAGATATAAATAGCAATTTATGTTCACTTAAAAAATAGTAAGTTAAAAAGAAACACAAAAAATCCTGTGGTTATTCTCCATAATTGCTATCTATAGAACTCAACAACTTGGTTATATTCTGAGGACAAATTTGCGATAACCCTTTAGCAACAAGAGTATGGGGGCAAATATTGTTTAAGGATAACAATTTTGTGCCTCCAATTTATCATTTTCTGTTTGTATTTTGTGTTTTCCATGTTCTTCCCTTATTACTTTGTGTTTTTTTTCCAACATTAAACACACACAACCTTTGTTAAGTGTAAAAATATATATTATTTTAAATGGAGTATTAAAAAATAAAAAAAATGAGATATAGAGACTAGAGATTACGTAGAATAGAATAATAAAGTGACTTTTGGTGAGACAAAATGCATTTAAATTTTCTTTTTTGCATAAGCAGATGAGAATGATTTTATAGTCTTGCTAGCCTCATCACACACGCTTTGCACGTGCAATGAGACTATTTTTAATTTTAGGTTTAGTATCATAATGTTTAAAAGTAAGATAGAGGTAGGGTCATAATTTTTAAGATCTTTCTCCACGTAAGGGTTAATAAAAGTTTGAAATTTTGAATTTCAAATAAAAATGGTAATTTAGGTTGGAAAGAGAAGAAAAAGTTTAAAACTTAGGAACTTAAAAAAAAAAAACTCTTTTAACAAGTTTATGTTTTTAAATTTATAATTATTTAACTAAAAAATAAGGGTATTTTAGAAAATTTAAGAATTTGTGTGAGAAACCGCGCACCCTTGATGTGGTGGCAGTGGTCACTCCATAAGTATAACTGCTTGTGGGGTGTGAGAGGTAAGGGCTGGAGTTCAAATCTCTAGAAGGGAGTTTCACATACATATACACTTAGATTAGACTAGAGTAGAATTTCTATCTTTTATAAATAAAAAAAAATTGTGAGAGAATATTTTAGTATGTAAAATGATGGTGTGAGAGGTAAGGGCTGGAGTTCAAGTCTCTAAAAGGGAGTTTCACACACATATACACTTAGATTAGGCTAGAGTAGAATTTCTATCTTATATAAAAAAAAAAAATTGTGAGAGAATATTTTAGTATGTAAAATGATAAAACCCGAACAGAAAATCTTGTTATTAGTAATATAGATATATACTATAGTTAACATTTTGAAACAAACTTTTTTTTTTCTTCATAATATCATAATTTAGAAGATAAAACTATCGTTGTGAACTATATGGTGGCTGAATTTTCTGTTTAAGAAGTTGAAATTATTTGATGAAGACGCTAGAATTCTACTAAAACTTAAGCATGAAGCAAAGTTTATTTGATTAAATATTGATAGATACTGATTTTAGGTTTTATATATAGTTATAAATTTTACTGTGGTATATTTTTTTTTTGCGATTTTTTTTTTGGTTCATACTTTCAACTCTCAAATTTTATTATTTTACAAAATAGAATGCCATTGGTTATAAATGTTAGCTTTTTGAAAAAAAAAATTTAATCATAATTTGGAAGATAAAATTGTAGTTATGAACTATATGGTGGCTGAATTTTCTATTAAAAAAGTTGAAACTCTTTTTTGAAAAAAAAAATTGAAATTATTAGTTAAAATCATTTGATGAAGACGCTAGAATCCCACTAAAAAAACTTAAACATGAAGAAAAGATTTAGCTTTAATGTCTAGCCAAACCTTCAATTTGATTAAAAAAAAAGGCAATACTACAATGTTAGTCTCTCAAGTTTACCATGTGTGTGCAATTGGTCTTTCAAGTTTCAATTGAGTAACATTAGTCCCTCAAATTTTAAAATTGAGTTGTATTAGTCCTTTTACGAACTGCTGTTTGTGGTATTAGTTACATGGCTAACAGAACAATGATTTGACATTTTTTTTAATAATATGACTTTAATTATTATTATTAAAAATTACAAAATAAATTTATACGTAAGAAATTCACTAACTAGTACCAAATAAAAATCAGTATTTGCAACTGATCCACAAACCCACTGCTTCAAAAAAAAAAAAAAAAAATCACAAACCCACCCATGAGAGAGAGAGAATGGAAGAGAGTAAAGAAATCCAAGCATGGACCTGCTGCCGGTGGAGACCTAAGCCTCCGCCGCCGCCGGCAACAGTCCAAGCCCTAGCCGCCACCGACGACAGCCATTCGTGTCCCTGCTTCTCTTGTACACTGCCTAAACATTGTGATGTGAAGGAGTACATCGAAGTATTTTTATTCATGGATTAATGTATTTTTTTTGGAGAGTGTACTATCTTATGTGTTAGGACTAGTATCTAATGCCTTATATGATATGACACTGCTTCAATTTTTTGGCTCTGTTTACAGTTGGGCTTATTGGTCCATGTATGGTCAAAGGTTACCCAGGTTATTTGCTTGTGGTTGATGCTGAATAGTTGAGGTACCAAAGATAATCTGATGCCACAGGAAGCTCATGCAATAACACATTCACAGCAACATTTGTCTGACATTTTTGTTGATGTGAGATGCTGTCATCTTAATACAGCTATTCAGAAATGGCTACTATTGTCTAGCTCAAACAAAATAGTCCAATAATGAGCAAGGGGCGGCAGCTAGGGTAAAAATTACTTTCTTTCTTATCAAAAAAAAAAAAAAACTTTTTTTTTCTTTGTTTTTTATTTTTTATTTTTTATAATTTAGTTGGTAGCGGGTTGTGAATATTGTTTCAAACGTGGAAACTAAATTTTTCTAATTTTTTAATTAAAAACATGCTACATTATTAAAAAAAGTCAAGTCATTGTTCCTTTAGCCACGTAAGTAACACCACTAACGGTAATTAGTAAAAAGATTAATATAACTCAATTTTAAAACTTGAGAGACTAATTATGCTCGCTTCAAATTTAAGGAACTAATTACGCACACAAGGTAAATTTCAGAAACCAATAATATAATTTCTTCTTAAAAAAAAAGTGGAAAACATAAAAGGTAAATTGCTCATCAACGCAAAGATGAAGTGTCTGTTTGCATTGGGCGGAAACGCGTTTGTGTTTCCGCGTTTCCAGCTTTTTTTTTTTTTAAGCCCACATGTGTCACTGTTCATTGGCCATGAACAGTGATTCTAGGCCAATAAACAGTGACATTTACTGTAGCAAACAGTAAAAAAAAAAATATATATATTTTTTTTCAGTTTTCAGTTTTCAACAAAATAAGCGATATCCAAACGCATACGAAAAAGAAAAGTTTAAGAAAGAGTTAATAAACAAAAAATCTTCCTCCACATCTTTTAATGCCTTTTAAGAAAACACAAAAAACAATCGTAAGTAACAACTCAGGTGAGTCAGATCCCATTTGATTAGTGGCATTTATAAAAGAAATTAAGAACCAACCGGTGGGTACTCAGAGAAAGAGATACAATTTATTATGACACGTAACGCGTGCGTGCCTCGCATTCAATTCAAAAAAAGAAAATCCCCACACGACGTCGTCTCATAAAGATAAAGTAATGCTATTTCGAGAAGCACTACATTTTCGTAAAACTCTCACAATAAATTATAGATCATGAGTTATTACGCGTATATTATCTAATTTAAATCCATGATCCATTGTGAAATTGCTTTCTTGGTCTTCAAGTATTTCGGCAATAACAACGTTTCACTTAAAATTTTGTTTAGTAGATAAAAATATTGTCCGGGTAACATTTATCAATTCTTAAAGAGAAATAATATATTCACAATATTTTTATAATAAAATTTAAGTAATAGATTGTTACTGATTGTTATTGTTGGTCAAAAAAATAATTTTAATGTTAGGTTCAAATTTAAATCTATAACAACTAATTATTTATAATTTAATTAAAAATATTATAAAAATGTGTTAAAATATTCTCTAGCCCAAAATGAGAATAGAATACCTCGTCAATTACGCGCTTGCTTAAAAATCTTTGCCCGCTTTACACTTTCGATAACGCTTACCCGCACACGCAGATAGACACAGATAGAGAGAGAGTCCTGTAGACTCGAAGAGACTCTTCTTCAGCTCTTTGGCTACCGACACCACCTCTGTACTTTGATCCAGTACTTCGCATCCACTTCTCCGATCGTACACTCACCTCCTCCGACCACCTGTGTTGACCCCAAGTTCACTGATCTCTCATTTTTCTCCACAGATCCGAGGTAAGCTCGATCCCAGCTCCCAAATCTTGAAATCTTCAAAACCCAGTTGCGCTTTCTTGTAGAATTCAGAGTAGCAATGGCACCCAGTACGATCCGAAAGGCGATCGGGGCGGTGAAAGACCAAACGAGTATAAGCATAGCGAAAGTGGCTGGCAATATAGCCCCAGACCTCGAAGTTTTGGTCGTAAAAGCGACGTCCCACGATGACGAACCAGCTGAGGAGAAGCACATCAGAGAGATCATCAATCTGACCACGTATTCGCGGGGTTATGTGAGTGCGTGTGTGGTGACGATATCGAGGCGTTTGAGCAAAACCCGGGATTGGATTGTGGCACTCAAGGCTCTGATGCTTGTGCATCGGGTTTTAGTCAATGGGCACCCTTCGTTTGAGGATGAGATCGTGTACGCGACTCGGAGGGGCATGAGGGTCTTGAATATGTCGGATTTTAGAGACGAGGCGCATTCGAATTCGTGGGATCATTCGAGTTTCGTGAGGTTTTATGCTGTGTTTTTGGATGAGAAGGTCGAGAGTGTGGTGTATGAGAAGAAAATGAAAGGTGAGGATAATAAGAATGATAGGTATAAGGATGAGTTTGATGATAATAATGGAATGGGGATGGGTAGGCGGACGAGGTCTTATGGGGATGTGAGTGAATCGGTTGGGAAAGAGAAGAGGAGAGAGACGCCGATGAGGGAAATGCAACCCGAGAAGGTTTTGGGGAAATTGAATCAATTGTTGAGGATTCTTGAAAGGATATTGGCTTGTAGGCCAACTGGTGCGGCTAAGAGTAGTAGATTGGTGCTTGTGGCGCTTTATACTGTTGTCAGGGAGAGTTTTGGGGTTTATGTGGAGATATGTGAGGCATTGGGGGTGTTGTTGGATAGGTTTCTGGACATGGAGTATGAGGTTTGTGTTAAGGCTTTTGATTCTTATGCTAATGCGGCTAAGATGATTGATGAGCTTGTGTTGTTTTATGGTTGGTGTAAAGATATGGGGATTGCGCGCTCTTCTGAGTATCCTGAAGTCCAGAGGATTACTGATAAGCTTTTGGGAACCCTTGAAGGGTTCTTGAGGGATATGACAAACAAGCCAAAGAGCGTTGAGAGTAGAGGGGAGAAAGTGGCTGCGAAGGATGAGGAGGTAGTGGTGGAGCAGAATATGAATGAGACAAAGGCTCTTCCTCCGCCAGAGAATTATACCCCTCCACCACCACCTGAACCGAAGCCTAAGCCACAGCCTCAGCAGGTGACCGAGGACTTGGTGAATTTAAAGGAAGATGGTGTTTCAGCTGATGAACAAGGCAACAAATTGGCTTTGGCATTGTTCTCTGGACCACCAAATGGGAATACTAATGGTTCATGGGAAGCTTTCCCATCTAATGGAGAGCCTGAGGTGACTTCAGCTTGGCAGACACCTGCTGCTGAGAGTGGCAAAGCAGATTGGGAGTTGGCATTGGTGGAAACAGCTAGCAATCTTTCGAATCAGAAAGCTGCATTGGGGGGTGGGTTGGATCCATTGTTGTTGAATGGAATGTATGATCAGGGGGCAGTGAGGCAGCATGTGAGCACTACTCAATTGAGTGGAGGAAGTGCAAGTAGTGTGGCATTGCCTGGGCCAGGCAAGAGTGCTACACCAGTGCTAGCTCTGCCTGCTCCAGATGGGACAGTTCAGGCGGTAGGGCACCAGGACCCTTTTGCTGCATCACTTACAGTGCCGCCTCCTTCATACGTGCAAATAGCAGATATGGAGAAAAAGCAGCACTTGCTTGTGCAAGAACAGCAGCTCTGGCAGCAGTATGGAAGCAATGGGATGCAAGGCCAAGTGGGTTTGGCTAAGATTGCTGCTGCCTCTGGCTACTATGGCCCAAGTCCTCAATCAATGATGCCTTATGGCATGCCACAGCCAGGAGGGTACTACCATGGACCCTATTGAAATGGGTCTTAATTGAAAAAGGGCTTGTGTTCCTCCCATGATGCAGATTATACTACTATCTTACTTCCGCTCTTTTTGGAAGATTTTGTATGTTCATTGTTTGCCATTGTGGTTTATTTCTTTACTTAAAGACATACATGGTTTGGAATAACAGAGTACATACAATGTAATGAAGCGTTTATTATTAGTTTTTCTTTGTGCAATGTAATTCTAAGACAGCTTTGAATGAAACCATAAAATATTATGTTCCTTTCGCTTTGCAATTGTCATTCCTATGTTTTCATTCACACTCTTTAATTTCATTGAACTCTTTCTGTAGGCTGGACCTGTGATTAGAATTTAGAACAGAAAATCTGAAGCTCGGCTCTTTGAGATATGGTGGCTATGACTAGGAGTAGCAATAGGTCAGGTCGTCCCCTTTTCTTGACCGAGCTCCTCTGGCCTGTTTTGATCACATCACAGTCCAATTACATCTATATGACTTGTTCAAATCGGTTTTGGTCAGACCCGTTCATCTCTGCATTAGGTTTCACATATAGGGATATACTTGGGGGTCATGAACATGAATGTTCAAGCGTTGAATTTGAAATGAATTAGCATGATATTGATATGGGCGGGACCTTGATGGGTGGTTTCTTCTATGCCTGGAAGGTTTTGACTTTTGAGTATTTTTATAATATCGGTATCTGACCATGTCTTGATTACTTTATGTTTGATGATGGTTCGTTGTAATAGTTATGACCATCTAGATATGCAGCCAACTGTTTTGGTTTGCCTTTTCCCTCATAGTAGATAATAATAGTTATATGAGGATTGAACTGTGTTATCTTTTAAATAAAATATTATACCCATTTGATCAGCAGTTCTTATCTTATAAAAAGAAAAATTCTTGATCCTATAAATTTGCACCTATAAATTCTAAATATATTATCGTTCAGTGTTTTATCACCAATGACAGTTCAGATGAAGTTTTTTAGAAAACAACAAAATCCAATTTAATCGACGTATTATTCTCATTTTCTGCAATTGTTTTCCAAGATTAGCATAGAAAATCTATCAACTTAATATGACACACAAAACTTTGCTTTTTTTTTTTTTTTATTGGGTAAAGTCTAAAACTCCACATTATGACTTTAATTGGTAAAAAAGGGGGAAAAAAGAAAGTGAGTGGGAAAAACAAACATGTAAACAATGGTGAAGAAATAAAAGGAAAGAATAGATTGATAATCCTCGTGATAATTACACTCTCATTCCTTGAAATTTGAGAAAATAATACTTCATCCCAAACTTAAAGGGAAAATTTTTCCTCTTGACATTCGATTAACCAAATTTTTTTAAATTTAGTTAAACCACTATGCATTTTTAGTATGATAGTCACTTCACAAGTACAAGTGTTTATGAGGTGGGGGAGGGGGGCAAAGGCCGGGATTCAAATTTCTAGGAGGGAGCTTCACATATATATACACTTAAATTAGGCTAGAGTAGAATTTCTATCTTGTGTCAAAATATTAAAAATGTTATGTACTAACTTGCCCTTTGCTTAAGGGCAAGTTTCCAAAATTATCTTATTTCATAATTAAAATTAATTGTTTTAAATTTTTTATTAAAGTGTATTTTAAAATATTAAGAGGATTATGCTTATTATTTTATTTTTCTTTTTTCAACTGGTTATGGAGAGATTTTTCATTGACCAATGCGAGTTGTGAACAAAGTTGAATAAAATTATGTGGTTTTAGCATTTTCCTTCGCGTTGCAAGTGTTTTGATGCTTCATAAATTTTACATTTTATTATGAATTTACAGTTATTTATTTACTAAACATGACTAAACTTTTGTCAGGGACGGAACTAGGATCAAAATTTTTTGGGGTCGGGGGCCGCAAAACCTTAATAAAAAAAAATTCTTTAAAATACAAATTAGCATATATTTAATGTTAAGAAAATATCAACAAAAGAGAGGAGAAACAAAATAACCGTTTATTAATACATTTTAAATTAATAATTTAAAAATAGAATTCAACATTCTTTTAAATAACAAAAATCATTTATAGTTGATTTTGTACTAAATTTTGCAACAATCTCTCTTTCAATCCTAATTTTCTTTTGATTAATGATACATGAATTTATAAAATTTATAAAATAAAATTTGTAATACTAATGACTGTACACTACACATTAGCACCAATTTATTAACACAACTATTCAATTCTATAATACCCCACATAAAATTAAACTAATTTACTAATAAACAACTAGCTAGTAAGTATTATTAAGTTAAAAATATATATATATTTTTTAAGTTAAAAATTAATAGCCAAAAACACCTGCCATCCCACCCCACACACTGATTAATGGCCACCCATGCACCCCACTCTCACTCACTACAAGTGCATTAACTTGGTTTGTAATTTGTATTCATCTATCTTTCTTCTCTAATTTCTTTGCGCATTTTTTTTTTCTTTTCAGCAAAAATAGTCATATCTTTTTCACGAAAATTCAAATAGTCAATCTTAACACTCATAAAAAGATAGCTTGGATCTAAGAAAAAAGGGTAAGAAACAGCTGAAACAGTAACACAAATGTTGTAGTATAGTTGTTTACCAGTTGGGTTTTATCATTTTCATGGGCCAATTTGTAACTTATTGGGAGGAGGGGGGCCAAAAATAATTATTTTGGGCTCAATTGTTAAACTATTCATTAAATGTGTATACCATTACTATTTTTTTTTTTTTTAATTTGCGAGGAAGGGGGGGGGGGGGGGGGGGCAATGACCCCCCTCTGCCCCTTACTAGTTCCGTCTCTGACTTTTGTAAAAAGATTCTTATAAAAATTTAGAATATTTCATTACTAATATAAACAAAAGAAAGAGAGTGTTAATTTCTTCAAACTTCAATAGAGGATTTTTTTTTTTAAGGTTTGGGGTAGAGTGTCATTTCTTTAAACTTAAAAGAAGGAAAGTGTAATTATTCATGCTTAATATTAATTGATTTTAATAAACTAGGCAAATTATGTAAAATATTTTCCACCAATTTTTTCACAATTTGACAACATTACCACTTCTTTATAATAAACTAGCCTCACGTTCTTTGATAAAGCTTTTTTTTTTTTTTTTTTTTAATTTAATTTGGATAAATTTGTTTTAAAAACACAAATTAATAAAAGAGTATTTTACCTTGTATGCATTTTAAGTGAAGTTAGAAATGTATTTTTATTCCTTAAGTTTTTTTTTCTTTCGTTAAACTTAAAGTTTAGGATATTTCTGAATTATATAAAAATTCAGCAAACAAGATAGAAAATAAATTACTTTTCATTTTCGCTCAACCCACTTCATGAAAAAAAAAAATTCATGAAAAATCCTCTTTTGTTTGATCAGCCAAAGTTTCTTACCATTTTACCAACTAAACTTATACTGCACACTACACTATACTCACCTCACACATAAATCCCAAAAGTAACACAACAAAAAAGCATTAAAAAAAAAAAAAAAAAACCCATTCTCCTCGTCAAATTGCAAATGTCGTCATCTTTCTCCTACCCAGACCTCTCAAACGTGGTAGTCCTCGACAACGGCGGCGGCCTCATAAAAGCCGGACTAGGCGGCGAACGCAACCCCTCCACCGTCCTTCCCAACTGCCTCCTCCGCCCCATCTCCTCCAAAAAATGGATCACCCCTCCACCCACCACCACCACCCCCGCCTCCGACCCCCTGGACCTCACCTCCGCCGCCGTCCGCCGCCCACTCGACCGCGGCTACCTAATAAACCCAGACCTCCAACGCGACATATGGGCCCACCTCTTCACCTCACTCCTCCGCGTCACCCCTTCTCACTCCTCCCTCCTCTTGACCGAACCCCTCTTCACTCTCCCTTCCATCCAGCGCGCCACCGACGAACTCGTCTTCGAGGACTTCAACTTCAAGTCCCTCTACGTGGCCGACTCGCCTTCCTTGGCCCATCTCTACGAGGCCAGTCGATCTGGGCCCACGGGCCGGCTCGTCTCCAAGGCCCAATGTAGCCTCGTCGTCGACTGTGGCTTCTCCTTCACTCACGCCGCCCCTGTGTTTCAAAACTTCACGCTCAATTACGCCGTGAAACGAATCGACCTCGGTGGCAAAGCGCTCACTAATTACCTTAAAGAGCTCGTGTCTTATCGGTCCGTTAACGTTATGGACGAGACTTTCTTGATCGACGACGTTAAGGAAAACCTCTGCTTTGTCTCCCTCGATGTCCCACGTGACCTCCACATCGCAAGGTTTGCTTCTTTTTTTTTTTTTTTTTTAATTCGAGCTTATAATCAAATTAGCTTAGTTCATTTACATTGCTTGAGCTTACTCATAGGACTAAATTTTTATGCTGAATTATAGTTAAAATTATGTTGTTTGAGTTAATTTGGTAGAATGACTTTCCTTGATGAATTTATAAAAGAAAAAAAAAAGATTAATCAATATTATATGATTAAAAAAACATAAAATTCTTATTATTAATAAATTACAAATAATAATTTGATATCCTATGAACTTATTTACAAGCTCGCTAATTTTTTAGTATATATTGTTATAATATTTAAATTGAGTTACATACTCATGAGTCTATTGACGAACGCATTATTATGTTTGAGTTCAGCTTATTTGATTTACAGCCCTTTAAGTGTTTGACTACTATGTTTATTATAGGAAGACTGGGAGAGACAATTTGTGCAGGTGCACGTATGTACTTCCAGATGGGGTAACTCACACCAAGGGCTTTGTTAAGGACCCGGAACAAGCAAAAAGATACTTGTCTGAGACACATGGGGACACACCGTCACAATTAGAGGCTAATAAGAAGGAAATGGATCAAATTGAAGTTACAGAGAGGAGTGAGAACCGGAAGAGAGAAGTTGATTTCTCAAAAAATGTTAGTATTTATTTTCCTTGGAGAGAAGTGAAATTTCAGTTTTTTTTTTTACTGAATTTTTATTTTGTGCAGGAGTTTGACTTGACAAATGAGCGGTTCCTTGTTCCCGAGATGCTCTTTCGTCCTGCAGATCTAGGTCTGCTCCGTATTCTTTTTTTTGTTTATGGTGACTATCTTGATACATCAAACATATTTCACTGAACATTTGGAAATCTTGTAAAATCTAGTGAGAAACTGAATGCTAATGGCATTTGAGGTTTGCTTGGTCTTTTTGATGAAAATGTAGTGCTACAAATTGCTGACTTCAACCTCGTTCTGCAGGAATGAACCAAGCCGGACTAGCAGAGTGCATTGTTCGAGCAGTCAATGCTTGCCATCCTCATCTTCACCCTGTACTCTATGACAGGTGTTTTTACAAAATCTTGGAGTTTATATTTAGCATGTTAAATATCTCAATATTACTCTGCCTTTTTCCTGTTTCATTTTCCAATACCAATTGCTGTGTTTGAATCTTGTTTTTTGGCAGCATTATTTTGACTGGTGGAAGCACGTTATTTCCTGGATTTGCTCAGAGACTGTAACTTCTAATCACTCTGCTGTTATTTATATTCAGAATTACTTATTTTAAGCATCATCCAGACTTTGGTTTGTATTGATTTGAAAAATTGCAGAGAGAGGGAGCTCCGGCCTCTTGTTGCTGATGACTATCGAGTGAACATAACAACTCAAGAAGAGTAAATTTCCCTCTAAAATATACTGTTTCATTATGAAGATATTATTGCATCCTGTTGGCTTAAAACTTGCACTTCTTGTTCAGTCCCATACTAGGTGTCTGGAGAGGTGGGTCGCTGTTGGCATCTAGTCCTGATTTTGAAGCGATGTGTGTCACTAAAGCTGAGTATGAGGAGCTTGGATCTGCTAGGTGTCGGAGGAGATTTTTCCATTGAATGTTTGAAATCTTGAAGGTTTGTGGTCTCTATCTCTATGTATCATGCATGTGGGAATTAGAGATGGAAAGTTTGTATCTTCAAATTTTGAAATTCCAAATTTTTGTCAGGCTTTGAATTTTTATCAATTTTCCTAGAGCTTCTTGGCAAGTGAATGATGGGAAAATGCACTCCACTTCTTCTCAGCTATTCTTGTTATTGCTGCACTAAAGAAAGGTGTAAGTCAGCAATCCGAATGATGTTGTTCTATTCATTGGCATGATATGGTGATGGGCAGCATTCTGGCTTCTTGGATCTTTCAGCCAAAGGACGCCCTTGGGCTGCTATCCCTCTGATAAAGAAGCTAGTCCAATACATTCAAGTCCAGAGCTAGCCATTGCTTTTGTGCTGAACTTGTTCTATTCAAGAAGAAAGTGCAGGTTGTCAATGCTGGATCCATGCTCTTGCATATTCCTATTTTTGATTAGGAAGAGACCTAGAGATGGTGAATCCAATCCTGGTTTGCAGTGTGCTTCTTTATGTTCTGAGTCTGGCGTCAAATTTGGGCTTGCTGCAGTTCATACATTACAATTTCTCAAATCAAAAGCCTTGCATTCTAAAAATGTTCATTTGACTTAATTTATTGTCTCCAATTATTTGCATAACAATTATTCATTCGTGCTGTTTGCTGTAATTATAAGATGCTTCTATTTTGTGCTATCTAGTGTTATTCCCATGTTTTCTAATCCTGTTATAACCTGGACATATACGGAAATCTTACCCTATTAATCGAATTCCATGTCTTGGTATTTTGCAAATAGTGAGGCTGATCCATTTGTTGCCATCGATGTCTTTTAAAGACAACCTGTGTTTTCATTTTGTTGCCAATCTCAAGATTGGAAGGAGAAAGGAAGGGCCTGCACTGGATGCTGAAATGCACAATGCGATTGAATAGGTGCGAATAATGGTGATACTTTGATAGCTAAAGTTCAGTTGAAGAGAATGTGAATCGGAGAGTCCAGTGGTAACGGTTTAATTGAAGAAAAGAAGTGAACGGTTGAATTAAGAAAAGGGCCAAGTTATAATGAAGATAAAGGTTGATTCTCCACAAACAAAGAAAAAAAAGAAAAAGAACATAAAGGTAAATGACGTAAAAAATGGAAGTTTAAAACGGCAATCAAGTACTCGAGAGGGAAAAAAAAAATGAGAGAAAAATAAGGAGAAAACAATGAATCTAAATCAACCAATCATAAACCTCCAAATATAGCGTTACAGAATAAGACAAGTCCAGAACTCCAGATATCATCTTTGCAAAACTGCCAGAAGGAGGTGACAACAAATAAGAATATGATTTTGTTTGAATATAGCTGAAAATTAAAAATACTATAATAAAATAGTTTTTAAATGTGTGAATAGTACCGTAATACCTATTTTTAATGAAAAAGTTGCTAAAAAGTGAGGTTTGTGGGTCTCGTGCAAAAAAAAGAAAAAAAAAAAAAAGGGAAACGCAGACGCTGGACGCGCAATCCAAACTCTGCTTTAATGTAGTGTTGTACAAAGTCATGGAATAACACTGATTCTTTCTCTAAGAACTGCTATCATTCCTACCAATTATATGGTGCGTGTGAATGTTCTTGCTGACAAAATTTTCTACATTAGTTACAACACTATAATCAAATCCTATTCCGTGTTTATGCGGACTGGTAAATCCCTTCTCTCGAGCTGCTCAAGATCATCCACTACCAACTGCCTATTATATTACTCAGCCATCTTTTGATAATGAATCCAGAAGATATTTGCCAATTTTCACTCTAAAAACACTTGCATATGATATGACCGAGCCCAGTAATTTCAGTCAGAGAATGGTTGAGTCCATGCACAGAGGCACCAATTTTCTTTGATATTGCCCATAACATTCATCTACTGCAATTACATCTTCATTCTATGGGTCCAACCCAAGCAAGTTACACAGCTAATCCTTCACAGAAGAACTAGATTCATCATCTAAATCTCCTAAATCAGCAACTATTTCTGCATGCTTTTCACGACAAGCAAGGATGAACATGGCCGCTGTGTCTGGTTGTTGTGCCTCATGAAGTGATGCTAATGCCTCTTGAAGTGCACCTGCTCCAACATACAGAATCAAAGCCCTGCAATTGGCCATGTTAACAAATCAGAAGAAAGAATATCATCTTAAGGAGAGTCATAGGAGATATATACCTCCAAATGTTATGTTCTGCAGGAAGAGCATGCTCAGCCCACCTTTGTAACACCGTGGGTAAACACAAAACATAATATCACAGGAGCATACAAGGCTTTCAAAATATCTTCTCAATTTAAAACATTAAACTATTATTAATTTTTTTTAACACAAATAGAAGTTCATGTTGCAAGGAGAACAAATTTATAAAAGCCAAAATGCTATCAGAAATTGGTACAGCATGCCAGCAAGGGAAGGGAAAAATCCCTTGGTTCTACTGTACAAATTATTTCTTTAGCAGAGCGTAAGTAGTTGGGTGTTTAAATGTAATAAACAAGCTGTTAGTCAGTGTCCTTTCATAATTAATCATATTAACATCAGTCTTAGGGGAAATATTAAAAATAGGATTACTTCAAAACATGATTTCCAAAGTGAAAAGATGATTGTGCTATATTCACCATTGCACATCTTCAGTTATGCTTTTAACTAATATTTATTTACAATAATGATTTCATGAAAACATATACAACCTGATTAGGCAAGATCCGCATTGCTAGGTCATCTATAAAACTTTGTTGGTCACATATCAGGACATGCTCACACATAAATATAGAGAAAGGCAAATGAAATCAAGGGTAAAGGCAATCCTCTAGGTGATTATTAGTTGTTTGTCTAACCCAGAAACACTAATCAGACGAGGAACGTAGAAAATGGTTGAGATTATTAGATTACGCCATAAAGTACAAAATATTTCAGAAAAATAAGCCTTCTTTATTGATACAATGGCAAGAATCAATTAAAACTCCTGTATACATGATGAAATATTTGGTGTATAAACTGCACTGCTGAGTTGATTTTGGGTTTTCCCTGTGCACAGGGTACGGGAGTGTTGAGATAAACACCCAAGATTAAAATTAGAGACATGATAAGAATAAGTTCCAGAAGAGAGAGAGAGAGAGAGAGAGAGAGAGAGAGAGAGAGACCTTGAATAATCAGATTGTAGCAACTAAAGTAGCAGCATCTATCCAGCATCTTGTAGCTTCATAAGAGATTATGCGACAATCAGTCCAGCAAAAATCAAGCATACCATGTTGACAACTTTTAAATGCGCAAAATTGTCTGAAACAATAGCATCGTCCTTGTAATCTAAGTCCCATTCCCAAATTATGAAAAGTCCATCCCTAGTCACTAGTTGCAGGAATCTTTTTACAAGCACGCTTCATTTTTTGATCCATCTTTTTCATACTTGACACCATTCTTCAGTGACATGCTGGCAATCATAATCAACTTCTCCTAAACTTGGTACAAAGTTCAACTATATTTATAGGACATTTACTCATAAACTTGGTACAAAGTTCAACATAACAAGTCATACTTATCAGTTCTTTTCATTAATAATTTTTCATAAACAGTACCACCACACACCTTTAATATTAAAAATAATCTAACTTTAAATGTTGAACAACTAAAAATTCCCCTAATTGCCAAAATTGTAGATCACATGAAAAATATCAGCTAGCCCTTCTTTTCTAGGTTTGCATCATATTCATTGTAATTTTATCATTTGTTTTCTTAGCCTCACTGATCTTGTCTCATACACATTTCAGCTAGAATGTTCACAAATATGGCCAAACATTGTAAACACAATCCACGTAGCTACCAATTATGTTTCACAATTACACTTGGCAGCTATGGCAGTTTAAGTCACAATCTCACAAAAGAGGAAGAGCAGCAAAATAGATAAATCAAATTAATCCTAAATTTCAAATGGAAGTTGCAACAAGTTTCAGTTTCATGCAAAATTTACAATAACAATGTGTGCAAAAAAAAAAAAAAAAAAAAAAAATTCAATTTCAACTGGACAGAAAAATCAATACTATGCCAAATAAAATAAAATAGATCAATCAAATTAATCCTAAATTGCAAATGCAAATTGCAACAAGTTTTAGTTTCATGCAAAATTTACAACAATATGTGCAAAAAAAAAAAAGTTCAATTCAAGAGGACAGAAAAATTAATCCCAATGCCAAATTGATTATAAAGATTATAAAAAAAAAATGCAAAATTTACAACAATATGTGCAAAAAAAAAAAAATTGTTCAATTCAATAGGACAGAAAAATTAATCCCAATGCCAAATTGAATATAAAGATTATTAAAAAAGAAAAAAGAAAAAAAAAGTGGTAGTTTCTACGGTAGGTTTGCAAGAAAGTTGGCATATTACTGATTTACGGATTTGTCATATTGAAGGTTCCACCACAAACCCATGGGCCACCAGGGGTCTTTGGTCAGTATTGAAGGTTCCACCACAAACCCAACCATAGATCTAACCACTTTTATTTCCCCACTTTTATCATTTGTTTTCTTAGCCTCACTGATCTTGTCTCATACACATTTCAGCTAGAATGTTTACAAATATTGTCAAACATTGTAAACACAATCCACGTAGTTACCAATTATGTTTTACAGTTACACTTGGTAGCTATGGCAGTTTAAGTCACAATCTCACTGAGGAGGAAGAGCAGCAAAATAGATAAGTCAAATTAATCCTAAATTGCAAATGGAAGTTACAACAAGTTTCAGTTTCATGCAAAATTTACAATAACAATGTGTGCCAAAAAAAAAATTTCCAATTTCAACGGGATAAAAAAATCAATACCATGCCAAATAAAATAAAATAGATCAATCAAATTAATCCTAAATTGCAAATTGCAACAAGTTTTAGTTTCATGCAAATTTTACAACAACAATATGTGCAAAAAAAAAAAAAAAAAAATTTGTTCAATTCAAGAGGACAGAAAAATGAACCCCAATGCCAAATTGAATATAAAGATTATAAAAATAAAAAAAAGATGCAAAATTTACAACAATATGTGCCAAAAAAAAAAAGATCAATTCAAGAGGACAGAAAAATTAATCCCAATGCCAAATTGAATATAAAGATTATTAAAAAATAAAAGAAAAAAAATGGCAGTTTCTATGGTGGGTTTACAAGAAAGCTGGCATATTACTGATTTACGGATTTATCATAATTTTTGGCTACCCAACCATGGAGGATGGGGGTTTGGCCCATTAACCCATGGGCCACCAGGGGTCTTTGGTGTTGAAGGCTCCATCCTAACAAACCCAACCATAGATCTAACCACTTTTATTTCCCCACTTTTATCATTTGTTTTCTTAGCCTCACTGATCTTGTTTCATACACATTTCAGCTAGAATGTTTACAAATATTGCCAAACATTGTAAACACAATCCACGTAGTTACCAATTATGTTTCACAGTTACACTTGGCAGTTATGGCAGTTTAAGTCACAATCTCACAGAAGAGGAAGAGCAGCAAAATAGATAAGTCAAATTAATCCTAAATTGCAAATGGAAGTTGCAACAAGTTTCAGTTTCATGCAAAATTTACAATAACAATGTGTGCCAAAAAAAAAAAAATTTCCAATTTCAACAGGACAGAAAAATCAATACCATGCCAAAAAAAATAAAATAGATCAATCAAATTAATCCTAAATTGCAAATTGCAACAAGTTTTAGTTTCATGCAAATTTTACAACAACAATATGTGCAAAAAAAAAAAAAATTTGTTCAATTCAAGAGGACAGAAAAATTAACCCCAATGCCAAATTGAATATAAAGATTATAAAAAAAAAAGATGCAAAATTTACAACAATATGTGCAAAAAAAAAAAAAAAAGATCAATTCAAGAGGATAGAAAAATTAATCCCAATGCCAAATTGAATATAAAGATAATTAAACAATAAAAGAAAAAAAATAGCGGTTTCTATGGTGGATTTGCAAGAAAGCTGGCATATTACGGATTTACGGATTTATCATAATTTTTGGCTACCCAACCATGGTGGATGGGGGTTTGGCCATTAACCCATGGGCCACCAGGGATCTTCAGTCAGTGTTGAAGGCTCCAATCTTGACAAACCCAACCCATAGATCCAACCACTTAAAAAACAAAAATTTGATCAATTCAAGAGGACAGAAAAATTAATCCCAATGCCAAATTAAATATAAAGATTATTAAAAAATAAAAGAAAAAAAAAATGGCAGTTTCTATGGTGGGTTCGCAAGAAAGTTAGCATATTACTGATTTACGAATTTATCATAATTTTTGGCTACCCAACCATGGTGGATGGGAGTTTGACCTATTAACCCATGGGCCACCAAGAATTTTCAATCAGTGTTGAAGGCTCCAATTTTGACAAACCCAACCCATAGATCCAACCACTTTTATTGCCCCACTTGGTAACAAGCCTATGTTACCAGGCTTGGTATTTTGATTACTCTTCGCAACAACTTATAAATAAAATAATTGGTTTGTATCTTATCGGTGTGGGATAATTAATTAGTAATGTTACCGACATAAGTTCAATTCTATTAATTAATTAAACTAATGTTACCTTGCAATATATCAGCATGGCACTCTCGTTTTTCTTGGGTCTGGTCTCAGCTTCCTGTTGTGTTCCCAAATAAGAAAACCAATACAATTTAGCATAGGAAAAAGGAAGAGAGATCGATAGGAAAAAAAAAAAAGAAAAAAAAGAAAAGAAAAGAAAAACAGAGGATTTCACTTGGGCATACTTACTGAGATAGGGTGACGAGACTTGGCAAGGGCTGTAGAAGATAATACTAGAAGTCAAATTATGAAAACCAAAAATTAAGTTGAAGAAGAATTTAGAAGAAGAAGAGGCTTATTTTTGTTATCATCATTAGCCATTTTGAAACCAATTTTGGATCTCAATTTAGGGGTTTTGGGCCTTCTACTTCTGGGAATTTGGAGGATGGAGTGAGCGTTAGGAGCTGCAGTCGTTCAATAGAGGAACTGGTAACCGGGTCCCTAATTTATCATTAATAATATTCTATTGGTATTATTACTTTAATAATAAAATTAATAATTATTTAAATTGATTTTGTTTTAAAACTATTAGGGTATTTTTGAGAAGTGAAAAAAAGGGACTCGCATGTGACAGTCATTGTCCCACGCCTCACAGTACATTTGGGTAAGTTCATGGTACCACCAGCTCGAATCGGAGTTCAAAGACCCCGAATTCACACCCACCCCAAGCTTTATTGATTTCTGAAACTTATCAGAAATTGTGATTATAGTTCTCACGAAAATTGGAACCTGGGATGTGGTGAAACTTCAGCAGTCATGTACCAGTTGTACCACACCCATTGGTGGTAGCTATTGGGGTATCTAGTTTTTTGAAAACTTTTTTTTTTTTTTTAAAACACACGTACAAGAAAGAGGGAAATAGGTTCTAACGAGAATTGGAATCTAGGATGTGGTGAAACTTCAGCAGTCATGTACCAGTTGTACCACACCCATTGGTGGTACCTATTGGGGTATCTAGTTTTTTGAAAACTTTTTTTTTTTTTAAACACACGTACAAGAGAGAAGGAAATAGGTTCTAACATAAAGGCATACCACAACTCCACTAAAAAACCACGGTAAAAACTTGATTTAAGTGTTAAAATCTTGTTTTGAAAACATGATTTCCAGCGAACGGGTTGGGTTAGGTTTAGGATGAGTCACTTAAATTTGGGTAAAAATAAATCATCTTATCCAAATTAGAAGCAACTCAGCTTCAGTCAATCCATATTTTTTCACATGTTTTTTATTTATTTTTATTTTAAAACATATATTTAATACTTGGTAAGTCATGAGGAGGAAAAATATAAATAAATAAATAATGAAAATGAGAGAAATAAGGGAAAAACAAATCAACTAATCATAAGATTGCAAACAAGAAAAAAAGAAAATAAGAGAAAACTAATTAAAAAGACTAAGAATCTAAATCAACTAATCAGTAAGTTCATAACTTTCCAAATCTAACGTGATAGAATAAGCCAAGTCCAGATATCATCTTTGCAAACAGACACGAGGAGGTGACAACAAAAAAGAATATGATTTAATGTAGTGTTGTACAAAATCAAAGAATAACATTGATTCTTTCTCTAAGAACTGATATCTTTCCTACCAACCATGTGGTGTATGTGAATATTCTTGTGGACAAAATTTTCTACATTAGTTACAACACTATAATCAACCTTCCTGTAATGTTTATCTACAACAAGCAACTTTTGCCAAAAACGAGTAAGCTAAATTTTCATCATTCAAGCCTAATCCGTGTTTATGCGGACTGGTAAATCCCTTCTCTCCAGTTGCTCAAGATCATCCACTGCCAACTGCCTATTATAATACCCAGTCATCTTTTGAAAATGAATCCAGAAGATATTTGCCAATTTTCACTGTAAAAACACTTGTATGAATGAAAAGCATGGGAGGCATATGGCCAAGCGCAGTCCTTTCAGTCAGAGAATGATTGAGAGTCCATGCACAGATGCACCAATTTTCTTTGGTATTGCCCATAACATTCACCTACAGCAATTACATCTTCATTCTCTGGGTCCAACACAGGTAAGTTACGCAACTTATCCTTCACCAAAGAACTAGATTCATCATCTAAATCTCCTAAATCAGCAATTATTTCTGCATATAGTTCACGACAAGCAAGGATGAACATAGCTGCTGTGTCTGGTTGTTGTGCCTCTAGAAGTGCTGCTAATGCCTCTTGAAGTGCACCAGCTCCAACATACAAAATCAAAGCCCTGCAATTGGCCATGTTAAGCTCAGAACAAATCAGAAGAAAGAATATCATGTTAAGGAGAGCCATAGGAAATATATACCTCCAAATGTTATATTCAGAGCGAAGAGAATGCTCAGCCCACCTTTGTAACATAACACCATGGGTAAACACAAAACATAATATCACATGAGCATACTAGGCGTTCAAAATATCTTCTCAATTTAAAACATTAAACTAGAATTAATTTTTTTAAACATAAATACAAGTTCACGTTACAAGGAAAACGAATTTATAAAAGCCGAAATGCTATCAGAAATTGGTACAGCATGCCAGCAAGGGAAGGGAAAAATACCTTGGTTCTACTATACAAATTATTTCTTTGGCAGATCAACAGTATTTGGGTGCTTAAATGTAATAAACAAGCTGTTATTAGTCAGTGTCGTTTCATGATTAATCATATTAACATCAGTCTTAGGTTTAAAAATGGGATTACTTCAAAACATGATTTCCAAAGTGAAAAGATGATTGTGCTATGTTAATCATTGCAGATCTTCAGTTATGCTATTATCTAATATTTATTTACCATAATGATTTCATAAAAACATATATAACCTGATTAGGTAAGGGCCGCATTACTAGGTCATATATAAAACTTTGTTGGTCACATATCAGGACATGCTCACACATAATATAGTGAAAGGCAAAAGCAATCAAGAGTAAAGGCAATTCTGTAGCTGATTATTAGTTTTTTGTCTACCTCAAAAACACTAATCAAATCAGAAAGTATAAAGTGGTTGGGATGATTAGACTATGCCATAAAGCACAAAACATTCCAGAAAAATCATCCTTCTTTATTGATACAAAGACCAAGAATCGATTAAAACTCCTGCATGCATGATGAAATATTTGATGCATAAACTACATTGCTGAGTTGATTTTGGGTATTCCCTGTGCACAGGGGAGGGGAGCGTTGAGATAAATGCCCAAGATTAAAATTAGAGACATGATCAGAATAAGTTACAGAAGAGAGAGAGAGAGAGACCTTGAATAATCAGATCCAATTAAATGTGTAGCAGCTGAAGTAGCAGCATCTGTCCAGCATCCAACATCTTTGTAGCTGCATAAGAGATTATGTGACAATCAGTCCAGCAAAAATCAAGCATACCATGTTGACAACTTTTGAATGTGCAAAAATTGTCCGAAACAATAGCATTTTCCTTGTTCAATTCAAGTCCCAATGCCGCAATGCCAAATAATGAAAAGTCCATCCCTAGTCACTAGATTCAGGAATCTTTTTTACATGCACGCTTCATTTTCTAATCCATCTTTTTCATTCTTTGACACCATTTTTCAGTGACATGCTGACAATCATAATCAACTGCTCATTTTGTCCAGATAGTGTAGTTGTTCAACTATATTTATAGGATATTTACTCATAAACTTGGTACAAAGTTCAACAAAAAAAGTCCTACTTATCAATTCTCTTCATTAATAATTTTTCATAAACAGTACCACCACACACTTTAATACTAAAAATAATCTAAATTTAAATGTTGAACAACTAAAAATTCCCCTAATTGCCAAAATTGTAGATCACATGAAAAATAGCTTCTAGCCCTTCTTTTCTAGGTTTGCATCATATTCTAATTTTATCATTTGTTTTCTTAGCTTCACTGATCTTGTCTCATACACATTTCAGCTAGAATGTTTCACAATTATTGCCAAACATTGTCAACATAATCCACGTAGTTACCAATTATGTTTCACAGTTACACTTGGCAGCTATGGCAGTTTGAGTCACAATCTCACAGAAGAGGAAGTGCAGCAAAATAGATAAATCAAATTAATTCTAAATTGCAAACGGCAGTTGCAAAAAGTTTCAGTTTCATGCAAAATTTATAATAACAATGTGTGCAAAAAAAAAAATAAAAGTTTAAATTCAACAGGACAGAAACATCAATACAATGCCAAATTGAATAAAATAGATCAATCAAATTAATCCTAAATTGCAAATGCAAGTGGCAACAAGTTTCAGTTTCATGCAAAATTAAAACAACAATATGTGCAAAAAAAAAAAAAAAATTGTTCAATACAAGAGGACAGAAAAATTAATCCCAATGCCAAATTGAATATAAAGATTATAAAAAAAGAAAAAAGAAAAAAGAAAAAAAAGTAATGGCAAGTTGAATATAAAGATTATAAAAAAAGAAAAAAAAAAAGTGGCGGTTTCTATGGTTGGTTTGCAAGAAAGTTGGCATATTATTGATTTATCCAATTTATATTTTTTGGCTACCCAACCATGATGGATGGGGTTTGGCCGATTAACCCATGGGCCAAGGGTCTTCAGCCATTGTTGAAAAGTCCACCTTGACAAACTCAACATAGATCCAACTACTTTTATTGTCCCACTTTGTAACAAGCCTACGTTATCAGGCTCGGCACTCTGATACTTGTTGCAACAACTTAAAAATAAAATAATTGGCTTATATCTTATCGGTGTGGGATAATTAATTAGTAACGTAACCGACATAAGTTCAATTCTATTAATTAATAAAACTAATGTTACCTCGCAATATCAGCATGGCACTCTCGTTCTTTTTGGGTCTGGTCTCAGCTTCCTGTTGTGTTCCCAAATAAGAATACTAATACAATTTAGTCTAGGAAAAAGGAAGAGAAATTGATAATAATAATAAAAAAACAAAAAACAAAAAAAAGAGGATTGCACTTGGGCATACTTACTGAGATAGGGTGACAAGACTTGGCAAGGGCTGTAGAAGATAATACTAAAATTGAAATTATGAAAACCAAAAAATAAGTAGAAGAAGAAGAGGCTTATTATTATTAGCCATTTTGAAATCCAATTTTGGATCTCAATTTACTAATAATATATTTGTCTTTCTTCTGAATTTGGGGTTTTGGGCCTTCTAGTTCTGGGTGGGACTTGTTGGGAGGTAAATCAGTGCAGTTGAATTCAATTGAGGAACTGGTGGCCTGGTACTTAATTATTTCATTAATAATACTATATTGTTATTATTACTTTAATAATAATATTAAAAATTATTTAAATTGATATTGTTTTAAAACTATTGGGGTATCTAGGTTTTTGAAATCTTATTTAAAAACTTGATTTTAAGTGTTAAAGTCTTTAAAACATGTTTTCTAGCAAATAGGTTGGATTAGGTTCAGAATGGGTTAATAAAGTTTAGGTAAAAACGAGTCATCTTATCCAGATTAGAAACTAGTTGGGTTCAGTCGTTCTATATTTTTTCACATGGTTTTTTATTATTTCATATTAAATATATATATATATATATATCTCTAATACTTTGTTTGTAAGTAATGCAACAAATTATTACCCAAAAAAGTGAAAGACTAGGCTGTTTGGTTAAGAGAAAAAAAGTGTAATTTGTTTTCATTTTCAGTATTCTGTAGGACCTATCACTAATAAATTGGTTTGACTTTGTTTTTTGTACTCAGTTTTTATTTTTAGTATTCAAAAAAATGAGTTTGAATATAAAAAATTAATACACATTTTCACTGTTTTCATTTTCACTAAAAATGAATATAATGGCATTTTTGAAGAAAAAAAAACCCAAAGTTTGTGGGTCCACACACTTTTCCTTTATTACTCCTAACCACTCTCTCTCTCTCTCTCTCTCTCTCTCCACATTGAAGGAGTTCTTATTTTTATTATTACTTTTTTTTTTAATTAAGCTGATTGGGTTTAGTGGTGGGTGTGGCTGCAGTGATGGTCGTGTGAGTTTGATTTGGTGTGGGTATGATTGTGGTTGTGGTGATGGTAGGGTGGGTTTTGAACCCATTTGCATTTAGTGGTTGTGGTAGCTATGGATTTGGTTGTGATTGGGTGTACTGGTGGGGGCAATAGTTGCCATGGGTATGGCTCTCTCTCTCTCTCCCCCACTATGGGTTGCTATGTTGTAGATGTGCTGCTGTGGATTAGAATTTGGTGGTGGTGGAGGTGAGTTTTGATCAGTTGTGGTGGGTATTGTACATGTGGTGGTGATTATGGTGATAGAGGTGGATGCCAATGGATTTGGTTTTGGTTTTACCGTTGGTGTGTGTATTATGTTGAGTTTTTAATTGAAAAAAAACAAAGTGAAATCAAACAAAAAGTAGACTAGAAAATTTGTGCCAAACATAAAATGAGTTGGGAATAGAAAATGAGTACATGATTTAAGAAAGAGAAAGGAGTATATAAAATGAAAAGTGAAAATGAATACACACCCAATACGAATCAAACAGCACAAAGCTTCTAACCACCAAACTTGGAACAAAAAATGCACAATTCTATAACAAATTCCAACACTTGAGGGTTCAAACTTCAAACCCACCATAAAAACTTTGACAACCCAATTAAAAAGTATATATTTAAAGTTTATACAATTCAAATTTAAAGTTTATAAAATACTTGATGACATGGACCGGTTCAAGTTATCAACCTTTTTAGACGCACTTGTTCTTGCTACATCTAAAATAAAAACAAAGTTATATTACTAATAACCAAGAGAGAAAACTAAATAAAAAACTTCTAAAATTAAACACAACATTTTTTTTTTAGAGAAGAAAAACATAACATATTAGATATATAGAATGAGTAAATATTTAATATGACTTACAACTTAGGCTACTCAATGTTAGTACTAAATTGAACACTAGAAATCTTCATACTTGTAAACTGCAGCTCAAGTTGACTAGTAGTTTCATTTGTGAATGGTAGTAGTTTCATTAGTGAATGGGGGGTTTTTTGAGAGAGGGATAAAGAAAATCACCCTCACCATAGCTTTAGGCACGTAGTCATCTAAGCACTTACGTAGTCATTAAAATTTAGAAATATCAACATTAAATTTAATATTTTAATACTATGTGTGCTAATAGTATAGACCATTTGCTACGTAAACATTTTCTATAAGCAAGATGACGACAATGACTAAATTGACTGTAAGTCCGAAAATATAATAATTTGGGGAGCAAATTAAAAGTATACTCAAAATAAAAATTAAAAAAAGAAGAAGAAGATAATTTAAGACAGTATATCCACCCTTATGATGTAATTGAAAATAATGTTCTCAACCTTCCATTAGAAAAACGATTAAGAATAGAAAATTAGAATATACATAAAGAGTGGGCATGTTTGGAATACCAATAATTAGTTCTAGTGGAATGTAAAGTATATGAAACAAAAAAAAAAAAAAAAAAAAGGCAAGAAATGACCCCAAAAAAAAATTCCATTTTTAATTTTTAAAAACCCAAATTAATTATAAATTGCCCTTAAGAAGCAAGTAGAAGAGCTCATGTTCAAAGATTTATTCGAAAAAGTTAAGAGTCTACGTGCTATTTTTACTTTGCGTACACCTAAAAGTGATGGCTCTTGGTGTATGATAGTTGTGCCATTGACAAGATTACAGTCAAGTATCATTAGTCATGTCATTATCAAGATTAAAATCAGGTATTGATAATTGTGTCATTAACAGATCTTAGAATTGACAATATGCTAGACAATAATGTAATGACTTTTTTTTCCTCTAAGATTGATCTAGAAAGTAGATAGTACCAAACGCACTTTGCTTGCGTAACACTTTTTTATGTGAGAATTGCATTCAGGTGGAGCAAATGGATATTTTGGGAGCAATAAAACAATTTTCATGGTGAAAATAGGCCAAGCATAAAGTGAGATGTGGCTAGAATTGTTTCACATTGTCGGACTTTGCTTGCGTAACACTTTTTTATGTGAGAATTGCATTCAGGTGGAGCAAATGGATATTTTGGGAGCAATAAAACAATTTTCATGGTGAAAATAGGCCAAGCATAAAGTGAGATGTGGCTAGAATTGTTTCACAATGTCGGACTTGTCAATTATATAAGGGAAAGAAGAAAAATACGTATTTATATAAGCCTATTCCTATACCACATGAACCAAGGTAGGATCCAAGTGTGAACTTTGTTTAAGGCTTGCCTAAAAGCCTGTTCAAGGTCTTGCATCTTTCGTGATATTGTCCATATTATAGTTTCTCTAATAATAGGGTCCTACATCATAATAGGTCCATTCAACCAAATTTCGTGTCTCCATCTATTTGCATGACGAATATTTATTTTGTGCTATCCAGTGTTATCCCCATTTTTTTTAATCCTGTTAGAACCTGGACATATACAAGGATCTTTACCCTTTGAATCAAATTTCCTGACTTGGCATTTTGCATTTAGAGAGGAATCCGATGCCGTCGTAGCTCTTGGAGATTCCATAGATTGAATAATCAATGAGCGTTCGTAATCCATACCTTACAGACTATAGAGGCTGGTCCGTTTGTTGCCATCAATGTCTTTAGTGAGAAATGAATTTTCATTCGTACGTTTTGATTTGGTTGTTGATCTCAAGATTGGAAGGAGAAAGAAGGCCCTGCACTTGATGCTGAAATGCACAATAGGATTGAGTAGGTCTGAGTAGTGGTGATAGACAAAAAATAATGAAAATAAGAGGGAACTAAAGAAAAAGACTATCTAGAATCTAAATCAACTAATCATAAGTTCATAACCCTCCAAATCTAACGTGATAGAATAAGACATGTCCAGATATCATCTTTGCAAAACAGACACAAGGAGGTGACAACAAAAAAGAATATGATTTAATTTAGTGTTGTACAAAATCAAGGAATAGCATTGATTCTTTCTCTAAGAATTGATATCATTCCTACCAACCATATGGTGTATGTGAATATTATTGCGGAAAAAAATTTTCTACATTAGTTACAACACTATAATCAACCTTCCTGTAATGTTTATCTACAAGAAGCAACTTTTGCCAAAAACGAGCAAGCTAAATTTTCATCATTCGAGGCTATTCCATGTTTAGGCAGACTGGTAAATCCTCTCCCTCGAGCTGCTCAAGATCATCCACTGCCGCCTGCCAATTACAATACGGTTTATTAAGACTGGATTTACTAAATAGCAACGCAAGAAATTTTTTCAAGACCAACCCTAATTGAATTGATCCACATCATAACAACCCAGTCATCTTTTGATAACGAATCCAGAAGATATTTGCCAATTTTCACTGTAAAAAGACTTATATGAATAAAAAGCATGGGAGGCATATGACCGAGCGCAGTCCTTTCAGTCACAGAAAGGTTGAGAGTCCATGCACAGATGCACCAATTTTCTTTGGTATTGCCCAGAACATTCACCTACTGCAATTACATCTTCATTCTCTGGGTCCAACACAGGTAAGTTACGCAGCTTATCCTTCACCAAATAACTAGATTCATTATCTAAATCTCCTAAATCAGCAATTATTTCTGCATATATTTCACGACAAGCAAGGATGAACATAGCAGCTTTGTCTGGTTGTTGTGCCTCTAGAAGTGCTGCTAATGCCTCTTGAAGTGCACCAGCTCCGACATACAAAATCAAAGCCTTGCAATTGGCCATGTTAAGCTCAGAACAAATCAGAAGAAAGAACATCATGTTAAGGAGAGTCATAGGAGATATAACCTCCTAATGTTATGTTCAGCGGGAAGAGTATGCTCATCCCACCTTTGTAACAATAACATAACACCATGGGTAAACGCAACATAATATCACAAGAGCATACTAGGCTTTCAAAATATCTTCTCAATTTAAAACATTAAACCAGAATTAATTTTTTTAAACATAAATACAAGTTCATGTTACAAGGAGACAAATTTATAAAAACCGAAATGCTATCAGAAATTGGTACAGCATGCCAGCAAGGGAAGGGAAAAATCCCTTGGTTCTACTGTACAAATTATTGCTTTGGCAGATCAACAGTATTTGAGTGCGTAAATGTAATAAACAAGTTATTAGTCAGTGTCCTTTCATGATTAATCATATTAACATCAGTCTTAGGTTAAAAATGGGATTACTTCAAAACATGATTTGCAAAGTGAAAAGATGATTGTGCAATGTTCATCATTGCAGATCTTCAGTTATGCTATTATCTAATATTTATATACCATAATGATTTCATAAAAACATATATAACCTGATTAGGTAAGGGCCGCATTACTAGGTCATATATAAAACTTTGTTGGTCACATATCAGGACATGCTCACACATAATATAGTGAAAGGCAAAAGCAATCAAGAGTAAAGGCAATTCTGTAGGTGATTATTAGTTGTTTGTCTACCTCAGAAAGTGGTTGGGATGATTAGATTATGCCATAAAGCACAAAACATTCCAGAAAAATCAGCCTTCTTTATTGATTCAAAGGCCAAGAATCGATTAAAACTCCTGCATGCATGATGAAATATTTGATGCATAAACTACATTGCTGAGTTGATTTTGGGTATTCCTTGTGCACAGGGGAGGGGAGCGTTGAGATAAATGCCCAATATTAAAATTAGAGACATGATCAGAATTAGTTACAGAAGAGAGTGAGAGAGAGACCTTGAATAATCAGATCCCTTTAAATGTGTAGCAGCTAAAGTAGCAGCATCTGTCCAGCATCCAACATCTTTGTAGCTGCATAAGAGATTATGTGACAATCAGTCCAGCAAAAATCAAGCATACCAAGTTGACAACTTTTGAATGCGCAAAAATTGTCCAAATCAATAGCATTTTCCTTGTTCAATTCAAGTCCCAATGCCGCAATGCCAAATTATGAAATGTCCATCCCTAGTCACTTGTTGCAGGAATCTTTTTCACATGCACGCTTCATTTTCTAATCCATCTTTTTCATTCTTTGACACCATTCTTCAATGACATGCTAGCAATCATAATCAACTACTCCTTTTGTCTAGGTAGTGTAGTTGTTAAACTATATTTATAGGATATTTACTCATAAACTTGGTACAAAGTTCAACATAACAAGTCCTACTTATTAATTCTTTTCATTAATAATTTTTCATAAACAGTACCACCACACACCTCTAATACTAAAAATAATCTAAATTTAAATGTTGAACAACTGAAAATTCCCCTAATTGCCAAAATTGTAGATCACATGAAAAATATCAGCTAGCCCTTCTTTTCTAGGTTTGCAAACTTTGCATCGTATTCATTGTAATTTTATCATTTGTTTTCTTAGCCTCATTGATCTTGTCTCATACACATTTCAGGTAGAATGTTCACAAATATTGCCAAACATTGTAAACACAATCCATGTAGTTACCAATTATGTTTCACAGTTACACTTGGCAGCTATAGCAGTTTAAGTCACAATCTCACAGAAGAGGAAGAGCAGCAATATAGATAAATCAAATTAATCCTAAATTGCAAATGGAAGTTGCAACAAGTTTCAGTTTCATGCAAACTTTACAATAACAATGTGTGCAAAAAAAAAAAAAAAAAAAATCAATTTCAGCAGGACAGAAAAATCAATACTATGCCAAATAAAATAAAATAGATCAATCAAATTAATCCTAAATTGCAAATGCAAATTGCAACAAGTTTCAGTTTCATGCAAAATTTACAACAACAATATGTGCAAAAAAAAAAAAAAAAAAGTTCAATTCAAGAGGAGAGAAAAATTAATCCCAATGCCAAATTGAATATAAAGATTATAAAAAAAAAAAAAAAAAGATGCAAAATTTACAACAATATGTGCAAAAAAAAAAATTGTTCAATCCAAGAGGACAGAAAAATTAATCCCAATGCCAAATTGAATATAAAGATTATTTAAAAAAAAAAAAGAAAAAAAAAGTGGCAGTTTCTATGGTGGGTTTGCAAGAAAGCTAGCGTATTACTGATTTACGGATTTATCACATTTTTTGGCTACCCAACCATGGAGGATGGGGGTTTGGCCCATTAACCCATGGGCCACCAGGGGTCTTTGGTGTTGAAGGCTCCACCCTGACAAACCCAACCATAGATCTAACCACTTTTATTGCCCCACTTTTATCATTTGTTTTCTTAGCCTCACTGATCTTGTCTCATACACATTTCAGCTAGAATGTTCACAAATATTGCCAAACATTGTAAACACAATGCACTTAGTTACCAATTATGTTTCACAGTTACACTTAGCAGATATGGCAGTTTAAGTCACAATCTCACAGAAGAGGAAGAGAAACAAAATAGATAAATCAAATTAATCCTAAATTGCAAATGGAAGTTGCAACAAGTTTCAGTTTCATGCAAAATTTACAATAACAATGTGTGCCAAAAAAAAAGTTCCAATTTCAACAGGACAGAAAAATCAATACCATGCCAAATAAAATAAAATAGATCAATCAAATTAGTCCTAAATTGCAAATTGCAACAAGTTTCAGTTTCATGCAAAATTTACAACAACAATATGTGCAAAAAAAAAAAAAATTGTTCAATTCCAGAGGACAGAAAAATTAACCCCAATGCCAAATTGAATATAAAGATTATTAAAAAAAAAAAAAAAAAAGATGCAAAATTTACAACAATATGTGCAAAATAAAAAAAAAATTGTTCAATTCAAGGACAGAAAAATTGATCCCAATGCCAAATTGAATATAAAGATTATTAAAAAAAAAAAAATGGCGGTTTCTATGGTGGGTTTTGCAAGAAAGCTGGCATATTACTGATTCACAAGTTTATGTAATTTTTGGCTACCCAACCATGGTGGATGGGGTTTGGCCCATTAACCCATGGGCCAAGGGTCTTCAGCGCGCGCTCCACCTCAATAAACTTAACATAGATCCAACCACTTTTATTACCCCCACTTGGTAACAAGCCTACGTTACCAGGCTCGGCACTTTGATTATTTGTCGCAACAACTTATAAATAAAATAATTGGCTTGTATCTTATCGGTGTGGGATAATTAATTAGTAATGTAACCGACATAATTTCAATTCTATTAATTAATAAGACTAATGTTACCTCGCAATATCAGCATGGCACTCTCGTCATTTCTGGGTCTGGTCCCATCTTCCTGTTGTGTTCCCAAATAAGAAAAAAAAAAAAAAAAAAAAAAGAGAGAGGATTGTACTTGGGCTGCTTTTTGAGATAGGGTGGCGAGACTTGGCAAGGGCTGTAGAAGATAATACTAAAATTGAAATTGTGAAAACCAAAAAATAAGTAGAAGAAGAATTTAGAAGAAGAAGACGCTTATTATTATTATTAGCCATTTTGAAATCCAATTTTGGATCTCAATTTACTAATAATATATTGTCTTTCTTCTGAATTTGGGGTTTGGGGCCTTCTAGTTCCGGGAATAAGGAGGGTCGAGTGGACTTTTTTTTGGAGAGCAAATTAATTAGAAAGGAGTGGACTCTTTGGGAAGTAAGTCAGTGCAGTCGAATTCAATAGAGGAACTGGCATGGCAGCTGGTAGCCTGGTACTTTATTATTTAACTAATAATATTCTATTGGTATTATTATTATTTTAATAATAAAATTAATAATTATTTAAATTGATCTTGTTTTAAAACAATTGGGGAGTTTTTTGAAATCATGTTTTGAAAACTTGTTTTAAACTGTTTGGTTGAGCTTACAGGAAAGTGAGACAATAGAAAATAGAAAGAGAATGAAAAAGTGGGATGATAAAAAAGATTTTAAATTTTTTTATTTGTTTTTAGTTAGAAGGGTGGAAAAGTGGAGGGATGAAAAACTTTTTTTATTTGGTTGAAAATAAAATTTGTGTAAATTTACCATCATATCCAGGCCAAAATGGCCAAAAACCACTTATTCCTAAAATTTGTAGCAAAAAAATACTGTTTCGGAACTAATTAGGAATCTACCACTTGTTATGCTACTCGAGCTCCAGAAACTCGAGTACACAAAACTCGAGTACACGCTTCCCCTGCCACCGTGGCACAGCTGACATGGCATTCGCCAAATTTAAAAATAACCAGATAGTACTCGAGTTCAGGAAACTCGAGTACTATGTAAAATTTACCCGAGCCCAATGAACTCGAGTATGGCTCGGGTAGATTTTTGGTATTTGCCAGATCATACTCGAGCTTAAGGGACTCGGGTGCATTTTACATAGTACTCGAGTTTCCTAAACTCGAGTATGTTCCCTTTAGTGGCTTACAAAAAAGTGTAAAAATAACCAGATAGTACTCGAGTTCAAGAAACTTGAGTACTGTGAAAAATATACCCGAGTCTAAGGAACTCGAGTATGGCTCGGGTAGATTTTTTTTGGTATTGGCAGGTCGTACTCGAGTTTAAGGGACTCGGGTACGTTTTAAGAAATACTCGAGTTTCTTGAACTCGAGTATGGTCTCTTTATAAACCCAAATCTCTCAGAATATTCCTTTCTCCTGCTCACACTTAGCTCGAAGAATCCACTTTCTGAATCTCCCTCTCACTCTCGCTAGTCTCACGCTCTCAATCTCCCTCACTGAGCTCTCGCTCCCCACTCTCCCCGTCGCGCTCTCTCACTCTTCGTCTCGCTCCGTCTCTCAATCTCCCTCGCGCTCTCACTTCTCCGTCTCGCTCTCCCTCTCCGCTGTCGCGCTCTCTCACTACCCTATGTGTAATGTAATGTTTTTCATTTGTAGTAGTAATAATAGTAATGTTAGTTGTAGTTGTAGTTTGGTTGTGGTGGAGGATGAGGAGGATAAGGCTAGGGTTAAGGTTGAGGGAACTATCCTGCTTCTGCTTTTGTTGTTATTGGGCTTTGATCAAACAACTTAATAAGAGAGAACATAATCCTCTCTTAAAAAAAATATATGTCTTAAGCATTTTTATGTCAACAATCTGATGGAAAATTATTTGAATGGTTTAAAAATTTACTTCCAGTAATAAACACCTTTGACAATTTTCTTTTGGTGGGATTTTTTTTTTTTTTTTTTCATTTCATTATATGAACTGCCAGCATGTCACAAGAAAAGAATCTTTATGGTGTATATTAGCCCAAAAAACATAAATTTTCATGTACTAAAACTCAAAAGAAATATTTTTTTGTGCATTTCCTAGTCACATTCTTTTGTCCATATCAGGCTGGCCAAATAATTCAGGTCATTGCTGAGGTCTGAGATCTGGATCATTTTTTCTCTTTTGGGTACCATCTCATCTGGATCGTTGACTACCTAAAAGAATCAAGAGAAATTCACATCTAATAAATGGTTTTGGTTGATGATCAAATGTTTTAGTATTTGTTTTGTAAGATACTTCTGTAAGAATCTTTTAACTTCTAAACTCTGAATATTTTATTGATATGCATATAATATTAATTATTTCTTTAAAATCCGGGTTTGGAAGAAGATATTTTCTGGTCAAGATGCTTTTAAGCATGATTTTTTTGGCATTGTACCTTTGCCTATTTAGCTTTTCTTAATTCCAAAGGTTTTGATCAGTGTATGCTTCTCTTGTGAAATGAGATAAACGTCTGCTTTCCAACCTTTTCAACTTTTGGTGGCCTAGTTGACTGTCACCTTGCTGTGTGCTTGAATTTATTATTAATTCTCCTTTTGTCATACTGTCTGTAGGCCTCAGTAAAAATGGTAGATGTTGAATTGAGGGGAAGTGCCCACCGGATTAAGAAGTGTGCCTGTGATTTACTGTCAATTGGCGGCGATCTTATGGATGATGATGGAATTGGCATTTTAATGGAGAATGATCTACGCCTCAAATCTACATTCTTGTATTGTGATTTCAACAGGATGATTTCTAGTGCTCCAAGGGATCAGAAGAAGCCTCTTACAGAACTTGCAAACAAGTTATTTTGTTCCATTGAGACACTTATCAACTTGTACATATTTTGCTTTGGTTGTATACACACCAACATCCTTAGACGTCTTTACTTTAGCTGTAATTGGTTTTTATTGACTGCAACCATCACATTTTCAAAATCAAAATAGGATTACTGACCTATTATGGTGTGAGAGACCGCGCCCCCGGCCCCCCTTTTTTTTAGGCGGTGTTGGGCCAAACCCACGTGAATGGGTGGAGTCGTGTTATTGCCTCTCAAAATGGAGGTTTGACTAGTTATATTTTCCCTTTAGATTAAGGGTTTTACAATGGAGTCGCCACTTATTTAATTATTGGAATAAATAAGAAAACCAAAATTGAAAAATTCCTCATTTTAGTAATTTTCAATTGAATTTACATTAATCATAGGAAAATTACATGGCTTTGGTCCTAAGTACAATCTAAGATAAAGTACATAGCTTTATTTCCTAGTTACAATCTAAAAATTGAAAATTACAAGGATAAGCATTTGATCTACTAACCCTTGATCTAAGTTCGGAGGCTATGTTACAAGGTGGGAAGGTGTTAGGCACCCACCTTGCCCGGTGAAACCGGTCTTCTACTATGGTGGCCAACATTCATATCATATCATCCAATATGTCAATCAATAAATTTGAATTTAATGTGTGTGCATGTGATAAACCCTAATTCAATTTATTAAGCATTGCATATGGATTGAAAAATAGATTCTAGTGAATGTGTGTGTATGGTGATATCTTAGATTCAAGGATTTGAAAGAATTATGGAACAAACATGTTTTTCATATTTTTGATGTGAGTTTAAGATCTAAACTAGTGTTTATGCATGAACATGTAAAGAACAATCAAGAACATGTGAAGAACACATAAGAACATTTAAAAACATTCAAACATATTCAAGAGAATTTAAACAATTACTCTCATGATTTAATCCTAAATTCTTATCATGGCAACACAAGAAATAAGTTAGGGAAAGAAATTATACCTTCATGCAAGATCCATATGGTGGAGGAGGAGACTCTTGGTAGAGGTCCTAAGGGTGGAGGGAAAGAAGAGTTAGGAGAGGAAGAGTGAGTCTCACTCAATACCTTGAGTCTCAGGAAGACCAAGATATGACAAGACTACTCAACTTCACTAGAACTCAAGAGAGGGGAAGAGAGGGGGTTTTTTTTTGTGTCTTTGAATGAATGAGAGGAGGGGTTTATATAGTAGTAGTTGAGGAAATATGAATGGAAGGCATTTAATGAGGGTTGACAAAGAATCATGAATCTAGACCTCATTTTAGCCTTTGGGGAAATCTGGTGCATTAAATGGAAAGATTGATAGGAGTGAGGAGCAAGCCAAAATTCGGTTTTTCCGTAGTTGCTGTAACAGCCTGTGGAGCCAACTTCGAAAAATCATATCTGACTCAATTCTGATCGGAATTGTTTCGTTCTTGTGCTCAAATTGAAGCCCCAGATGTCTAGTTTCTGGGAAAATTAACCTCATTCACAGATTCAAAATATTCTGAGAGATATTGATGAAATAGTGAGCAAAGGTCATTCGTTAGAAAATGGTTTCAGCACAATTAACATTAATAGGTCCCAAATTAGCTCCCAATTAACATTAAATGGCTCCAATCACTCCCATTTCAGACTTAATTGGTCCCAAATTTACTCTAATTAAAAGATAATTGCACAAATTACTCATTGAATAATTAATGCTTAACTATCTAATTAATTAGGTGTGTGCAACCTTACCATAAAATGTAGTCCTAACCAATCAAATTATGACACATCATTGATCTCAAATTGATTATACTTATAACCAATCAAAATCAATTGCTCATAATCACATATAGTCGGACTCAACATGTGATGGTGCATCTCGGCTATTAAAACTTGATTTGATGATAACTTTCAATCTGATGGTCTGATTAGGGCTTATGACCAGTCAATTTGATCGTTACAACATCAAGATCATTTTGGTGAAATGAGATTAAGGATCTAGTGACCAAAATCAAGATGCATATTTTCAAGGTGAAATTACCATTTTACCCTCCTGTGAGGTTAAATGCGGGTTGCAAAATGGGGTGTCAACAGAATGTCCCTCATTGGCAGAGCTTGAAAAGCGAATGTCAATGTATAAAAAAAGACACCTAACTTTGCAATCAGTATTTAACCGTGGTGAATGTGTGATGCATATAGATGAAAATGTTGTGGATCAAAATGTGGATCGAATCTCGAGGGAGATTGCCTACGTACCTCTTGGTGGGAGGATCAGGTCGAAACGTAGTTCATGCATGCAAAATTTTTTTTTTTTTGGATGAGTACAAGACATACTTACCTGAAGTGAAGAAAATATGAAGATTCTGGTCTTGTGTTTCAAAGGACCAAAGGTTTTGAATCCTGGCTCATGTTTTCAAAAGACCTAGGATTTTTGGATCTTGGCTTATGTTTTCAGAGGACCAAGGGTTTTTTCGGCTTTGGCTCATGTTTTCAGAGGACCAAAGGTTTTGAATCCTGGTTCATGTTTTCAGAGGACCTAGGATTTTGGATCTTGGCTTATGTTTTTAGAGGACCAAGGGTTTTTTGGGCTTTGGCTCATGTTTTCAGAGGACCAAAGGCTTTGAATCCTGGCTCATGTTTTCAGAGGACCTAGGATTTTTGGATCTTGGCTCATGTTTTCAGAGGACCAAGGGTTTTTTAGGCTTTGGCTCATGTTTTCAGAGGACCAAAGTTTTTTTGGGCTTTGGCTCATGTTTTCAGAGGACCAAAGGTTTTGAATCCTGGCTCATGTTTTCAGAGGACCTAGGATTTTTGGATCTTGGCTCATGTTTTCAGAGGACCAAGGGTTTTTTGGGCTTTGGCTCATATTTTCAGAGGACCAAAGGTTTTGAATCCTAGCTCATGTTTTCAGAGGACTTAGGATTTTTGGATCTTGGCTCATGTTTTCAGAGGACCAAGGGTTTTTTGGGTTTTGGCTCATGTTTTCAGAGACCAAAGGTTTTGGATCCTGGCTCATGTTTTCAGAGGACCTAGGATTTTGGATCTTGGCTCATGTTTTCAGAGGACCAAGGGTTTTTTCCATGTTTTCAGAGGACCAAAGGTTTTAAATCCTGGCTCATGTTTTCAGAGGACCTAGGATTTTGGATCTTGGCTCATGTTTTCAGAGGACCAAGGGTTTTTTGGGCTTTGGCTCATGTTTTCAGAGGACCAAAGGTTTTGAATCCTGGCTCATATTTTCAGAGGACCTAGGATTTTTGGATCTTGGCTCATGTTTTCAGAGGACCAAGGGTTTTTTGGGCTTTGGCTCATGTTTTCAGAGAACCAAAGGTTTTGAATCCTGGCTCATGTTTTCAGAGGACCTAGGATTTTTTTTTTTTTTTTTTGGGCTTTGGATCATGTTTTCAGAGGACCAAAGGTTTTTAGATCCTGGCTCATGTTTTCAGAGGACCTAGGATTTTTTTTTTTTTTTTGGCTTTGGCTCATTTTTTTAGAGGACCAAAGGTTCCGGATCCTGGCTCATGTTTTCAGAGGACCTAGGATTTTGGACTTTGGCTCATGTTTTCAGAGGACTAAAGGTTTTGAATCCTGTCTCATGTTTTCAGAGGACCTAGGATTTTTGGATCTTGGCTCATGTTTTCAGAGGACCAAGGGTTTTTTGGGTTTTGGCTCATGTTTTCAGAGACCAAAGGTTTTGGATCCTGGCTCATGTTTTCAGAGGACCTAGGATTTTTGGAAAGTATTATTCATGCCGATGGGTGTGGGGCCTTTTACCCTAGTACCTGCAAAATAAATTTCTTCAATTAGTAACAGAGTTATTCATTGAAATGAATTTGGCATACCTGGTGAATGCCCTAGTTTGGGACAAATTCCATGCTTCAATGAATGCTGAGGGTGGACAATTGACTTGATGTTGCACCACTGGAGAATATGGAGGAGGATCATAGCTTTCTATTCCTAAAGAAGAATTTAATGAAGATTTTTTTTTTTTGGAAAAATTTGGAAATCTTGAATTATTATTTGAAGGAATTGAAAATTTTGATTGATGAAATTTTTTTTTTTTTGAAATTTTTTTTTTCTTTTTTCTTTTTTTTTTTTTTTGAAAAATTTGAAAATCTTGAATTTTTTTTTTTTTGAACGAATTGAAAATTTTGATTGATGATTTTTTTTTTTTTTTGAGATTTGAAGATTTTTTCATTATCAAAAAGTGAAGAAGATGAAGAAAAGATGGAGTGAAAGTGATGAAGATTTATTCATGATGATTTTTTTTTTTTTTTTGAAAAACCAATCTTTTGAATAAGAATAACTTTGACTGCAAGTTGATGTGGATTGCTGGATAAGTCCTTGCTTAATTCCTTTAAAAAGAAAATTTCAATTAGCAATAGATTTATTCATTGAAATGAATTGAAAGTACTTACCCAATGCCTCTAGTTTGGGGCATATTCCATGCTTAGATTGAAGTTGAGTTCATTTGATGTTGTGACCATTGGGGAACATGAAAGAAGATCATGGTTTGTCATCCTTGGTTCCTGCAAAAGGCTTTCTTTCTCTAGCTTGTTAGAAACCAATTATCATGAAAACATTTTTGGCCATTACAATTAGTGTAGACATGCTTGCAAAAAAAAATGGATTGATGCCTCAAATGAAAACATGCTTTCATGCAAGATGGACATATTTGCACGCAATATAAATAGGCCAATGCTTCAAGTTTAAACATGCTTAATGCAAACAAATGGGCTTAACCTAACATGCACCCAAATAATTTTGTCACATTGTTTTGACTTTGTTCTCCAAGGTTGTTTGGGTGATTGGGACCGGGCCTTTAAAAGGTTGCCTACGTACCTCTCTCATAGAGGATCAGGTCAAGACGTAGTTCAAAAGAACTGGATTTTGGAAAAAGAATGTTTTTTTTTTGTGAACACGATGTGATCCTTTGAACAACCATTTTGGAAAATCATAGTGTTTAAGAACCAAACAAATCTTTTTGATCATGAAGGATCAAGATCATTAAACTCATGTAATCAAAATTTGCTTCTTTCTTTTGAACATTGTCAGATTAAGTCTCCAAAGGCAATCAAGAAAGGAAATGTGATAATATTTATGAATCACATTGTTGGGTGCAAACAAGGAAAGTTCTCCAGGTTTGGAGGTTCTTTTGAGTCATTTTGAGGATTTGAGAATTTGAGAAATTGTCCTCGGACATATCATCCTGTGGGGTTTGACAATTTTAAGCATTTTCCTTTTTAATTCAAGAGAAGATATTATTAGAGTTTAAGATGTGCCTACAATTAGCAAGACTTCAAGGAGGTCTTTACTCATGGGTTGTAATGTAGGCCGGGTTTGGGTTATGAAATGAAAGATATAAAAGGCTCAAAATTCCCTATGATGTTTTCCCCAAGTATGCATTACTCAAAAATCAAGTATTGGAGGAGTTTTCTCATTTCTTCTTTGTCATCTTCTCACTAGTCTTCATTGGTCACTTGTATCAACAATTATTTTTATGCTCATTATTCTCTTTTTAGGTTGCATCTTCAAGTTTTCAACTTGGTTGTATTTTCCAATTTTTCTTTTCTTCTTTTTCTTCTTCTTCTTCTTCTTTTCTTTGGCCCTAACTTTTGCCTAGACCACCCTTTTGGGTTTTCAGCCTAGCGGGCTTCTTTTTTTTTCTTTTTCTTTTTGACCCTAACTTTTGCCTAGACCACCCTTTTGGGTTTTTAGCCTAGCGGGCTTTTTTTTTTTTTCTTTTTTTTGGCCCTAACTTTTGCTTAGACTGCCCTTTTGGGTTTTCAGCCTAACGAGTTTTTTTTTTTTCATCTCTTGAATGAATGTACTTTTTGGGGATCTTTTGCCTCCTTTTTTTTCAGCTTAAGTCATGTTCATGCACTCTCTATACATCTTGCTTGCCTCAATGCACTTGCACATTTCTATGCTTGATGAAACTTTTCCCTTTTCGATGAACTCTCTTTTGGATGAACCTTGTATTCCTCTTGGCATGATGAATTTTAGGCTCTTGATGCACATTGGAATTTCATTTATCTTTCCTTGATTGAAACGAAATCTCACTTTCCTTTGATGATCTCTTATCTTTAGCTTAATGAATTCTCCACTTATCTTTCATGTCTTCTAGGAGAGCTTTATCAATTAGCTTCAAAACTATAAGGTCGACTCCTCCTCAACATGAGGTTTAAGCATGCATACTTTGAATTTTTCCCACCCTAGGTTTAGATTTTAGTGGGTTTATGCAAAAAAGAGGCTAAGTGTTTAAAGGCTCAAATGCGCTAGCAATAGATAAAGATCGTTCTAGGTATTAGGGAATAGTCTTGTTTAGCCAAAGATGGCCTCCAATCCTTAGTAATGCTTGCTTGTAGGCATAGTGACTTAAGCTCTTTTAATAAATTCATCTTAAAAGAAAAAGTATGAATGCTCTAATGTTGTGAAACAAAAGACCTTTGAAAATTGGATCGAGTGCATGGATTCATGGGATTTTCTGATGGATGGATTCTTTTTGATTGCCTTTTAAGACCATTTCTTCTTATATTCTAAGTCAAGTAGCAAAAGTCTTTACATGGATCAAATGAAATTAATCATTCCTTAGTACAAATTGATTGCTCAAGCCTTTAAACATTAAGATTTAGAAAATGTTTTGTCCAAGGGATCCTCATATACCATTTTGAAAAGGAGACTTTTTTTTTTTTTTTAATCTTGAAAGAAAAAAAAAATTGGGTCTTTTTGAAAAAGTCACTAGGAAGTTCAATGGTCCTAGTTCAAAGATTTTTTTTTAAAAATGACTCAAAGGCCCAATGCCCCTAGTCCAAACACTTTCTCATTTGAAATTTTTTTTTTCTTTTTTCTTTTTTTTTTTTGGAAAGATTTGGGAATCTTGATTTTTTTTTTTTTTTGGAATTTTTTTTTTAAATATATACATGAACAAAGTACATCAAATGCTACACAAATTTTTAGAATTCAAAGAAACATAGAAACATAACAAACAAACTTTAAACTTAACTATGATGTTGCAAACCAAATGTGGAGTGAGGCAAAGTTGGGCCGCTTGCTTCTTCTTGGTCCATTTAGGATGCTTGAGACTAGGATGCTTGAACTTTAATTATGATGAAATGGCTTGGGCTTGCACTTGGAAGGCATGCATCTTGTGAACTTTTGGCCTTTGATGTTGATCACGCGTATACACCTTTGATGGGCCCAAGTGTTGGGCTTAGACTCATTCAAGAAACAAATTGGAGTTCCATTTCAAGTAGAGTTCAATCATAGGCTTTTGAGTTTGAGTTCATTCACAACATACAAGGTTCAAACAATCATGATGGGCCCAAGCATTGGACTTGGGTCATGATGGCTCAAACAACGGCCATACAAATGCGTAATGAAATGCAATTTACATGGACCGACCTAAAGGTAGGTTCTATGGGTCATTACAACATGGGTAGAAGGTAGGTTAAAGGTCCCCACAAGCTAGGACGTTGTACCTCCCAACTTGTGACGCCAGGAGCGCCGCGTTGGTCCGAACGGTACAGTTTGTCCTTATGAACCATCATGGTTATGCATAACCATGATGATCCTTGTCGCGGTGGGTGGTAGGTTCACCGCTGGGTATGTGAGTCTCAGGAAGACCACAATCCACGGTTAATACTACCAGGCTTCCGGGCTAGCATACAAATAAAATAAATTTTATTCAAGCAAATGATGCATGACATACAAAATAATGACATATTAGACATATTATATACAAAAGCAATAAACAAACAATGACATGGTTGGCCACCATAATCTAATTGAAGTCTAGCCCTCAATATCCCCAGTGGAGTCGCCACTGTGAGAGACCGCGCCCCCGGCCCCCCTTTTTTTTAGGCGGTGTTGGGCCAAACCCACGTGAATGGGTGGAGTCGTGTTATTGCCTCTCAAAATGGAGGTTTGACTAGTTATATTTTCCCTTTAGATTAAGGGTTTTACAATGGAGTCGCCACTTATTTAATTATTGGAATAAATAAGAAAACCAAAATTGAAAAATTCCTCATTTTAGTAATTTTCAATTGAATTTACATTAATCATAGGAAAATTACATGGCTTTGGTCCTAAGTACAATCTAAGATAAAGTACATAGCTTTATTTCCTAGTTACAATCTAAAAATTGAAAATTACAAGGATAAGCATTTGATCTACTAACCCTTGATCTAAGTTCGGAGGCTATATTACAAGGTGGGAAGGTGTTAGGCACCCACCTTGCCCGGTGAAACCGGTCTTCTAGACTATGGTGGCCAACATTCATATCATATCATCCAATATGTCAATCAATAAATTTGAATTTAATGTGTGTGCATGTGATAAACCCTAATTCAATTTATTAAGCATTGCATATGGATTGAAAAATAGATTCTAGTGAATGTGTGTGTATGGTGATATCTTAGATTCAAGGATTTGAAAGAATTATGGAACAAACATGTTTTTCATATTTTTTATGTGAGTTTAAGATCTAAACTAGTGTTTATGCATGAACATGTAAAGAACAATCAAGAACATGTGAAGAACACATAAGAACATTTAAAAACATTCAAACATATTCAAGAGAATTTAAACAATTACTCTCATGATTTAATCCTAAATTCTTATCATGGCAACACAAGAAATAAATTAGGGAAAGAAATTATACCTTCATGCAAGATCCATATGGTGGAGGAGGAGACTCTTGGTAGAGGTCCTAAGGGTGGAGGGAAAGAAGAGTTAGGAGAGGAAGAGTGAGTCTCACTCAATACCTTGAGTCTCAGGAAGACCAAGATATGACAAGACTACTCAACTTCACTAGAACTCAAGAGAGGGGAAGAGAGGGGGTTTTTTTTGTGTCTTTGAATGAATGAGAGGAGGGGTTTATATAGTAGTAGTTGAGGAAATATGAATGGAAGGCATTTAATGAGGGTTGACAAAGAATCATGAATCTAGACCTCATTTTAGCCTTTGGGGAAATCTGGTGCATTAAATGGAAAGATTGATAGGAGTGAGGAGCAAGCCAAAATTCGGTTTTTCCGTAGTTGCTGTAACAGCCTGTGGAGCCAACTTCGAAAAATCATATCTGACTCAATTCTGATCGGAATTGTTTCGTTCTTGTGCTCAAATTGAAGCCCCAGATGTCTAGTTTCTGGGAAAATTAACCTCATTCACAGATTCAAAATATTCTGAGAGATATTGATGAAATAGTGAGCAAAGGTCATTCGTTAGAAAATGGTTTCAGCACAATTAACATTAATAGGTCCCAAATTAGCTCCCAATTAACATTAAATGGCTCCAATCACTCCCATTTCAGACTTAATTGGTCCCAAATTTACTCTAATTAAAAGATAATTGCACAAATTACTCATTGAATAATTAATGCTTAACTATCTAATTAATTAGGTGTGTGCAACCTTACCATAAAATGTAGTCCTAACCAATCAAATTATGACACATCATTGATCTCAAATTGATTATACTTATAACCAATCAAAATCAATTGCTCATAATCACATATAGTCGGACTCAACATGTGATGGTGCATCTCGGCTATTAAAACTTGATTTGATGATAACTTTCAATCTGATGGTCTGATTAGGGCTTATGACCAGTCAATTTGATCGTTACAACATCAAGATCATTTTGGTGAAATGAGATTAAGGATCTAGTGACCAAAATCAAGATGCATATTTCCAAGGTGAAATTACCATTTTACCCTCCTGTGAGGTTAAATGCGGGTTGCAAAATGGGGTGTCAACATATGGTTCAATCATCTAAGCTTGGTGCTTAGAGATTAATTTAAGAGTTAATTGGTATTCTTTTCCAAACGTCTCAGTGGTACTCATTTTTGAATTTTGGTTAATACATAATACAAACCCAGATCATCAGACAAGTATGCAAGCAAAATCAGCATCTTCGGATTTTCAGGGGCCATACTCGAGCTTAACAAACTCGGGTTCTTTGTAAACAGTACCCGAGTCTCTTAAGCTCGAGTATGGCCTGCCAAATATCAGACTCCTACCCGAGCCATACTCGAGCTTCCTGGGCTCGGGTACATTTTACACAATACTCGAGTCTAGGAATCTCGAGTCTTGTGTGCTTATTTTAAATCGCGAAATGCCATGTCAGCTGTGCCACGGTGGCAGGGGAAGCGTGTACTCGAGTTTGGTGTACTCGAGTATCCTACAGAACTCGAGTTTCTGGAGCTCGAGTAGCATAAAAGGTTGTACATTCCTAATTAGTTCCGAAACAGTGTTTCTTTGCTATAAATTTCAAAAATTAGTGACATTTGGCCATTTTACCCATCATATCCATATTAAATAAAACATAAAGTAACATTATATTTTTAAAAAAATGTGTATAGAGGGACACTTCAGTAAAAAAAAAAAAAAGTATAACAAATTAATCCAAAACTGTTTTCTAAAAAAAAAAAGAACAAAAACAAAAACCAACTAAAATTAATGAGAAAATAAACTGTGAGAGCAAAGGGCCCAACATCAGATCCTGGGCCGTGGGCCTGTCCGAGTAGACCTACACCTTTGAAGAATGCACCTCATGAAGCATTTGCCCGGCCTAACTCGATTCCGAGGTGTAAATCCCGTAGGGGAAAGCTTTGTCCGAGGAGGTCCTCTGCTCGGACTATTAAAAAGGCGTCCCAGATCAATGCACCAGTCTCAATCTTATCTCTTCCAGAGAACCCCTCGCTCTGTGTTAACCGTAAAGACAGATGGCGGAAATCAGACGTAAGCAAAAAGGCTGCTGCCCCCGCATTTATGACCCTGCAGCTAACATCATGGCCGCATTAATGAGAAAAGACTCCTGAACAGTGACCTCCTCCTTTACAGCTGCCCCAAGATGGCTCGAGAAAGGGGCGGATGGGATAAGAATAAAGAGAAAAGGGCCCATGCAGGGGGGGAGGGCATATAAATAGAGAAGGAGAGGAAGGGAAAAGAGAGAGTTCGACCAATATTTGTATTGATATTCTCCTCGGACAGTGTTGAAAAGAGTATTGTAACCCTCGATTATCTTATTAGTACATATCTGTTCATTACCCTATTTGGGCTTTCAACCCATACGTGTCCAATCTAATAATCTTCAACCCACTCTCTTTACAAATGCATTGTTGGGGTATTAAATATGTTCTGGGCCTCTAGCCATCCTGTTAGCCAGCCCAACTACCGCAAATTTGTGTCCTTACAATTGGCGCCGTCTGTGGGAAGATTACGGTTGTACCTGTGTGTTATAGCTTGAACTATGGTTAGATCAGACAGAGCGGAGTCAGCTGATTCTCAGCATATCGACCATTTTTTGCACCTCGAGCGCCAGAAGGATCGCGAAGGGAGCGTGCATACGAACCATACTCCAAGGAGTCAACGTCGGAATGGTGGTGGCCGAACTCATAAGGCCATGCAACGCAAAATTGATCATCTCGAGAGGAAGTTGCGCCGTGCGCAGAGGAGACGCAGTCCGTCTAGCAGTCCATCTAACACGGATGATTCTTACGGTGATGAGGAGGAGGATAGTTACAGACCCCGCTCCAGGACACCACCAAGCGAGTCTTTCTCCTACGAGGAAGAGCATCACCATGACCGCAGGAGCAGAAATACGTACTCGAGGGGCACCGGGAGTGATACCATGACAAGGGCGCTCAATCAAATTTCAAGGTTGCCCTTTACGCGCAGTATCGAGGGAGGGAGCCTCCCTCGGCGCTTCACTCAACCTACCTTCACCGCATACAACGGACGGACAGACCCCGTGGAGCATGTGAGTCATTTTAATCAAAAAATGGCTGTCCATTCTCGGAACGAGACTCTCATGTGCAAAGTGTTCCCTTCCAGCCTGGGGCCTGCGGCTATGAGATGGTTCGATGGTCTCGCAGCAAATTCTATTGGATCCTATCAGGCGCTCACTAGAGCCTTCTGCTCTCGGTTCGTGACGAACACCAGGGTCCCCCGGCCTTTAGACTCCTTGCTATCCATGTCCATGCGCGAAGGAGAGACGCTAAAGACCTACTCAGATAGGTACTGGGAGATGTTTAATGAGATCGAAGGAAGTTTCGATGATGTCGCTGTAAGGACATTCAAGGTCGGTCTGCCAGCCGAGCACGACCTGAGGAAGTCTCTGACCAAGAAACCTGTGAGGAGCGTGCGCCGACTGATGGATCGCATAGACGAATACAAACGGGTCGAAGAGGATCAAATACTTGGAAAGGGAAAGGCAAAGGCTGTCCCTCAAGAGAGGAGGGACTTCAGGACGGACCGATACAACAATAGCAGGCCACGAAGAGATTATAGTGGGCAGTCCGGGTCTGCTGTATCACAAACTGTTCATACCATATTCCGAGAGCCCATTCATCAGATTCTAGAGAAAATCCAGAACGAGCCATACTTCAAATGGCCGAACAAGATGGGAGGAGATCCCCTGAGGCGCAACCAGAGCCTTCATTGCCAGTATCATCAAGAGCGTGGGCACACCACTGAGGACTGCAGAACGTTGAAATTCCATTTGGAACAACTTGCGAGAGAGGGAAAGTTACAGCAGTTCGTTTATCGGTCAGACAACCAAGGAGATCATGTTAGGCCAAGGGCTTCGGTGACTGCCTCGTCAAGGCCCCCTTTGGGCACGATTAACGTTATCTTCGTGGCCCCGGGCAGAACTGGATCTTGCCCCTCCAGAGTGATGTCTATCTTAGGGACGCCCGCCGAGGCAGATAATCAAGAGGTGAAACGTGCAAGAACGGAGGCTCGACCAGCACTAAGCTTCTCAGATGAGGACAAGGTGGGGACAATACAACCCCACGACGACGCCTTAGTCATCACTCTCAGAATAGGAGGGTACGATGTGAAGAGGGTAATGGTCGACCAAGGCAGTGGAGCCGAGATTATGTATCCAGATCTGTATAGGGGGTTGGGACTACGGCTTGAAGACCTAACTGCGTATGAGTCGCCCCTAGTCAGTTTTGATGGGAAGACCGTCATCCCTAAGGGTCAAATTAGGCTGCCTGTACAAGCAGGATCCGAGATAGTTGAAGTTGACTTCATCGTCGTGGATGCATATTCCCCCTACACGGCCATCGTGGCCAGACCTTGGCTCCATGCCTTGGGGGCCGTTTCTTCGACGTTGCACCTAAAGGTCAAGTTCCCGTCTGAAGGACGAGTAGAGGAGATAAAAGGAAGCCAGCCTATGGCAAGGCAATGCCTTATAGCTGCCATTTCACATCAGCAGGATGCCGAGCTGATGACCACCTCAGTCGGACATTCGTAGCAATCAACGTTTTCGTTTCCCCCCAGAGCCGAGGAGCCGCCCGAAGAGCAATGTGAAAAGTTGGAGAGAGTCGTTATCGGACAAGATCCAGACAAGTTTTTCCAGATTGGGGGTCAGCTACCCCCTCGGGAAAGGGAAGAGTTGTTGTCTTTCCTTAGGAATAACGTGGATGTGTTCGCCTGGAGTTCTTACGAAGCCCCGGGGGTAGATCCCGGGTTCATCTGTCATCATCTCAATGTGAGCCCAGCTGCACAACCCAAAAGGCAGCCACCTCGGCGCTCATCCAAAGAACATTCTGACGCTGTCAAAGATGAGGTGACTAAACTCAAGCAGGCTGGGGCTATCAGGGAGGTGTTCTACCCTGAGTGGCTGGCTAACACAGTGGTGGTGAAGAAGAAGAATGGGAAATGGCGTGTATGCGTGAACTTTACTGATCTGAACCGAGCCTGTCCAAAGGACCCTTTCCCTATGCCGCGGATCGATCAATTGGTGGATGCAACCGTAGGGCATTCACGAATGAGCTTCTTGGACGCCTTCCAGGGATACCACCAAATCCCTCTGGCCCTAAATGATCAAGAGAAAACAGCCTTTGTGACTCCCATAGGGAACTACCATTACAAGGTGATGCCGTTTGGTCTAAAGAACGCGGGCTCCACTTACCAGCGAATGATGACAAAAATGTTTGAACCACTGCTAGGGAGGTGCATTGAGATCTACATTGATGACATGGTGGTCAAAAGTAAGCTTAAGCCCGACCACATTGGGGACCTGGAGAGCATCTTTGAGATCTTAAGGAAACACAAACTGCGCCTCAACGCTTCGAAGTGTTCTTTCGGCGTTGGGTCAGGGAAGTTCCTGGGATATATGGTCACTCATCGGGGAATCGAGGTGAACCCCGATCAAATAAAGGCAATTAACAGTCTGCAGCCTCCTCGGAACCCAAAGGAAGTGCAGAAGTTGACTGGGATGACTGCCGCTCTTAACCGGTTCATCTCCAGATCCGCGGAGAGATGTCGGCCTTTCTTCCAGCTGCTTAATAAGTGGAAGGGATTCGAGTGGAATGAAGAGTGCATTCTAGCTTTTCAACAGCTGAAAGAATACCTAGCTCGGCCACCAATCATGTCTAGCCCTTCAACGGACGAGGTCCTATTCGCCTACATTGCGGTAGCCACACATGCTGTGAGCCTAGTACTTGTCCGAATCGACAATGGAGTCCAGAAGCCTGTCTACTATGTGAGTAAATCTCTTCATGAGGCTGAGGTCCGCTACCTGCCACTTGAGAAGGCAATCTTTGCGATAATTCATGCCACTCGCAAGCTCCCACATTATTTCCAATCACATACGGTTGTGGTCCTTACCCAGCTTCCGCTCAGGTCGCTGCTCAGGAGTGCAGATTACACGGGAAGGATTGCTAAATGGGGTACCATACTGGGGGCTTTCGACATAAAGTACATGCCTCGCACCTTGATCAAGGGGCAGGTACTAGCCGACCTGTTGGCCGAGTTTGCTGAACCTGTGTTAGAAGGGACAAATGGAGCAATGCCCATGGATGAAAATTCAGTTGGTCTCGTCGCTGTACAAGACTCCGAGTCATGGAAACTATATGTGGACGGTGCGGCCAATCAACGAGGTTCAGGAGTGGGGCTAGTTTTTATATCTCCCGCGGACGTTGTCATCGAAAAATCTTTAAGATTAAACTTCTCGGCAACTAATAATGAGGCCGAGTACGAAGCATTGCTGATCGGAGTGGCTATGGTCAGGAGAATGGGGGGAAACATCCTAGAAGTGTTCTCGGACTCAGCTTTGGTCGTCGGCCAAGTTCGAGGAGAATTAGAAGCTCGCGACGAAAGAATGCAGAAATACCTGAAGCAGGTCAAACAGCTGCAATCGCGGTTCAAGTCATTCAATTTGCGACATGTTCCTCGGAGTGGTAACACGCACGCGGATTCTTTGGCGACTCTCGCAACCACCTCGGCACAGGGGCTACCCCGGCTTATCTTGGTGGAAGATATACAGAGGCATTCGGAAGTAGTTGAAGGGCCTAGTATCTGTCAGGCCAGTGTAGGGACGAGTTGGATAGACCCTATGGTGTCTTATCTCCGAGAAGATGTCTTGCCGGCAGACAAGACTGAAGCCGACAATGTGAGGAGAAAGGCCCCTCGGTTCTGGCTCTCAGAGGACAATAAGCTATACAAGCGTTCTTTTTCTGGACCCTATCTGTTATGTGTACGCCCTGATGCCACAGAGTTGCTCCTTGAGGAGCTACATGAGGGAATTTGTGGCAGTCACACTGGAGGAAGGTCCCTAGCACACAGGGCCTTAACTCAGGGGTATTGGTGGCCGAATATGCAAAGAGAATCACAGGCGTACGTGAAGAAGTGCGATCAGTGCCAGAGATTTGCCCCCAATATACATCAACCTGGAGGAGTTTTGAATCCTCTGTCAAGTCCTTGGCCTTTCGCTCAGTGGGGCCTAGACATTGTTGGTCCTTTCCCTAAGGCAGTCGGAAGTAAGAAATATTTGGTCGTTGCAACAGACTACTTTACCAAATGGGTTGAAGCCGAGCCGTTAGCCAACATCAGGGATGTTGATGTCCAGAAGTTTGTGTGGAAGAGTATCGTTATACGGTTCGGGGTGCCTCATACCCTTATCTCGGACAATGGCCTTCAATTCGACAGTAAAGCGTTCAGAAAGTTCTGCAGTGGACTAGGCATTACAAATAGATACTCCACCCCTGCATATCCCCAAGGAAATGGCCAAGCTGAGGCAGTTAATAAAGTCATAGTAAGCGGTCTCAAGAAGAGGTTGGACGACGCCAAAGGGAAATGGGTGGAAGAGTTACCGCATGTGCTCTGGACATACAGGACCACTCCTCGGAGATCTACCGGGGAAACCCCATTTGCCCTGACGTATGGTGCAGAAGCGGTCATTCCCATAGAGACTGGGTTCCCCACGCTTAGAACCAATTCATTCACCTCGGCCCACAATGACGAGCAGTTGAGGAGCAATCTCGACCTAATCGCCGAGCGCAGGGAAAACGTTGCAGTTCAACTAGCCTATTACCAGCACAAACTCAAGCAAGGTTATGATGCCAACGTCAGACTAAGACCACTAGCGCCGGGGGATTTGGTCTTACGAAAAGTCGTGGGCACCGCAAAGAATCCGGCTTGGGGAAAGTTGGGACCTAACTGGGAAGGCCCCTACCGTATTCTATCAGTAGCTGGGATATGAGCCTTTTATTTAGAAGATTTAGATGAAAGGGCTGTACCGCATCCCTGGAATGTAAATAACCTAAAAAGGTATTACTACTAATGAAAGTTTCAATTCTCTTATTAAAGTTTCTTATGCTGCATGCTACAAAGTGTTAAACAGAACCTTGGTCAGGCCTGGCTCCTCGGACCACCTACCTTGGGTAAATTAATGCTACTTAGTGTTAAACAGAACCTTGGTCAGGCCTGGCTCCTCGGACCACCTACCTTGGGTAAATTAATGCTACTAAGTGTTAAACAGAACCTTGGTCAGGCCTGGCTCCTCGGACCACCTACCTTGGGTAAATTAATGCTACTAAGTGTTAAACAGAACCTTGGTCAGGCCTGGCTCCTCGGACCACCTACCTTGGGTAAATTAATGCTACTTAGTGTTAAACAGAACTTTGGTTGTGCCTGGTCCCTCGGATTACACACCTTGGGTAAATTAATGCTACTAAGTGTTAAACAGAACCTTGGTTGTGCCTGGTCCCTCGAACCACACACCTTGGGTAAATTAACACCACTAAGTCTTGAGCAAAACCCTGGTCGTGCCTGGTCCCTCAGACCACACACTTTGGGCAAATTAACGCTCCTAAATGTTGAAGCGCAATACTTGTCAGGTCTGAGCTCTCGGATCAATCATCTCAGGTGAATTGTCACTTTCCACTCATTTTCTCTAAAGATGGTATGAAATTTCAGACGAATCCGTCCTCTCAGATCATGCCCTTAGAACCATTTAAATGGCCAGTTCTCCATATTCACTCAGGCTGTGCGCTTAAAGCACTTAATCTTACTTAAGTTAACGAGTCAATGTTATGGCAGTTAGTTATGCTTGCTTAAATTACTTATTATTTGTTCAGTCAAAACCAGGGTTTTGGGTTTCTATCCATAGACATAAACCTTGCGCAAGTAAATAAACAGAACTTGGAAACAGATGAAGTTTGGCAAAGGTCTTTCATTAAGTCACAAATTTGAAATACAATAGGTAAATATATGATCTGCTCACTAAGTACAAATTTGGAACTATTCTCAAAAGCAATTAAAGTGCCCTAGCGGCCTAACTCTAAGCTTGTCCGGCCTGGGAAGAGGGATGGCCGTCATCGCTTGGCAGGGTCGCTGAGGGAGCCGCGTCCTCGGTTCGTTCAGGATCCACGGACACCGGCATTGCACCCGGAGCATCTGTCTGTTTTTGTGCCTCCTGAGCCGCTCCAGGTGGAATCACCGCTTGGCTCACTTGCTCCGAGGCATGAGGAGACGAGGAGGAGGGGCAAGCCGGCACCAAGGCGAGATCCGGGTGGAAATACGTCCTCCCCGGCTGCCTAAGTTCTGAGTCAGCAGGGACTCCAGCCACGTTTAAAGCCTCCTCCCATGTGGATTGGCAGTAGTCCCTGCAAACCTCAGTTACCTCCTCTGCAAGCCTCCGCTCAGTTTCCTCAATGCCTCGGAGGTACGCAGCCTCTTTCTCGGCCTCTGCCGCCCTCAGCGCCGCCTTGACCTCTTTCTCAACTCTCTCGGCCTTTTCAGCTCGGGTGCGAAGGTCCAAAACCAGTTGCCTCGCAGTGGCCAGCTCTATCTCGGTCATGTGTAGCTTCTTCCGCTGGTCCTCGGCCTGGTCTTGGGCGTTCTGCAGCCCAGCCTGAGCACTCCTCCTTTCCCTTTCTTCCTTTATTAGCTTGTTGGACAACTCGAGTTTTTGATGCTCCAGCTCCCCTAAGGTCTTCTCCATTTCCTTGCGGGATTGGGTCTCGACCCTGGCCAGATTGCGGGCGTCCCTGACCCAATCCTCAGCGACATAGACCTGCTGAGTGAGCTGCAAAACGAGAAACACCAAATTATACCATCACAAAGACAATGGAAAGGTATAACTTAGACATGAACAAGCCTTATATATACAATAGAGATCATGGACTTACCATGGCTAAGTCCCTCTTCATGGACATAAAGAGGTCGGCCTGCCTCTAGGCCCTCACTGTGTCCATGTCCCGAGGGAGAAGCAAGGGACGCTCCAGGGCCTCAGCGATGTATCCTGAGTGGCCATTCTGGAACTCCCGTATGGACGCGTTAACAGTGATCGGAGCCCCGTCCAGGTGCAGCCGAGGAGACCAGACTTGTGGCTGCTGAACCTCCCGGGAATGGGACTCACTTCGGGGCCTTGTCGGTGAGGCCCTCTTATCTTCCTTCCTTTGTTGCTTCCCCCCTCTTTGCTGCCGAGGAGACACCTCGCCTTCCTCGGCGTCCAGATCTACAACTTTCTTCTTCCTCTTCAAATCAGGAATAGGAAGAAGACCGGTTGTAGTGGAGGGTGGAGGCGGAGGAGGGAGCTTGCCAGTCTCCTTCTCTTTAGGGGCCTCCTTGGAGGATGCCCCCTCGTTCCGCCCTGCTATCAAGGCCTTCAATCCCCTCCTCGGCTGTAAAGGCATCTCTTCTATGTCTTCGGAAGTTTCAGACTGTTGAGTGTCAAGAGGTTCGGTTTGTACTTCTTCCTCCCCTTCAAAGTGGAATTGGTCTATCTCTGCCCCCAACGATGGTAGAGTTGAAGTGGAGCTTTCTCTTTGTGCAACTTCTTGGGGAGCGACTTGTTGAAGCGGCCAAGGGACCGGGGGAAGATCTTTGCTTGCCAAAAATCCTGGCCGAGACACGTCTATCCGATGAATCCTCTTGTCCCCTGATCGGATAGAGTCCCCGACGTCTTGGAAGCTATCAGATATTAGAGTGAAGTCCAATATCAAGTGAGCGGCACGTAGCTGGCCGTCCGTATGGGGGAACACCTCCGAGCGCAGCAAGTAATTCAACCCGTGCACGTTCACGAAATTGAGGTTGGGAGAGACGAACCGTCTGTCTGTAATGACAATCAAAAAGAAAAAACACGAATTCAGTCATCACACTTCCGGGGTTAAATGCATATACAGTAAAATAAAATCAAATCTGAACTGCAAACCCTATAATTGTCTTAATCTAATCCCAAAATACCCCACCTGGCTCCCCCTCAGTGGTCGGACAATGGTGGCCGTCATGCCACACCCCCGAGACGATGACGTAATCGTCTTTCATGCCTTTGTTGGATTTTGGGAGGCACGATATCATTTTTACTACCGGAGATCGGGACTTCAAGTAGTATCCCCCCTCCTTCAGGGAGTGACATTCGTACATGTGTACGACGTCGTGCCAGGTGAGTCTTAGGCCCATCATTTCATTAAGGGCGTCCACACACCCCAAAATCCTAAACACATTGGCAGCACATTGGTGTGGACACAATCTATGGTTCCTAAGGTATTCCCTAGTGACATCGCCCATAGGAATGGACATCCCCCCTTCTAGGAAGGCAATCACAGCGATGACCACCTCCCCGGTCCTCCTGGAAACTAAAATGTCCTCCGGTGAACAGTAACGGAGGTTAACCCCCTCGGGAATATTATACTTCGCCTTAAAACGCTCTATGGCTACGGGGGTATCAACTAAGTTCTTGAACCTACCCATATCGAAATCTAAGGGCAAAAGTTTGTTAAGAAACTCCCCTAAAGGCGAAGATGGAAAGAAGGAAGAAGGAGGCCGAGGTACTCAACCAAGATGGAATGACTAAAGAAGAGAATACTTACGAAGGAGGATAGTATGGTAAGTTCGAAAATCTCTTAGAAACCTAGGAATCTTTATAAAAGTCTCCTCGGAATGACTAAAATGATGTAACGAGTGCCGGTAGGATGTATTGGAGTGCTGGACGCTTAAACGAATGCAAAGTGAAGAAACCCACCTTCTCACGGCCTTTTATATATATAGCATGTGAAAGTGGTGGGATCTATCCCGCTCAAATTTTCACAAGAAAATCCCAGCCGTACGATCTACCTCCAGCCGTTGATCGAGTGGACAGAGCGCCACCCAGAGTAATAAAGGATGCGCTACAACTTCCAAAGCGTCTTTGGAAAGTGGAAGTCTCGCGAAACGTCACGTCCACGTGGCTTTGTTGGAGCGATTGATGGGTTTCAGCCTTGTTGGAATCAAAGTCCCACCTTTCTCCTCGGATAAAAGGAGAACACTGGAACTTTGAGGGGCTATTGTGGGGGCAAAGGGCCCAACATCAGATCCTGAGCCGTGGGCCTGTCCGAGGAGACCTACACCTTTGAAGAATGCACCTCATGAAGCATTTACCCGGCCTAACTCGATTCCGAGGTGTAAATCCCGTAGGGGAAAGCTTTGTCCGAGGAGGTCCTCTGCTCGGACTATTAAAAAGGCGTCCCAGATCAATGCACCAGTCTCAATCTTATCTCTTCCAGAGAACCCCTCGCTCTGTGTTAACCGTAAAGACAGATGGCGGAAATCAGACGTAAGCAAAAAGGCTGCTGCCCCCGCATTTATGACCCTGCAGCTAACATCATGGCCGCATTAATGAGAAAAGACTCCTGAACAGTGACCTCCTCCTTTACAGCTGCCCCAGGAAGGCTCGAGAAAGGGGCGGATGGGATAAGAATAAAGAGAAAAGGGCCCATGCAGGGGGGGAAGGCATATAAATAGAGAAGGAGAGGAAGAGAAAAGAGAGAGTTCGACCAATATTTGTACTGATATTCTCCTCGGACAGTGTTGAAAAGAGTATTGTAACCCTCGATTATCTTATTAGTACATATCTGTTCATTACCCTATTTGGGCTTTCAACCCATACGTGTCCAATCTAATAATCTTCAACCCACTCTCTTTACAAATGCATTGTTGGGGTATTAAATATGTTCTGGGCCTCTAGCCATCCTGTTAGCCAGCCCAACTACCGCAAATTTGTGTCCTTACATAAACATATGAGCAAAAAAAAAAAAAAAAAAAAAAGAAGAAAAAGAAGAAGAAGAAAGCTACACGTCCCGAAAAAAATCTAAGAAAAAAAGAAGAAAAGAAGCCAACATGTCCAGACAAAAGCAAGCAAGAAAAGAAAAAAAAAAAAAAAAAAAGAAAAAAAACCCAACACGTTAGTACCAGAGAATGAAAAAGAAAAAAAAGCCAACACATGTTAGTAACAGAAAGAAAAAATTAAAAAAAAAAGATGCCAATACTTTGGGGACTTGGAGGTGAATTTTAATAGTATTTTTGGAAGCCCATTTTGTGAGCTTTTCTCTCTCAGTTTTCTCTCAATTTTAGAGAGAAAATTTTTTAGTGGGTCTAAAGAAAAAACACATTAGTCTCAAAATTTATTTTCCTTCTTCCTCACCCAACCAAACACATTCCAAAAAAGTTTTCCTTTACATTTTCTCTCCAAAATTTTTCATTCACCTTATTTCACCTTCAAACAAACACACCCTAAGTGTTAAAGTCTTGTTTTGAAAACAGGTTGGCTCAAGTTATGGATGAGTACATTAAATTCTAGTAAAAACAAGTCATCTTATTCTTATTATAAATGAGTTAGGTTCAGCCAATTTGCAATTTTTCACATAAATTTTTTTTTTTAATTTTAAAAAACATATATTTAATACTTGGTAAGTCTGTTAGGACATTTGTGAATCATATTAGGAATAAATGTCATTTAGAATTGGCTAATCTTTGACAAAACGCACTTTACCTGTAATTGGGTAGATCTAGGATGTATTTAATACTTCAAGGAACAAAAGTTCAAGTCCAAGTGTTAAAACTATGCAAATCTGTCCAAGAATGAAGTGAAAAAGTTCTATATTTTAAAACTCTACAGCTAGCTCGATAGATAGCATGTTTAGCCCGATGCTTGATAGATACTCTATCTATCGAGATTTACGAAAATCAGTTTTCCAGATTTGATTTCACACATATCCGTGTATACTTGTTTAGGCTTTCTTTTCTCATAACCCTAAACATATATGAGGATTATTTTAAGGGCCGTCACAGCTGATGAAACTTGATGCGAAGGTTTTGTTCAAGCACATTGTGATCGGGGACAAATTTGCCTTAGCTCATATATCTCTTGAAAAAGCTACTGCGTTTGTACGCCGTAGGGTTTTGTAACTAAGAGGGCTTCGTGATCTTCATCGTGTTTATGAACTGAATAACTTTGCAGTCAACATCCTTCTCAAGTTGGTGATTAGTCACGTACTTAGATCCGTGCATAGATTGGTTAGTCACGTACTGGGAGCCGTGCATTGAAAATGAGAGATTGTTACTACAGAACAAGTCCAATTATGCATTGGGTTAAGGGTTCAACTGTAGGTTGGTATAAGATACTGAGATTCCTTTACTTGTAACCGCTTGTTGTGATAATAGTGAGTTCTCGAAAGTGGTGACCTTAAACAAATTATCATTCATAAACAAATTACCTATGTCAAATTTATTTTTCGCTGCATTTATCTTAGTTGATGATTTGTTTGTACTATTACGCTTATTGCATGCTAATTAAATTAACTAGCCACGAACCTGCGTGTTGCGCGTGATAATTATTTTTATGGTGGTTTTATTAATTTTTTTTTACAATTTAAACTAATCTAATAATGAGTAATGTATTTCGTAATTTTTTATTTATTTATTATAGGAACAATTATAAATGTAACATAGAAACAATCCAAAACACCAAAAAAATGAAAACTAAAAAAAATTAATAAAACTTAACAATGATTAATTGAACCAATATTAGGATAAAATTTTATTTTTGATAATCTATTAAGATTATTTTCTTTGTAGAAATTATAATTTCAGCCATCCAAAACATATTATCAAATAAATAATTATTAACAAAATCTAAGAATTAAATTTCTATACATGCATTGTTATAAAATAATAATAATAAAAATAAAATTACAAAATTTAAAATTTGTCACCTATCCGAATATTTTCGTTTGGCTAACCTTTACTTTTCTTTAAATGAATGACATTATAAAGTACTTCTAATACAACTATTAAGAGTACTTTCTTCACCACAAAGGATTAGAAAATAAATAAAAATTAGTAAAGTCTCATAGTTTAACATCTAAATTGAGCATTATAAAAAATCATGATATGTAATAGAATAAATACCAAATTATCTAAATCATGCTATATAATAGAATAATATCATATTTTTATATGCTATATTTAATTCTTTAATTCTTTAGAATGTAGTAGGATAACATTTAACAAAAAAAAAAAAAAAATTTAAAAAATAAAACTAAATAGCATTAATCCAAAATAGAGTTTTAAAGAATATAAAAAATTATCAATCCTAAAGTAGAGATGCAAGAAAAATAAATTTTTTTTTTGTGAGGAAAAACTATGCATAGAATAGAAGAGATACTGACAAATTTATAGTAAGAGGGTGTGAATAAGAAGAGATAAAAATAAAGGAAGATGAAGGGAAAGAAGAAGAATGATGTTAATGTAGAGGTAGTAGGGAGATGAAAAGGTAAGGGAGGGAGAAAGATTGAAGAAGTAGTGGGGAAATGAAATGGTAAGGGAGAGAGAAAGGTTGGAGAAGTATAAATATTAAAAAAAATAAATGTTAAAAATAATTATAGGAAAATTGGAAAAAAAAAAAAAAAAAAAAAACTCTAAAGCTTGAAAGGCTTTAACATTTTTTTTTCCCTTTTAAGCTGAAAATGCTCACACAAAACATTAAAGCTAAACTAAAAAGGCTTTGAGTTATCCTTGATAGTGGAACTAAATAAATAAGAAATTGGCTGAATTAATTATACAGATTTATTATAAGGTGATAGTGAAAGTTTTATTATAGGGTGATAGTTGAAGTAAATAAATAAGTAGTGAGCTGAATTTATTATAGGGTGATAGTGGAAGTAAATAAATAAGTAGTGGACTGCATTTATATGGCTGAAAATTGTAAAAATCGTTTTAAAATTGTAAGACAAATTATATTTTTTTTTAAAATGACGTGGTAATTAATATGGCGCAACGTGAGAGCAGTAGCATTAAACGCTACACTTCAGCTTTTAGTAATATATAGATTAATTAACTTAGCTAATTAATTGATTAATTCATCACAAGGAACCAATACATTCTTAGCTTATCAAAATCAAGCAACAAATTATTACCCAAAAAAGTGAAAACCTAAGCTTTTTGGTTAAGAGAAAAAAGTTGTGTATTTTGTTTTCATTTTTTCTAAATCAACTAATGAAAAAGGCCAAGAATCTAAATCAACCAATCATAAGTTCATAACCTTCCAAATCTAACGTGACAGAATAAGACGAGTCCAGATATCATCTTTGCAAAACAAACACAAGGAGGAGACAACAAAAAAGAATATGATTTAATGTAGTGTTGTACAAAATCAAAGAATAACATTGATTCTTTCTCTAAGAATTGATATCATTCCTACCAACCATACGGTGTATGTGAATATTCTTGCGGACAAAATTTTCTACATTAGTTACAACACTAAAATCAACCTTCCTGTAATGTTTATCTACAAGAAGCAACTTTTTGCCAAAAACGAGTAAGCTAATATTTCATCATTCAAGCCTAATCCGTGTTTATGCGGACTGGTAGTAAATCCCTTCTCTCGAGTTGCTCAAGATCATCCACTGCCAACTGCCTATTATAATACCCAGTCATCTTTTGATAATGAATCCAGAAGATATTTGCCAATTTTCACTGTAAAAACACTGGTATGAATGAAGAGCATGGAAGGCATATGACCAAGCGCAGTCCTTTCAGTCAGAGAATGGTTGAGAGTCCATGCACAGATGCACCAATTTTCTTTGGTATTGCCCATAACATTCACCAACTGCAATTACATCTTCATTCTCTGGGTCCAACACAGGTAAGTTACGCAACTTATCCTTCACCAAAGAACTAGATTCATCATCTAAATCTCCTAAATCAGCAATTATTTCTGCATATATTTCACGACAAGCAAGGATGAACATAGCTGCTGTGTCTGGTTGTTGTGCCTCACGAAGTGCTGCTAATGCCTCTTGAAGTGCACCAGCTCCAACATACAAAATCAAAGCCCTGCAATTGGCCATGTCAAGCTCAGAACAAAGCAGAAGAAAGAATATCATGTTAAGGAGAGCCATAGGAAATATATACCTCCAAATGTTATATTCAGAGCGAAGAGAATGCTCAGCCCACCTTTGTAACACCCTGGGTAAACACAAAACATAAAATCAGAAGAGGATACTAGACTGTTAAACAATCTTCTCAATTTAAAACATATAAACTAGATTTTATATATATATATATATATATAAATAGTAGTTTATGTTGCAAGAAGAACAAATATTTAACAACTGAATGCTACCAGAAATTGGTACAGCACTCTAGCAAGGGAAGGGAAAAATCCCTTGGGTTCTGCTTTCCTTCAGTTTTCCCCTTGCAAAGGGGAGGGGAGCATTGAGATAACTTCCAAGATTAAATTAGAGACATGAACAAAATAAGTTACAGGAGAGAGAGAGAGAGAGAGACCTTGAATAATCAGTTCCCTTTAAATGTGCAGCAGCTAAAGTAGCAGCGTCTGTCCAGCATCCAGCATCTTGTAGCTGCATGAGAGATTATGTGACGATTAGTCCAGCAAAAATCAAGCATACCATGTTGACCAATTTTAATGCACAAAAGACAGTTGGAAACAATAGCATTTTTCTTGTGACCAAGTCCCAATGTCAAACTATGAAAAGTCCATCCCAATTCACTAGTTGCAGGAATCTTATATACATGCAGGCACGCTTCAATTCTGATCCATCTTTTTCATTCTTTGACACTGTTCAGCTAAGCACATCCTTGTGTTTATATGCATGTCTGGTATCACAGACACCACTATGATTGCATCAAGTAACGCTTTTTCTTGTTATTACTTTTTTCTCATCAAGGTTATCCGATTCTATTATCCAATAGTTTCAGAGATTATAAATATTTACAAAATTGGCACTTTCTTTTTGTCTTAACAAAACCAGTGCCAAACAGGAACTTTCAGTCATGCAGTGTGATGTTCATAAAATTCCATAGCTGGTTATATCAGTTAACAATTTCACTGACTCCTTTCTCTTAGGCACTTAGTTGTGGAAACCAAAGCCAAGCCATAGTGTTCTCATCTGTGCTATTAAGCTATTGTATGCTCATGTTCTCTCTTTTTTCCCATTAGAAAATATGTTTCCATTTGTAGTATCATGTCGACTCTCTCTAATTTAAGCATTCCTACTGATTAAAAAGGTTGTGTGGAGAGGAGGAAAATTCTCGATCAAATAATGGAAACATTTGACAAAGTTCAATTAAAATACTTTAAGCCTAACACAAGCTTAAAAAATTATTTTTTTTAAAAAAAAGAGGGAGGGGGAGTTTGGAGGGGGGGGGGGGGGGGTGGGGGAGGAAGTTATATGCTTCTGAAAACAAAGACTGGACTTTGAATACTATTGATTTTAAACATTAAAAATGACTAGAAAAAAATTATACAAGACAAAGATCCTAACCTGAGAACAAGCTTCTTGATACCTTCCAACAGCACAGAGAAGATGAGTGCCAGACAGTGACCTATCAGTCCCGACCATATTGGCTGCAACTACCTAGTTGATAATATGGCATTAAAGAAGTAACCAAAACATGGGGAAAACTATACAATTTTATTCCAATCACCACTTGTTTTAACAGTGAAAAGAAACATAAACACTCACCTTTACTGCAAGTTCAAGAAGAGACCTTGACACTGCAGAAGAAAGAGCAACTGCACGCAGGGCATTTGCAGAGAAGTAAGAGCTCTCTGGAGGAGTTGAAAGCAACAAACTAACTGCAGCTTCTAAGTTTCCAACCGAGACAAGACTGATCATTGGCAATAAAAAAGAACAAGTCAAAGATGTGAATCCACAACTAACAAAAATTGCAGGAACCTAACAAAGCAAGCTAGAGGCAATATGTTGTCGGCTATTTTACTTTTTGTAGGTAGAATGTATAAGTTGTATGAATAATTGGACATGCAAGACATGGGATCCAAAAATCTAGTAGCTAGTGTTTGCTGATCAACTCAATCTTTAACCTATATTGCAGATACCCAAATTCAGTACAAGGACATAGCACCCTTCATTTCAGATTTCAGTATTTTGTTATTTGCAGAAATTGACATAGCACCCTTACTAACCACATCACACACACCAGCACCAAATTCCATACATTCGAGGGGTGTTTCCCAACCTAATTGCACTAACCAAAAAGAAGGGATGCTATGTTGTCTGGCAACACCCAATGAATCCCAAAAGGCATAAACACTTCACTCCATTAAGCATAAGTAATTTCACTATGAATCAAAAGATGGAAAAATTTCCATTGTTTGATGTGATGAAAAAGGGGATGGGTGGAGTTTTCCTCCTGTCCCACCAAATACAATGCTCCCATATTGGGAGGAAATGGTGGATAGAAAAAGTTTTGCACATGTAATTTACTATTTTGTCACTTATAATTCAATATTTTCTATCGTCTTTTTATGTAATAAGCATATAATAGTAAATTCATTCAAATCACCTTTTCTATCCTTTCACTTTTCTATGCTCACTACCAAATACACATGAGAGAATTTTAAAACATTTTCTACTTTCTCACTTTTTCATCCTCCCAACCAAATGGAACCTAAATCCAACCCAGCTTTTGGGACCTGAAATTTGAGCCCAGGCCTGCCGAAACAAGGATGGGCTCTTTTGGGCCGGCAGACCACCGGTACATGATCAGGTCTAATATAGAGCATAAGCAATCAACTAAAGTATTAAAATTAAGCGGAACTCATGCTTATTCATCATATTTTTTAACTTGGACAAATAAAAAATAAAAAACTTGTGGAGCACTCACTCGTGTACACGATTCTGAATAGCCTCTTCTCCCTCTAATTTCTCATGCCATGGAATACGCTCATTAGCAGCTTCCCATAACTCTTCTTGTTCAAAAGCCATCAACCTAAGTTGACCTTGACTCTGACCAGATAACACAATTTATGATAGAGAACATGAGATAGATTAAAATGTAATAAAAAAAGAACTTACAAAAATTTTGAGGTTTGGAAGACGACAGGGTATAACAGATATATGAGGTAGAAACCTAACTAAAAACTTCAATACCCTAAGAAAGCCGAAAATAATTATACAACAGTTAATATGCGAAATGACTTACAAGTGCATCCTTCTTCCCTTTTCCTGGCATCGATCTTTCCTTTGATGTTATCCTCTTCAGCAGAGCTGTGTCATCAAGCTCTGAAGTTGATGCTGATACATGGACTTTTTGTGGGGACTTATTTACTAACTTATTTATCAAATAATTGAGAGCACGAGGCAGCTGTAGCCAGAAAAGTGCTTCGGAAGATTCACCAAATATTGCAGCTGCAAAGGCAAACCTCGCTGCACAACCTTTATTCACTACCTTCGCATATAATTTCGCCCTCTCATCATCAAGTATGCAGCCTTGAGCAAACAAGTATTGGTAACAGGTAAGAAAAAACATATATTGGTATCAAAAGCTCAAATTCATAGTTAGAAACACCACATCTAAGACAAAAGATCCACCTTCTTTTCGATAAGGTTCTAATACTTTTAGGAGCATCTCTGGCACCACAGCGTCACCAACAAGTGGTAAGTCAATCATGTAGCTGCGAAGATCTCCTGTGTATGAAGCAGTTCCTGGAATTAGGTGTGGTCTTTTCTCTAGAGTTGTACTGCATGTATTAAACCAAGAGGCCTTCACGCCCAATTGCAATATCATTCGCAGTGCCTGTAGTGAAGAATTAACAATGAAACTCAGTGGCTCACTAGAAATGGACATCAATTCTCATTCCCTAAATTCCACATCTTTTTTTTTTTTTTTTGATAGGTAATAAAACTTTTATTCAAAAATACTGAGCATCATGTTCACAATGGTGAACATTCTGATCAAGAAAAAAAAAAAAAAAACTCTATTTGCAGCATTTGTGTTTGATGTCAAGATCACAGCATATTCTCACATATATTTCTGCTCTACAGAATACATAAATGAGACAAAACACTATAGTTAGCAGCAGTAGGACTGAGTACGCATGGGAGGGGGAGGGGGAGGGGGAGGGGGAGGGGAAGTTTAAAAAAGTAACCAAAAAAAAAAAATCTATTCTGTTCTAATGAGCTATGCAAGCTAATTTTTATCAATAAATGCTTCTTGAATATCCTTTTTTTTTTTACCTCTTAAAGGTACATGATCTACCATTGACAACTCAACCAGAACAGGAATGTATTAGATATTGCTTTCACTCAGTTAATCAAGAAGTAAAGTGGAATACAGTATAAATGTTACCAGGGCATGTGGAGTAGGAAGTAGAATGGGAGCACATATAGGCATTGGCCGGAATCTCTCTTTAACAGTTCTGGACTGGGGTCCATAGCCAATTTTTTTGTCATTTCTGCATGAAAGAGAAGAACAGGATTAGCAAAGCATAAAACATAAGTTTAGGTTGAAAAAAGAAAATTAGTAATTGAATAGAGAAGCAAGTTTGTACTGGAATACCTAGTGCTATCTTACATGCTTTGTTTTCCTTTCCTGACATGTAACAGCTAAAAGTAATTTCGACACATTACTCCATGTGGACCATACCACATCATAGGGTGCATATATTACGGAAGGCCACAATTTGAGTGACACTAAGACATGTACAGAGAGCACTGTAACAATGTGTATTTGGTCATAAATTAGGTCCAAGTGGCTTAAAATTTTATCATTAAAATTCTTCCATATAATAAAAAGAGTTGGGTTCAAATTACACCTAGTGTAACTCTAAGCAATGTTACACTACCTAATTACTTTTTATAGAATTCATATTTTGAAAATCCCACCGTTGAATTATATGTTTTATATATTCTTAACATTCATACCAATTTTCATTTCAATTTGTTGTTATTTACCATTTGATCTATAAACTTATTTTTAATGCATTATTTTAAACTACAAAAACTTGAATTTATATAATTGATTGATGACATGGCTATTAATTTTTGACCACCTTGAAATTTTGCAAGCATGGAAAATATATGAATATAATGTAATTCAACGGTGGATTTGTCAAAATTCACATTCAATTAAAAAATATTAAGTGATGTAACATTACTTAAAGTTACATTAGATGTAACTTGAACCCAACCCTAATAAAAAATATATATGTTGATGTCACTTTCATCAGCATCATCATTAAGCCCTGATTATTAGCCACACAAAACCTTTTACACCATGTACTTTAACCAGAGCTATAACAGAGCACCATCTAACCTCAACTGGACCTCATTATGAACATCTTGGTTATTGCTACTTATGAGATATCAAAGATATATTCTTGACATTCTGAGTCATATAAAGGCAAGGAAATAGAAAAGAATCCAAAAACTCAAAAACAAATACTGGCACATACGTATTAACCTCAACAAGGCGAAAGCTACTATCAGCTCCAGCAATGCACAATATCAATGGGTCATTTTTATCAGTTCGCAAAGGCAACCAATCAAGCTCCAATACAAGGGTTCCTGGAAATTGAGGTTGTAAATGAGAATTGGCTAATGGGTCCTGCGAATCCTGGAAGTAAGAAACATGTAGAGATTCAGGATCAAACAGAAGAAGGATCTTCTAAAAGGGGTGGTGGAACAAAAGCATTTTTTTAAATAAAACCTTTACATGATTTGATAAAATATGCACCACAGACTCTGGATTTGAAAATTGTCCCAGTAGGAACTCAACGAAAGTCTGAGGTGTGTGCATAAAAAATACTCTACCAGTGACACTGACTAGAAAACACATAATATAAGTTATTATTTTTCAATACCATTTTCCTGAACACGAGTAGAAACTGCTATGCTGGAGGAAAACATTCTCTACTTGGGAGTTCAATTGACCAGAAAGGAAACCTGAAGGGTTTTTTGTTTTTTTTTTGGGAGAACCTGTGGGCCAATAGATGGCTGTCACTCCCGTCACTCCCATGGAGAATCACACTTGAAAAACAAGGGAGGAGGGTGGCCGTTCTACAGTTTATGCCAATTTATACAGATTCAGCTATAACAGAATCAATCTGGGTAGGTGACAAGATTGGTACATTGCTCTGTGCAGTCAAAAGATCGATGGGAGCTACACTTAGTGGACTGGAATATGAGAAGCCCTTCATTATTAGTAAGATGGGGCATAGGTCTAGGCCTAGACAAGAGAGAAAGGAATGGCAATAAAATGCTTCATAGGAAGCAACCTCCCCAAGAGACCTAACATATTGAGTATCAGGTAAAATGTAGGGCAGGAATAATGGACAAAGTGTTGCACATCAGAGAAATAATTTGTTTGTGCCTAAATGTCATGGCAAATGGACCAAAGAAATCAAACAACATGCACAACGAGTCTTTCCTATACAAGTGGCACAGAAGAATATGCCTGATGATTGCTCCAATTGGAAAACCCATCCAGATTGCCAATCCCAACCATCAAACATAGAACACTGGCCTTGGTAGCTGAGTGGTACATCTCCCCTCTCTTAAGGGGAGGCCAAGATTTGAGTCATTTGGCCTGTTATGTGTGGGGATTTATGGGGTCAGAAAAAAAAAAAAATCCAAAAACTCACATTGCATACACCAATAGTGTGGTATAACAATTTCAAAGCACATAACAGAAAAGGAAACAAAGCAAACAATCTCATTTTCATACTTACAAGATCAAATACAGAAAATGTATTGTCATAAAATAGAACAGCAATACGCCCTCGGCTACGGTCTCCAGATACAAATGGTGAGAATTTGATTCGCCGGATTCCTTCCCTATGAGTACTAAATGAGGAAGAATGTCCAGTTGTCACATCCCACCACCGTATGTTCCCGGACCTGTCTCCCATAACCTGAAAAATGAATTAAGCAACTGCCACTCAAAACAGAAATCTTTCAAGGATAAAGATTCTTATAGCTCAATTGTTTGGCACCTCCTGGTGTTTCTAAAGGAGACATCTAGGATTCAAATCCTCATCTCTCAATTATCGAATTTTCAAAAAATTGCAAATTCATAGTACCAATTAGATGAAACAATCCCAAAAGATATTATACATACCACATGAGGCAAGCGGTAGGCCATGGCTGTAATCAATCCCTCCGATAGTACAAATGAAGAAGAAGGCCATTTTGGTCTAGAGACGAGCAAAACATAACCTCAGTAGATATAGAAACAAACAAACCATAAATTTATGTAATGTGCAAAACATAGATTTTCAAATTTTCAAAGAAATATTTGATCTATGATCGTTCAAATTGGCCATTGATCAAAACTAGAATGGAGGGTACTAAGAGGTAAGAGAGAGAAAAATATATTAAAAAACAAATAAAGAATCAAGTTTTAAGGGCACCATATTTCTGTAGAATAAGAGAAATGATTGAAAAAGAATCAATACTAATATCCCAAACAATTAATGTTGGGATTGAGAGCGAGAGATAAATAGAGAAATAGAGAGCAGAAACAGAATTAAAGTAATTCTACCTGACAACCTATGTCCCAATGAAAAGCATACTATATGGAATTATATGTTACAAGGAGCCCATTGTGAGGATTTCTATAAAGAGACTAATCCTAAGCTAACCATAGACTAACCTTAGGCTCTAGTACAAAGTAGAATGTCACTGAATGTGCCATACATGCCGCAGTAATGGTACAAGTACATAGAAGTGAATTGGAACACATGAGATGGTTGTTGGCAGCAATGAATGGCAACAGTAGACAACAGATGGAGGCTGGAAGATGACTATTGTGGCTAGAGGACAGCTACACCAGTGTCCAGAAGATGGCTACTATGGCTGAAGGATGGCTACACTAGTGGCCTAGGGGACATTAGCAGAAGAAAGGTGGCTCAAGTATGGCATACACGAGACAAATGTCGGTTGTAGCCACAGTGATTGGGAGGACAACACCAACAACCTGAGGAGAGCGACACCGTTTGCCGGAATGCATCAACTAAGGATAGCATTGTGGGAGCTGGTAGACAATGGCTAGGGAGAATGGCATGGTGGGGCGCGTGAATAAGTGGGTGGCCTTGGGGGAACTAGACAACAGCCTAACTCTGATACGATATTAGAAAGGTAGAACATGGCACAAATACCATGTCAAACTTGATGTTGGGATTGACAGTGAGAATGAAAATACAGAGAAATAGAAAGTGGATGCAGAATTGACATGATTCGGCCTAACAACATACATCCACAATGAAAAGCCCTAACCGACTACAACTTTACTACATTGAATTTTTATATTACAATAATCCCATTGGGGGTTTATATAAAGAGACTAACCCTAGGCTAATCATAGACTAATGTAATGTTAGGGTGTTGTACAAAGGATGTGCAGTACAAATACTTCAATACAAAAGTATAAGTAATACGTGTACATTTAACATTGACTGATATATCTAACAATCACTATCATTTCAATATCCATGTTCATCCTATGGACAACTAAAAATATACATGCAACAAGAATGCTGCCAAAAGCATGGGTGCCACAAATGAAGGTTCAGCACTTCTTACACTACCACTTTAAATCCTGACTTGAATTTAATAAAAAGGATTAGGCATGGGCGAAGACGTCCCATCCAAAGAATATATACAGAAATGTATGTCTTCATGCATATTAGGAGTAAAGCACGAGAGTGGTTTATATCTTTACTATATTGAATTGTATATTATAATAATCCCATTGGGGATTTATATGGAGAGAGACTAACCATATGCTAACTATAGACTTACCCAAGGATGTGCAATATAAAATCTACAGTACACTTGTAGGAGTACATGTACACTGAACCTGGACTAATATCTAATATTCACTATCATTTCAATATCCATATTCATCCTTTGGACAACTGAAAAGTCATATGCAACAAGGGTGCTGCCAAAAGAATGGGTGCCACAAATGCAAGTTCAAGGCTTATAGCACTATGGACTTTAAATTCTGATTTGAATGTAATAAACAAGGATTCAAGCATGGGCATAGATGTCCCATTCAAAGAATATATACAGAAATGTATATCTTCATGCATATTAAGAGTAAACCATGGGTGTGAGATGAATCAGAAAGTGCTTCAGCATAGCAAAAATGAGAACATTAGTATGGCCAAGGCTTTCAAAGAGCCTTAGATTTTCATGATGATATACACTTACCAAAGGTGTGATAGATAATTCCAGGAAACAAGAAATTTGATAACAGAATGTAGACCTATGGCAAACCTTTTTCTATATGAATTTATTGACAATCCAAAAATCATCATCCTTTCACTTTAACCAAAAGAAAAATAGAGAAAAAAAAAAAATCATCACATATTCAGTTAGCTCACTAGCGGACCGAACACAAATACACAAACTCTATGTTGCACCTATTTGCATTGAAGAAGAATTATACCTGAAGTCTCGGATCCTTCGCCCTTGAACCTCAAAAACTCCAAGTGCACCATTTACTAGTGCAAATGCAAAACTTTCGGAAGAGTCCTCTTGAGATCCATCTGAGCTCACTGCCTCTGCACATTAAAGTTAGATTCATACATCTTATATATCCAAGGAAAACAGAAGCACATATATAGACCAGATACAGGTCTAAGTCTTTTTAGCATTTTTCAAAAAATAAAATAAAAGTTGAAAAACTATGCAAGCATATCAAGTAAAAGAGCTCACTAGAATCTGAAGATGAAGCCAGAGTCTGTGTAGATGCCACATCTGATGACACAGCTGTACGATCCCTAGACAATAATGATGATTGTGTAGAAGGTCCATTTTGAACAGGCCGTGGAACTGTCGGAAGAGTCCATTCCAATACCGTAAATGGAAGAGCTAATGATCTAAGCTACATGGAGATATAGAGTATAAAAAAAACTATTCAGAAACTAAAATCTTAACATGTGTGTGTACGTGTGCAAGCATGTCACGTATGTTCATGCATATGCATGTGTACATGTACTTGTACATATATATCACCTACACCCCAAAAAATTAAATTGATTGTGTTTTTTTTTGGGGGGGGGGGGGGGGAGATAACGTAGGGAACCTTACTAAAGAAGCGCCCTTCGGGCTCACCTCTGGCTAGTAAAACCTACAAGAAACTCACCTCACCTGCCAAAACCAATTGCCGACCAATCAAAGGGCATTCACCCCTAACAGTCTAAGGAGTTTATGTTCATGGCTAGGAGCAAAATTGATTGCGCATTATTATTTTTTTTTTTTAAGTGAGAAAAGCATCACGAGGAATAAACAAATACCTATCAAACACCATACTAATATGGTAGATAAAGGTATAAGATATGTGAAGGCGCAAAGTATGATACATATTGAGCGTTAAAACCTCTTCAATCACAATCAGAAGAAATAAATAATAAGTAGTCCAAAAGAAAATAAAAATTAGTCCACCAGACAATCTCAATGATAGAGGATAAGAAAATGAACAGATACTCTGCCATTAAATTCAGAAAAATCCAAGTCCTATTGAGAAATCCAGAAGGGTTTTTGGTGCCAGGGAAAATGGTAAAAAGATTTTTTTAAAAAAATTTAAAAACACGAAGTAGAAAGATGCTTAGGACAAGGTGTTCTGAAATCACATGCGCTTTGCAAAATGAAGTTATCACTCCATTCTGAAACTTTTATTATAAAATTAAAATTAAGTTACATGCTGAAAGCTAATAAGACCCATATCCTAACAAAAACTTTAGAAAACTCAATGAATTCATATTGAGAACTGTAAGAACCACTCAAACTCCATAAAAAATTGAGACCCTCAAGATAAACATGCAACTCTTGATTCCTTTACTGTCTAGGCACACTGAAAAGGTACATACATCAAAGAAATATTGACATGAAACGTTGCAGATATTTAATACACCAAAACCCATTTTCATCTCCATAATAAACAGGAGTAACACATTCAAAGGTACACATTGAAAAAAAATATTTCCATAAAATCTGGGAATGTCAAAATGGTGAAACGGTCTAATTGTTTTTAAAAAAGGATAAAATAAATAAAACACTTCAATAACTTTAGCAAAAGAAGCAATGGTTTTCCACATCCACCTCTTCCCACTCCCAGTGACCCCAAAGAAGAAATAAATAAATCAATCAATAATCCTATGACATTGAGATAGTGAGACATACATCCCTTGGGAGAATGAAAAACAAAAAAATAATAACCTGTCTTTAAAAAAAAATTATTTTCATGCTAGTGTGACTCCAATAGTAATTAGTGAAGCTTAGGAAACACTTGAAGAGAAAGAAGCATTAAATGTAATGGATTGGCAAAAACCGAAACACCAATATCACTGACCTCATGCACTAGGTCATGCAAGTCAGTCATGCATCAAATCTCCCAAAGCCAATCACTAAATAGATATATTTTCACAAAAATTAGTAGCTAAAATATATAAGCTCTTTGGCATAAACCCATAGTCCCATGGTCCAAATATGATGAAGTTCAATTATTAGAAAATGTTTCTAATAGGAAAGGGAAAGAAAAGGTAGCTGCCAAATTACCATAATGGGAGTTTTCGTCATTGCCCAAACCTCTACAGGAGCATCACGAAACAAAATTAGCAAATACCTGCAAATTTGTTAACATAACCAGAGAGAATGTTACCCCAAGCTGCTGATGAAGTTACGAATACTAAAGAGTCATGCAAAAAAAGGAAAGAGTGAGAGCACTAAATGAAAGTTAAATTCCAAAAAATTCTCAGCTCTTCAACACAGCAAAAATTCTCAGCTCTTCAACACAGCCATATCATACCAGTGATAATTTATCTATGAAAACTTATTGATTGAAGCAATAAGTTTGATAATCAATTATATAACCTATGCAGCTATAAGAGCCTGTTTGGTTTGTTGTTTTGAATTCTAGTGTTTTGAGAATTTTTTCTCAATACTTGTTTTCCCACTCCAAAAAACAAGTTGAATCTGTTTGGCTCATTGTTTTCTCATCTAGTTTTTTTCCTCAAATCCTTTTTTTTTCTAATAAAAAATCACCACCACCCACGGCAGTCCATCACCATCACTAAACCCAGATCCACCACCACCAAACTGAGTATAATCACATCTGAGAGAGAGAGAGAGAGAGAGAGAGAGAGAGAACAATCCCTACACCCGCGGCCACATAATCACAACAATCCCAACCTGCCGTCACCTTCGCAAAAACCCCAAAGCCCCTCTGTTGCCGTCTCAACCGCCCCAACACAAAGAGAGAGAGAGAGCGAGAGAGAGAGAGAGAGAGACAGCTTATAACCTGAGGGGGGCTGAAAATAACAATAAAATTATTTTAAAAAATTAGCATATTACAAAATGCCACCCAAAACAGAAAAGGGGAACTGGAAATAGGTGGGACTTGTTCTCTAAAAACAGTTTTGCACAGTAAAAAATGAGACTAGTTTTAAAAACGGTTTTCTGAAAATAGCTTGCCAAACAAATCAACATGGTGTGGGGACAATTTTTTGTTTTTTAAAAACGAAAAACTTTTTTTTTATACCGTTACCAAATAGGCTCTAAAGATTCAGTTTAAAATTTTTGTTGAAAACGCTTCTCAAGAAGAATTTAATTTAATTTCTGAGATCTTCCTTGAGCAAACAACATCCTCTAAAGTTACACAAATTTTTTTTATAAGTAAATGATTTTATTCTGAAAAAGCTACCTCATTAATAATACAAACACGAGATAGCCTAAAGAATTGCAACCATAGAATTACAAGCACAAGAGACCGAAGTAGTGAACTCTTTAATAGTTCCATCATCACTGAGACCCAAGACAGGTAACCATTCATGGAGTAATCTGAGAAAAGAAATCTTCAACTACACTTCCAAAACTTCCACATCTTCAAAAGTACAAGAATTTCATTCCTTACATAAAAGCCACAACAACAAACATAAAGGAGCTAAATTAAACACAGAAAAAGAACATTGACCAATTAGTAAATCAATCACTCTATGCAGCATCACCCAATTAACCTCAAAAGGACCAAAAAAAATAGCCCCACATTGCATAAGAAAAATCAGTTGTGAAGTAACAAATGATTCACTGACTCCCCTTTACGCCTACACAAACAATACCAATCTACTAATATGATCCCTCTGTTTCTAATATTATCATAGTCAAAATCTTCCCACGTTGCTGTCCACACAAAGAAAGCTACCCACTTCAAGGCTTTGGCACACCAAATTCCTCTCCAAGGAAAAGAGATCTCCTTTCGGGCTTGAACACAGCACAGTAAGACTAAACGTCAAGCACCCCTTTACCTCTCAAACTCCATCTCCTTATATCAGGACCACTCCTTGGAATATCTGAGTACAATAATCCAAGCATGGAAGCAACAGAGTCAAATTCCCAATCATTAAATTGTTTGATGAACTGGACATCCCAATGTTTCTCCCTCCCTCTGATACATTCCAAGTATGAAGATATTATAGCAGTTGGGTTGGCTGCCAAAAAGAACAAGATCTTATACAAATAATTTAGAGATTGATCCCCACACTTCCATCATGACAATATCTCACATGTCCTCCATCCTCCACTTCAAAAGGCACATGGCTAACAAATCTCTCCCACCCTACTCTACTACTCTTCCATAAACTACACCAATGAGTTGTGCGCATTGGTTTCATTGTCCAACCTCCCCCATCCACCTCATACTTTAAAGCAATGAACTGCCTCCAAAAATGAGTCTCTTCCTTCCCAAAGCGCCATAGCATTTCCCTGAAAGTGCTTGACTAAAGGTGCCCAATTTAAGCTCCCGCAAACCAGCACAAGCAATTGGGGAGCACATTGTATTCCAATCCACCCAGTGAAACTTGAACTCATCCTACAATCTGCTCCATTTAAAATTTCTTTGCAACATCTCTAATCAATTTGACAGATGAGATGGGATAGTAAACAAAGAGAGGCAATAAGTCATAAGAATCGACAGTTTACTCTTTAGTAACATCAATATTCTACCTTTTTTTTGATAGCTATAACTTTTTCCAACCACCAATCTCTGCTCCATTTTCTCTATAATGGGATTCCACACTACTATAACCTTGAAAGATGAGCCTAACGGCATACCCCAAAACATTATTTAATGTAAGATTATAAGTCCTTCGTAAATAAAAACGGCCTACCAACTGCTGGTTGAAAGTAAATAATCATTCTTGCCAAAAAAAAGTTTCCAATATTTCTCATCACTCCAATCTGAAATTGATTGCACCAAAAAGAGAGAATTGGGTCTTCCTTGCTCAGTTATCCCTAATTGTATTCTATCTACCTACTCAAACCATAATTTGAAAACAGTTACAGCTCATTAAACAAGCTAAAGCTGGGATATAATTGTTGGCTATCTGTGTAACAAGCATAAGACTTTCAACCTCCTGACTCAATCTCTAAAAACTTCTCAGGTCATAACTCTGAACCAGAGTCTTTTTCTATTAAGGAAAAGAGTTTCCATCTTGTTCATGAACCTATGTGAAAATGCCAACCACGATGCTAACTGTTTCATGAACCATTTAAAGACCCCTAGTCACAAAGTAAATATGGGTATATCAAGATTTATATTTTCCCACTAAACATAAATATATTTCATTGCAATACAAAAATGATGGCTCCATCACTTTTTTCCAAGTTTTACACATTGAACAGTGTAAGAACCCAAAATGTAAAAAATAAGAATAATAAGACACCGTAAAGAAAACCAAATGCATGATAATAAGCGCAGTTCCATGCTACATTTTAATTTATTTTAGTTTATCATTTTTTTTTAATTAGGTCTGTTTTTGTTCCTGTAAGTTACCAATGACAAGCTAAGAATATATTCCCTTTGGTATGGATAAAGAGACTAATGAAAAATCACAAGATATAAAATAGAAGATGTTAAATTGATGGGCACAAATTTAAAGATGAGAATCCTTAATTGAAAGTCAACCTTCCAGATGAAGAAGCTCTTAAAGCTCTTATGGGTGCACGTTCTGGTTTTTGTAAAACCCGAAACATTTTATTAAGGCCACTTCGAACACAGGTCACAACAAGCCTATTGATGTAGCCTCCAGATTTTTCATTCGCCTGGATCAACAGATGTGCCAGTACATGTAAGCATAAAGTATAATAATGGACATGGAAATGTTTGAAGAAAAGGTACAGAAAAGATGCCAATTCAAAAATCAAAAAACAAAGGAAAAAAAAATGGGGAATAGAAAGAGAAATATGCAGCCCTGGGAGAGGTGTGAAATGAATGACATTTATTTAAAGAAAATAATATCCTAAATCATACCTGACTGTAAGAAAATGAGACCAGTCTAGAATTTCCAAGCCACCGTAATCCCCTAACCATTCCGTTGTGTACAGAAAAACTTGCAGCAATGGCGTTTGCAGAAACATCAACAATATCTATTGTCCCACTTTGAGTTCCTAAAGCAACCAGTGGAACAGCAACAGCAGGAACGTTTCCCCCACCTTCAATAAAGTCATCTTAATTAGCTTTAGAAACCATAATATCCTTTTTTTTCTCAAATGTAGCTAACTACAAATATTCTTAATACAATTCGAAACATGACAAATAAATTAGTGACACAAGGAAACTAACGGGCCAAAGTAGCAGTCAAAGAAGGGGATGGTACAGCCAGAATGGTCACCGTCGAAGAAAGAAGCTGAAGCTGTCCAACCAAGCTAATCTGCATGAGTGATATGGATTGTGAGTATAGATGGAGAACCTTAAGAAAGTTGCTAATAGAAATAAACCAAACCGATCAGAAAACCATTCATTGAATTCATAAACTCCATTTAAGTAAGTTTGGATATAAGACTAGAGATGACCAAACCCAATCAGGAAACCATTCATTGAATTCTAATGGACTTGGTAGAAATTATGCATCCAGTTCAAAGAAGTTCCAACATGTTTTCATGCATCACATGAAGCCTTCCAAGATAAATTGGCCATGCAACTTTCCAAAACTCTTCACTTTCTTTCCAAAAGAAACCAATTTTGATAAAAAGAGCTTGAGAATTCTGTGGGTGTATATTTATCAAAAAAAAAAAAAAGAAAAAGAAAAAAGAGAGAATTCTGTGTTCCCTTTTTTAATATCATAATGTTACTGCTTTCAGCCAACAAGAGAGCATTGACAAATATTAAAAAAACAAAACTGAGAGAAAAATACTTATAAACAAACCTTAAAGGACATATCTGCCAGGCTGGAGGTAGAGTTTGATGGGCAGCTTCTGCCACCATCCATATGTTCTGGTTGCTTACCGGCTTCCGTGAAAGATCCACTACTAGAAGAAATTACAGTATTAGCATTGGTCCCTGGAACTGGCACTTCACTGACATCAGCAACCAAGCCCAAGTTTGTATCATCCTTCTGAGTATTTTCTGGCCCTTCAGCAGTCAATAGCCAATTCCATATTTTTCCATCATCAGAAATGGAGATTAAATGCGTCTTAGAAACAAGAAGAGGTTCATCACAAAAATCAAAAGGAGTATCAAAATCCACATCTGGGGAAGGAGAATGAGATACATCAGAATAGAGCTTGCCAACATTTTGGAAGGTGGAATCTGATTGGCAGATGATGACAGCAAGAATTGAAGGAGAAGGGACAGGTGTGCCAATTGAGGGAATCAACTCTTCAATTGCGCACATTATGTGCACCTGCTCTCCTCTGTGACAATATAAAATAAGTATATTCCCTTTGGACCCAAAAAACATTTGTGTTCAAATCAATTAATATTTATGTCAGAGAAATTAGAAATTTAAAATGCCAATTATACAAAGTATTACAACTTGATTAACATTCAAAAGCTTATAGTAACAGAGATAAGCATACACCAGTCAACTTAAACATATTGCAATGCAACATAATGCCAGTAGCAACGGTAAGTATACACATCATTATCTAGTTTCTGGATATGTTCAGCACTCTCATAGCCCAAATTATACAAGTCCACTCTTAGCACCCAAAATGCCCCTTAACCAGAAATTTCCAACAACCTATCATGCAAACTCTCAATGTCCAGACAAGCCTCTGTATTACAGTGCAAAATAATGCCAGTGGCAATGGTAAGATACACATTATTATGTAAACTCAATCTTAGAATCCAAGATGACCTTAACGATACAATCACTATCTAATTGATCATGGCATTAGAGCAGGTGGTTCTTAGTTCAAACTCGGCCTCCACTCTTCCCCTCATTTAAGAATAATGCTTAAATGAGTAGATTCACTCTTTCCTAGCAGCTTAAGGTTTGGGAAGAACTAGTAATTTATCAAATCAAAATGGTTAAAATCCTCTAAAGGTGAGGTGCCTTAAGAAACCTGATAAAGAGACTAACCAATGTAAATTGCCACATTTTTAGAATTACCCTGCTTTCTGGAAGCCTAAAGTTTCTTCTTCTATAAATTCGGAATTGCATAAGCAGGGATGAGATGTACTTGACTTTGAGGTTTATATAACCTTATACTATAATCTTGTTTTACAAGTGCAGAAAAGTTCTAATACAACAACAACCAAGCTTTATTCCAAATTTTTGGGGTCAACAATGGGTCCTCAAATTATTCCGGGTTGACAACATATATTATTTTCCGCCATTCTATTCTATCCTAAGTCACTCTTTGTTACTTCATTAATTAACATATTTTGCCAAGAGAAATGTAGCTCAACTGGCACCTCCTAGAGTTTCCAACGGAGACATCCAAAGTTCAAATCCCCCACCCCCAACTACAGAATTATCAAGACATGTTACTACTACTAATGTAAATTTTGGTCTTGGTCTTTCTCTACTTCTTTTCATTCCCTCAACTTGAATGAAAGCACTCATTGAGTTCCAATAGCAACTGTAAATGGTAGAAGTTTACACTAGGCAATGCACCTTAGTTACTCATAATTAATGCTAATTAAATCAACTAACATATGCATAGCCAAATCCCACAAATTCTAAGATACTTTCTCACTTCTCCTACACTTCAATGCAAAGCTTATGAATTTGTCAACATTGTATAATGGCACAAATTGGTATAATAAAATCTCTAGCATGGTAGATCAGATAACGAAAGCCTAAAATAGAATATAATGTAGTTTCGAATTTCAATGACTTACTCTTTGCGCCGCCAAGTACTGAGCTTCCCGTCGAGGTGAGCACAATATATCAACTCATTATTCGGGTCTGGCAACACGTCCAGAAACTTGCCGCAGCCACGAGGCAATGCAGATGAGAAGAGCGATGCCTCATACCGCAAATCAAACACTACCAACTCCCTGGGGAACGTGATGAACACAATGTACCTCCACTGCGGCGAAAACGTGAACTTCACCGCATAGAGCGGGAACATTGCGGAGGCAGGCGCCGAGGAATTCGAACCGTTTCCAGTGCCAGAGGCGGAGGCCGCGGCGTCTCTCTCTAATCTCTGCAATTCAGAGCAGTCGGTCGGAACGTGAAGCTCCTTGAGGACGATATTGTCCTCGGTCTCGCCGAGGACCTTGACGGACAAGAGGAAGCCCTTGAGGCCGAGGACGCAGAGATGGCGGGAATCGAAGGGGTCGCGGCGGAGGCAAGAGAGGAATTCCGGCGCGGCGTCGTATTTGAAAAAGCATCTTCCGGTTGAGGTGTTGTAAAGAGAGAGAGTGGAGGCGCCGCTGATTGCAGCGAGGAGGTACGAGTCGGGTCGGGCCTGCACCCAGCATAAGTCCTGGACGCCCGATTTGGAGGAAGCGGAGTCGGTTTCGAACCAGAGGATAGGAGATCTGGCGCGGAAATCGAAGAGAGCGATGCGACCCTGGCGGTCGCCGGCGGCGAGGAGGAGGTGAGAGGAGGATGGCTCGGTGGTCAGGAGGTCGCGGCGGAGAGGGAGTGGGGTCCAGCGGACGGAGGTGACAAATGGAGAGAGAGAATTGGAGGAATTGGAAGAGTTGGGAGGTGGGAGAGGGAGAGTAGTGATGAGTTGAAGAGAGCGAGAGTCGAGAATAGCGACGGAGCTACTAGCAGGGAAGGCGAGGAGACCTGAAGGGCTGAGGTCGGCGGATCCGAAGTTGTTGCGGCTCGCTGGACCAGGGAGCATGCAGTCCAATGAGTCTTGGGTTGGTGGTGATGCTGCTGCTGCTGCCGCCGCCGCTACTGGTGGTACTGCTGCTGGTGGTGGTTGTGGTTGTGGTGGTCTTGGGCTCAACATTGCCCCTTTTTTTGGAATTTTGACTGCACTGATGAGAGAGAGAGGAATGCGGGGTATGATCTGTGTTCTTTTATTGACTTTCTCTCTCTCTCTCTGGTGCGACCGTGCGATTCGAGTAACTGAGGAGAGAGAGAGAGGGGGTTGGGGGGAAGAACGTTCGGTTATTGGGTCTAAATTTTAAACGGTTGGTTTTTTGGGTTGTGAAGTGACTCTCTCGGACAAAATGGAGCCAGCTTGCGAGTCGTGCGTCCCAGTCCTGGGAATGATTGACGAACTTTCTTTTTTCTTCTTTTCTGCTGAAAAGAAAATATTTTTGACCGTGTGTGTTGTAACTGTTGTTTGTTAGAATTTTTTTTTTTTTTTTTTTTTTTTTTTTTTTTTTTTTTTTTTTGCGATATCCTCTCTCTTTTGAGTGATTTATTTATTTATTTATTTATTTGATAGTTCGTAAAAGAGGATTTTAATTCTAAATATTTGTCTTAAAATATTAGAAGGGTAAACAAATACTCAAAGTGTTAGTTGATAAGATGATTTCGAACAATATTTTCTTACAAATAGCTTTTATTTTTTTTTTAAACAATTGCGTTTTCAAAAGGTTAAAAAATAAGTTATACCAAATTGGTGCTTATAGAATGTTATTGAAGAGTCATATTTTATAATTATGCATAAAATAATTTTATTAAAAAAAATATAAAAAAACATCATTTAATGTAATATTAAATTTATTATATATTTTTTTAAGAGAATTTAAACCTTAGGTTTAGATGTTTTTTTTTTTTTTTTTTGCAAACATAATGAGATGTTAATTAAATTACAAAACTCTTGACATAATTTTGGATGTATCTTAACTTTGATATTTATGCATAGCTTAACTTCTTCTTTTTTTGGTGTGTGTCAGGATACCTATCTAAAAAAAATTGTATCAAAAATCCATTTTTAATATAATGTTGAATGTATCTTAATTTGTAGTAGACGTTTGGTTCCCTGTGATGTATCTTTGATATGATACATATTACGATAATGCGACATTAAGGTTTTTGATTTATTTTATTTTTTCTAACATTACTATAATTTAAAATTACAAAATATATTACATCATCTTAATCACATCACCTTTCTAAACAATGTAATATTGTGTTCTTTTATTGAGATTGTATTAATGTAAAACTAGTATGTAACCTCGTGCATATGCACGGATACATTTAAAACAATCACAATTACATATAATATATATATATATATATATTTTTGAATTTTTTTAGTTATATGATTATGTTTTTTATAATTTATTATATTGGACTCCTCATTTTTTACATTAAATTAATTAATTTGGCACAAAAATTTAAAAATTTATTTTAGATGGAACACATAGCACAAAATTAAACTCTAATTGAAATTCAATTTTTACCTAAATTAACTCATTTGACACAAAATTCTATAATTTAGATTAGATGAGACACGTAGCGTAAAATTAGACACTAATTGAATTCCAATTTGAAATTTAATTGAATTTTCTCTATGCTTTACCTATTATTATATATATAAATATATAGATTACAATAACTTCATGTTATGATATGACGCAATGTAACATCACTGAAACCAAATGTCTCCTAAATAATTTGACGATGGTGAATGCATCTAATGTCCTTGTCAAATAAGTCACGATGGACAACGGCCTCACGTAGACAAGACAAATTTAAGGAGCTGATGACCTCCCCGATTAATGATTCTTGAAATATATGCCTGACTGCCTGGGTTTACAAGAATAACTACTATGGGCCTTGAATATTTCACACCACACTAAGATGCACACTACACACAATCTTGCGTATGAGTGCACGACAAGCAATCTCATTGTCATTAGTCATAATTATGATAATTACTAGAGTAATACTAAGAACATATAATTTAACATAATTTTATGTCACAACTTACCATGTGACAAATTGTGATCAATAAAGGTGTGTTCCCACATGGCTTAGGTCCAGCTACCATCATACCTTTACCACAATTAGCCACATAGCGAGTTATGATACAAAATTATGCTAAATTATGTGTCCTTACTCGCTAGTATTACTCTAATTGCTGAGATTAGAGGATATATTAAGCAATTTCAATACTCTGCACATGTTATATATATAAGATTCATGACTGTGAAATATGAGAAAATACATCAGGATTTACAAGTTCGCTCCTCTTATCAAAAAAATTGAGAGTATTAACTTAAATGTTAGAAAAATTTAAGCCGACATCACACCAATATCACTTGAGACATGTCATACTAACTTCGAGAAAACCATATAATCACTTATACATCATCAAAAGTCTTTTTTTTTATTAAATCTTCTTTTAGTTGATTTTTCTTTGATAACAAGTAGGAGTCATTGTAGAGTTGTGTATTTTTTACGCATGCTTTGCAGTAATGATCGTTACATATGATGGTGCAGCGTTGTGCCATTTTGCACTTAAGCATGTTGTGAATTGGCTAGATTGGTCACTCTAGCATTTTCTGATTTTCCTTCACTGTTTTATTTTGGAAGTTCTCGAAGACTTTGATTTATACAAAAGTATATGGTTTAAACATCCGTTAAGTTTTACTAATACAATCATCCTGTTCACCATGGCTTTTTTTGCCCCACCCTCCCTTAAAAGTTACCATGACTTTTTTTCACCATGACTTTTGAGTAGAGTTGTGGTGTGCTTTTGTGTTAGAACCTCTTTCTCTCTCCCTTATGTGTGTGTGTTTGTTTCTCAAAAAAAAAAAGAATGAGTAATTGTCTCACATTGCTTAAGAAAGTGTGTTGTGTATAGTATAACTTGTCCCACATTCCCTTAAAAGTTATCATGGCTTTTTTTCACCATGACTTTTGAGTGGAGTTGTAGTGTGTCTTTGTGTTAGAACCCCTTTCCCTCTCTCTTGTATGTGTGTGTTTGTTTCTCAAAAAAAAAAAAAAAAGAATGGGTAATTGTCTCACATTGCTTAAGAGAATGTGTTGTGTGTAGTATAACTTGCCCCATCCTCCCTTAAAAGTTACCATGACTTTTTTTCACCATGACTTTTGAGTGGAGTTGTGGTGTGCTTTCGTGTTAGAACTCATTTCCCTTTCTCTTGTGTATGTGTGTTTGTTTCTCAAAAAAAAAAAAAAAAAAATCCTGTTCATAATTTATCTCAATCTTCTTCTTTTGATGGATTCTCTTTTCTTTTCTTTTTTTACCCCTTCCATTCTTTTATCTGTTATCACTACAGCTAATAGTTTAACAGTTAATTAAGATGTTTAAGGATTCTAATTAAGATGACAGAATAAATTGCTCTTGGACCATGCTGTCCTTTTCTCTCTCTCTCTCTCTCTCTCTAGAAGTTGTCTGAACACTGAAGTAACACAAACTTTTGGAGTTTACTGTATCAATTACTAGTTGATTAAAAATATATATAAAATTTGTGAACGAGTTTAAAACTCATCTTAAAAAGCAAAAATTCAGCCTAGTTGAACTGAATTTAATTAAATGCTTAACTGTACTTTGATTATGCAATGTCTTTATTTTTTTTGCTCTCTCAATAATTTTGGCTTGGCGACGACTATTAGACGTAATTTGGATCTGGGTGACAAAGTGAAAAGAATGTTTGATTAATGATGTTGCAAGTGGCTTACATGCATTAAAAATACATAATGGTAGAGGGGTAGACCAAACAAAATTAAATTCAAGGGACCAAGTCATTTCGTTGAATGGCAACTGATGCCAATGCATATTTGAATTGCAAAATACAAATAAATGGTGACGGGACAAACGAGCACGATGTATGTGGACGAACTCACCTGAACAAACGAGGCGGCTAAGAATGACGAGTTCACCATGCCTCACTGATGAATAAAACCACCCCAATGACGGGGTTAAAAAAAGGAACCATTCAATGCAGGCTTGGGCAGTTACAAAGATAGCTGTACAGACCGTTGAAGGCAGATCATGCTTCAAATAAATGGGGATTGAGGCGTTACACATTGAAGTCGCTATAATGGCCACAACGGCTAGAAGTATGCATATATAATCCCCTCAACAACAAAGATGAAAGGTACGCACAAAAAAGATATCTAGAGGACATATTATTTGTTTTTATCCTTTCCAAAAATTCCTTAATATTAACTTTGGCATCAGAGTTGTTGTGGCAGGCACCACACCGGTGACCACCCGGAAATCAGACATAGTTATTTCGCAAGAACATAAAAGGCCGAAGGACGGCTCCACCTGGGTGCACGCATAGCAACTGACGAATTCATACTTCATCAAATGGTGTACTGATGACATTCCATATTTTCATTGCAAATGGCCACGATCTTGGACCACCAGCATGTGGTGCAAAAAAAAAAAAAAAATGAATATATTAGTTTATAGTTTTTTTTTTTGGTTAAAGGGGAGCAGATACAAAGCGTTATCTCATACAAGCAGTGAGACCAGTTCTAGTACTTCTAATTACATACATGCCAGCTATATCCATATTTACTAAATACAAAACATCAAGGCTTGGTGGAGAGCTAAAAACAACAAAATCTTCCTCCGTGGTACTCCCCCACCTTGCAAGCACATCCACGCATCGATTGCCTTCCCTATACACATGAAACCACTTGAACCCAAGGAATTCTTCTCAGCAAACACCTGCAATTGCATAAAAGAGGAGAGTATGGTTTATTAGTGTCCACGTTAGAGTTTGCAAGATCAACCACAACTCGCGCATCCAACTCCACAATCAAATTCTAGATCCCTTCACTTAAGACTAGCTTTAGACCATCCCTTAAAGCCCAGAACTCAGCGGTACCGCTGGTGGCAAAACCAATGGATCTCGCAAATCCTTTGAGCCACTTCCCACTACAATCCCTAATTAGTCCACCACCTCCGACTTTACTTGGGTTCCCACAAGAAGCTCCATTCGAATTGAGCTTGAACCACCCTTCAGGAGGTTTGGACCACTTCACCTGCATTAAAACTCTCTGATTGACTTTCCTCATCTTTCCAACACAAAAGAAAAACTCCACGGTTTGACTTAAACAAAACCCATGAAGATTGGTGTTGAGTGGAGTATTATCAAAAACCACTCTGTTACGGTGCTTCCATAGATTCCAAATAGCAAAAGGAAAAATAACACTTCAAGGCACGTTGCTATGATGAATTCGTTTACTGTGGCAATTATCATGTAACCAATCACCCAAGCTTTGGTTGTGCAGGGGAGGTATGATATGGGGAGACCGAATAATAACCAAAACTGGCTAGCAAATAAACATTCCCTCAGCAAGTGATCCATGGATTCACCTTGCTACCTGCAAATAGGACATAGAGGGTTGCAGTTGATTACCCTGCCAGCAAGAACCTCCCTCACAGGTGCACTATTGTGCATACATAACCACAAATAACTCAATCTTTGGGAGAGTATCCAACTTCCAAATCCAAGCACCCTTGAATGTGTTTTCCACGCCCATTTTAGCCTTAATACTAAGGTAAGTCGAGTTAGTGGAAAAATCGCCATCCTTCGTAAACTTCCACATTAAAACATCCTTTCCAATACCAAACTCTTGAACTAGGATTGCTCGAATTTTCTCCTTGATGCAAGGAGGCAAGGCAAAGGATAAACTCTCCCACCTCCAATCATTGTTAATTCGAAAATTAGCTATGGTTAGCTGCATATCCTCCCTTGTTAAAGGCCCCTCAATAAGCTCCCTTAAGGGCTGCCCACAGATCCAATTGTCCATCCAAACACTCTTTTTGGAGCTATTCCCAGTCCTCCACCATATTCCTTTAGAGAAATTAGGGAAACCAACCTTAATTGCATTCCAATTAGGAGAAGAAGGAAGGCTATCAGGGTTATTGGATCTGTTTCTGGCATTGGAACAGTACTTAGTCAAAAGCACCCTTGCCTATAAAGCCTCCTTTTCATGGTAAATATGCCAATTCAGCTTGACCAATAGAGCTAAATTCTTGGCTCTAGCTGATTGAATCCCTAGACCACCTTCTTCCTTGGGTCTTATAACTTTTTCCCACCCAACTAGATGCATTCTTCGCTTTTCATTGGTTGACCCCCATAAAAAATCTCTGTTTATTTTATCCAATTTGTCACACAAATGAATTGGTAAAACAGCTCCTTGCGTAACATGGTTTGGTATAGCTGACATCACAGACTTGGGGAAAGATATATTCTGGATTTAGCACAGTTGATTTTTTGTCCAGATTCCATACAAAAAATTTGTAACACCCCCGGTATAATTTCACCAATCTCATTAGTAACCTTTGCAAACAAGATGAGATCATCAATGAAAAATAGATGGGAAATTTTGATATTCCCACGCGATGCCTTAAGGGGACACCACAAACCTTTGGAACACTTCTCTTCAATAAGACATCCTAAGTATTCCATACACATGATAAACAAGTACGAAGACAAAGGATCTCCTTGCCTAATTCCCCTTAAAGGGTTAAAGGATTCAAGAGCACACCCATTCACCAACATAGACAAAGATGAGGTCGAAATACAGCTCACGATCAACTCAATGATGTTATGTGGAAACTGGAAAGCTTGGAGCACTTTATGTATAAAGCTCCATTCCAATCTATCATAAGCTTTTTCAAGATCAACCTTCACTGCCATATAACCCTCTCGTCCCTTCATTCTATCCATCGTATATATTAGTTCTTGAGCAATTACTACATTATCAACTCCTCTCCTCCCCAGCACAAAGGCAGTTTGAATTGGGGATATGAGGTTATTGAGTAGTGGCCTGATCCTGGCAACTAGCACCTTTGAAATAACTTTAAACACAGAATTGCACAGACTGATAGGCCTGTAATTGGCCAGAGACTCGAGGTTATTACACTTAGGAATGAGGGTAATTGTTCAAATAAGCTGGAATGGTACCATGAGCAAAAGTCTTCTTAACTTCATGACACACAAAAGCTTGCACATCATGCCAAAAATATTGGAAAAATCTAGCATGCAATCCATCAGGTCCAGGGGCCTTAAAAGGCTTAAGAGACCATAAAGCAGCCCTAATCTCTTCCTCATCTACCTCTCTACCCATTTTACACCTCTCCTCCTCAGAGAGCATACAACAAGAGAAGTTCATAACAGGGGAATGTATATGAGCCATTCATAATTTTGAAGTATACAATTTAGAAAACTCATGCTGAATATGTTCCTTAATCTTAGCCTCCTCATAAATCCATTCACCAGTCCCATCCATAATGCATCTAATTTTATTTATTTGTCTCCTTACCACAGTTGTGATGTGAAAATATGAGGTGTTACGGTCCCCAAACACGGCAGCATTTAGCCTGGATTTTAATGCCTAAAACTCCTCCTCTTAAAGCATAATCAAGGCATGCTCTTCAATCAATAATTTCTCCAATCTGAGAAGGGCTTCACTCGAGTTGCAAGCTATAGCTTTTTGAACTCCACCCAATCTGGCTAGCACCCTTCTTTTCCTTGCAAACAAATTCCCAAATACTTCAAGATTCCACTTCTTCACTTTGATGGTAAAATCAGGAATGGCTGAAGAAAGGGACCTATCTCCAGACCAATCTTCCTCAACCACCTTCGAGAACTGGGGGTGCAGTAACCACATGGTATGAAAACGAAAGGGTTTATTAGTGACATTTGTTCTATTACCCAATAGCTCAATTCGAATTGGACAATGATCCGAAAAGGTCCAAGGGAGATTAGTAACAGTAGCTTCAGGATATAGCATTCTCCAACTAGGATTGGCAAAACATCTATCAAGCCTTTCAAGAATGAGGTTTGTGACAGGCCTCTTATTAGTCCAAGTAAACTTTGGGCCAGCAAAGCCCAAATCCAAGAAGTTGCAATTTTCTAGACTTTCTTTAAATTCCAATGCCCTATTTAGGTTTATCTGATTCCCTCCAAATTTCTCCTCACTAGTCAACACTTCATTAAAATCACCAAGCATCAACCAAGGATGATTGTGGAGTTTAGCAATTTCCGAGAGATTAGACCACACTAACCTTCTCTCAACCAGACAAAGACTCGCATAAATAGCTGACATAAACCAGTTCAAATTAGAGTGACATACCTTAACTGTGGCAGGAATTTCCTGCTTCGTAGCTGCAAGGAGATCAATATCAGCTTCCTCCTTTTTCCACAACACCCAAAGGCCCCCAACATAACCAATGGTCTCCGTTGTAATAAAACCATCAAAAGGAAGGTTAGCAATAATCCTCTCAGCTTTATCTCCACCCACTCTAGTTTCTGTGATCACCATAATTGCTGGATTATGATTAACAACCATTTCATAAATTCGTCTTTTGAAATCAGGGTTCAAAGCACCCCTACAATTCCACATTAAAATATATATTGCAACAAACTAACCTAACGGTATTTCCACAGGGTTAGGATTCATTATTGCAACATCCACCATAGTCCACCCTAGCCTCCTCCTTAGGTCCTTGGACAAGTTCCACTCCGGTCTTCATATCATCATGTACTTGAGAATCCCTAATGTATCCTCTCTGCAACATATCAACAGGTCGCATCTCTTGACTGGGACTAGAATCTAAATCAACTTCAACAAAGGATGATTCCCTATGTGAGTCGAAGCCGATCCTCGGAAATCCACAATCCTCCTCTCTTGAATGATCCATCCTGATTCGTCGAAATGGGGCACGACTGATGGCCTCCTGTGCCTGCTTAATATCTCTATCTCCTCCCAGGACAGTAGTGGAGTGTCAGTGATGAACCTCCACCACGGATTGGGCATTTGAGCCCACGCCGGATGATCCAAAGCGAGCTACCCTATTCTAATACTAGTGGGGGATATAGGAAAAAGATGTTTCCAACATAGCGTTGGATCGAACCACCTCGGTGTCTCTGTCAAAGCAGCTCTTATCTGAGCAATCATCTCGTCGGATATTACCACCACCCTGTTCTTGTGCCAGATTGCCCATCCTGACCGGGGAAGAGGCATCAAACCTAGGAGACTTGTTTCCATTAAATTTAGCTTGAGCGCTTGCTGAAGTAGATGGAGCTTGACTATTCAAACTTCTATTTCCTAGTGATGCAACTTGGCGCTTCAGTTTTGGGAGTTTTAATCCCAAGACTCTTAGATGGCCGTGATTTTGAATTCTGAGATACTTTCTTAAGAGATGCCTCTGGTTGCTTATAATGAGTATCAGCTAAAAAATCCTCATGACATGCTTGAGAAGACAACGTGTCATGTTCCGCATAAAAAACTCCCTCACCTAGCGCCTGAGAAGTCCTAACCTCACGTGCCGGATTAGATGTATTTGCTTCTAAAATCCCAAATGGGGATTTGGTCCACTGCTTGAAATTTGGCTTTCCCTTTTTGCCCTTCTAAACCCGATACGCCCTTGACTTCCATGGATCCTCATCCATTATGTACAAGATTTCGTTTCTTTATATCCAATATTCACAGCCCATAGTTGGGATTTGACTAAGTTTCTTGACCAACTTCCTGGGCTTTGGGATCATCACCGTGTTCTTCATTCTTTTCACTTTGTTTGATACTGTAGCAACATTTATCCTGGGTATGGCCAAGATGGCCACAGCTAAAGCATAGTGCAGAAATACCCTCATATAATACAGCCTGTCTGCACTTCCCAATTCTTATCATGATGACAAGGGGCTTTTCTAAATCCACCTGAACACATAACCTTGCATGACTACCCCTTGAACTAGAGGCTGTGTAAGCATTTATGCGCAAAACTGGTCCAATGGCACTGCCAATTTCTTTAAGGACCGATTTGTCATAAAACTCTATAGGCAGTTCAGGAAATCTAGTCCAAACTACCACAAACGTTAGTTTAGCTTCAGAAGCTTTGAAATAAGGCTCCCAAGGTCTGATGGCAAGGAAATGTCCCCCCATAAACCAAGGACCTCCTTTCAACACCTTATCAAAATCATCAACACAACTAAACCTTATTAGAAAGAAATCCCTTCCCATATCTACACAGTTCATTTTTTCCGTTGGTTTCCACAATTCGTTGATTTTAAAAGTAAGATAGCTATAGCCTATAGTCCTACCAAAAACTGTTACAATCAACGTCTTAGACCAAGGCTCCCTTTTACGCCTCATAGTCTCTCTAGACAGAGTAATATCAACCATACCTTCGATAAGGGGCTCCAAATCAGCCTCTTCTTCTTCCTCATCTGCTGTTACAATATCAAACTTGAAGGCTTGTTCATATGCACTTGGTATCTTCCCCACTAGAGTGTCCTTGTAACTAAGAGGCACACGAGGTTGAAAGGCTTGCCTTACACCAGCATTCTCTTTAATCTTTTTCACATTACGCCCTAACTCTTCTTCTTCTTCCCTTGAACAAGGAGGTTCTGAGTACTCAACTTCCATGGCTTTTTCAGATTTTGATTTACAGTTCACATCACCACACCTTACACATTACACTATGAAGAATCCATCCATTAGTTTACAGTTTACACGGTTGAACTTGCCCACTTCCCCCCTCCCCCCACTTTTATTATTATTTTTTTTATTTTTGACAATCATCACTCTCTCTCCTTTAAGTACCTAATAAGAGCATTCCCATCAAGATGAGTAAAATTTTTAGCATATACCATTTCAAAACTTAAAATTTTAGCTTTTAACAACCCATTTTACAATACACCCCATATCAAACCTTCTATATTTTTTACAATTTCATTTAAATAATATAAACTACCAATAAAAATAATAATAAAACAACTTCAAACAAAACCAACAGACCCCCTCTTCCACCACCCCTGCCAACGGTCCACTTGCCATAACCACCACTGTAGCAACCCCAACCCACCACAGCCACCACACCACAAGTCACAGCACCACTACCACAAACCACAACAGAAAACCCACCACAAAACCTCCATCACCGCCCCACAAAACCCACCACCCACCCACCCCGATCTCAAACCCACCTCGTTCTCAACTCTAACCAAAACCCACCACCTCGAAAAAAATCGCCGGAGCACAAAATCCAGACCCACGAACCCAGAACTCAGACCCGCGAACCCACAAACCCAGAACTCAAACCCATGAACCCAGACCCAGAACTCAGAGCACATCAGACCACGACCCACGGCCATCGGCGGAGCACATCAGAGCATCGCCGGAGCACATCAGACCACGGCCCACGACCATCGGCAGAGCACACTCCTCGGCGAACCACATCGTTGAGCACAGACAGAGAAGAGAGAAGAAAGAAGTGGAGAGAGGAAAGATGAAAGAGAGAGAGCCTGGGAGAATAAAAAATAATTTTTGTTTTGCAATTGTTGCTACAGTGCGGTCTCAAATATGAGATTGCACTGTAGCTTGAATCTTAAAAATTTAAGATTTAGCCGGTTTGATGGAGTGATGTTTTTACCTCAGAAATGTTAAAAAATAAGATTTTTAGCATTTGAAAGGTTTAATGAGAATGCTCTAAGCTAGGGTATATATGTTGGATATGTTTAAAAATTTTAAACCCTTTTCTCAGAAGCCCAACTGTGTGTTTAACTGAGCCCATGCCCATGATAAATTAAGTCAGCTAGCACGTGGAGACTTGGCAGAAACAAATCCCTAATATCATCTATTTCCTTTCATAAACTTGTGATTTGGGCAACTCCGATATCAAAGGGATGAAATCCCTCAAATCCCTCCTTTGTTGGTAGAATTTCCTAAGTCTACCATCCTTTCTTTCCTTATTCACTCTTACAAAAATTCATTACTTTCAACATTTAGAAAATTGCCCTTTGTGACTGGGGAATTTTCCATGGAGAGTAATTCGCAAAAGGAGCCAGCCAGTTGTGTAAGTGTGTTTAATTTCTTATTATATATTAGTCAGTTCTTCTATATAATAATGTCCCAAAAAAGATCAAAACTACCACTCTGATATTTTCTACTATACTATTATATTGGAAATTTTCTCTTTAGGAATTTAAGACGAGTTCGAAACTCTTTTTGAGAGTGCACACTAACAAATTTGTCGTTGTATCCTGGAGAGCAACCGCCTGAGCTATATGCACTCTAGTGGAGGCGAAATCGTTTCTTAAGGACAGCGGATTTAGTTCTGTGCCTCGGCAATAATTTTTGTTTAATCTAAATTTTATGTGCTTTTACTCTTGTTGATTTTATTAAGTTGATCTTAGCATGTCCTTGTTTTATTGTATTGATATATTACTAATATTGCTTTATAATTTTGTTAATCAATTTGAGCAATCTTCCAAATTATATTTCCAACAATATATACCAATTTACCAAATTACCCAAAACACTAATCACATATGCGTCATTTTTCAAAAGAACTGATCTAATCACAGTTGAAGTTTCTTATAATTATCTATAGCGGTCTGTTTGTTTTAATGCAAAATATTTTCTCTATCTTTTCCCTTAAAAAAAATATTTTCAGGAAAATATTTTCACATTTTACAATAAAATAATTGGCCAAATGTAAAATATTTTCAACCAAAGGAAAAACCAAAGGCAAAAACTATAAATGTTTTACACTTGAAAAATCAGTAAAATATTTTAAACTTTCTTCTCTCTTCTCTCTCCCGACACTTTCTCAGTTCCCCCCCCCCCCCTCTCTCACTTTCTTAGTTATTCTCTCCCTCTCCATCTCTCAGCTCTCTCAATCATAAGGCCACAACCCTTTCATCGCTGCCCATCTCGCACAACCCATCTCCCTCACCCATCTGGCATAACCCATCTCACATCGATGCCCACCCATTAACCGATGCCACCTATCAACGCCAACCACCATCATCAACACTACCAACCTTATCACATCTCTTCCTTGCACAAACTCATCTTCTCTTCTCTGTCGCAGCACCCTTGGGTTTGATTAACAAGTTGCGACGGTCTTGGGTTTTTGGTAGTTGCCTGATCTCTCTTCCATTGGGTTAGATTTTCATATTATGTTATTTGTTTCTTGGATTTTTTTGGGGGGGGGGGGGTGTTTTGATCTAGGTCCATGAAGGTTTTTTTTGGCTCTCTAATTTGGATTTTTGGTTTATGGTCGTTGTTTTTGGGTGGTTGGTGGTAGGTTGGTGGCTATTTTTGAATGGTTGATAGGGGTTTGATGGCTGTTTTTTCTTTTGATGTGGAGTTTTTAGTGGTGGATGGTGGTGGTTGGTGCACTTGTGCCTGCATTTGGTGGGTTTTGAGAACTATGGAAAAAAAAAATCATTTTTTCTAGTTGACAATTAAACATAGTAAAATGAAAATATTTTACTTCGAAACAAACACAGTGTTACACACATATCAACCCAACATAAGCCCAATGTGGTACTTAGTACACACCCACACATCACTCACTCAACTAATTCAATTCAATATCCTATCAATATGGGGCATCACATATTTTTATATTTTTTAACTACAAATCTATATTATATATTTGATAAGGATGAATCGTCTGGAGGGTGCCGTCAGCCATCTACCACACTGACGGCAAGATGAAGGCTGACGGCCCTACGATCCCGTCATCCAAGGCTGACGCCACCAGCGCGCCCCGGCAGAATAGCCTACCAAACCGACGGGATGAATAAGTGTTGGGACAAAGGTGAAGGAACCAACAGGTACCTTGTCGTGTACGCTTCTACAAGGGGAAGAAGCTTGTCGCATACGCTTATGCTCGAACAGATATCTTGCGCAGCACGATTGCTCCCAAGGGGGTGTCTTGCCCAACACGCTTGTTGCCCAAGAAGTATCTTGCGCTCCACGCTAACCAAGGGCAACTCCAGTAAAGGGGTATCTTCCCAAGTACGCCTTGGCTAAGGCCCTACGCTACTATAAATACCCCAAGTCCTTACGAATCAAGGTACGCATGATTCTACCCGACTCTGGCACTCTAGAATTGTGAGCAATACTAACTTAACCGTCGGAGGGTCGTTGGCCAGTACCACGCTGGTGCCTCCCTTTGAGGTTCTTTTCATTTATGTAGGTTCACTCGAAGCACGTGAAGGTCCGTCAGCTTACTGAGTAGATCCTTGACATCATCAGTTGGCGTCGTCTGTAGGAACGTACGTAAACTGTGTTCCGTGCTTTCCGGACAAAAAGTTGCATGGTACTCACGCGTTCAAGAGCAACCACCATGAACAATCAAGGCAATGAACAGCGCACGACGGCTCTCGAGAGACAGGTCCAAACTCTAGCGGCCACGATAGAACGCCTCACAAAACATAACCACGACTTGGAAGAACAACTGCGACAGAAAAATGCGACAATCGACTATCAGGGAGAAAATCATGAGGCAAGCAGCGTCGAGAGAGGGAATCCTGGGGGTCCAGAGGGTAGCAACGCCTTGAGCCGACCTGAAGGGCAAGGGACGAGCCGTCCGTCGGCCATTGACCACGTCTCGTCCCACGTTGCCGCGGAGATGCAGATGATAAGGGAGCGCATGGATTTCATAATGAACGCCCTCAAGGGACGAATATCCAGCGACCTCGACGACCTCGTCCACCGTACGGACTCCCCCTTCACTGCACCTGTCATTTTGTTCCCTCTACCGCCAAAGTTCCGTATGCCCCGAATGGAAAACTATGACGGGTCTAGAGACCTACTGGACCACTTAGAATGCTTCAAGACCTTGATGCACCTACAAGGTGTCCCGGACAAAATTATGTGCCGGGCTTTCCCGGAGACGTTGAGGGGACCCGCAAGGACCTGGTTCGGCAGACTGACACCCGGCTCTATAGGTACCTTCAAAGAGCTGAGCGCTCAGTTCGCCTCTCACTTCATTGGGGGACATCGACACAAAAAATCCACCGCGTGCTTGATGAATATTAGGCAACGGGAAGATGAGACGCTGAGGGCCTACATAGCCCGTTTCAATAAGGAGGCACTTTTGATTGACGAGGCCGACGACAAAATACTGGTCGCTGTATTCACAAACGGGCTGCGGAAGGGTAAGTTCTTATTCTCCATTTACAAGAATGACCCGAGAACTATGTCGGATGTGCTTTACAGGGCAACTAAATACATGAATGCGGAAGATGCACTACTGGCCCAGGAAGAGAAGCCTCCCAAGAAGAGGGAAAGGCAAGAGGACGTACGGCAAGACAAGGGGTGAAAAGTGGCTCGGACCGGAGAAAGCCGAGACAACAGACGCCCGAAACCCCCTATCGGGAAGTTCACAAGTTTCACCCCTGGCACCTACCAACACCCCGCGTATCGGGTTCTGGGGAACGAGAGTATATCCCCGGCAAGTCACTAAGGATGTCACCTTCCTCGTTGTCGATTGCTCATCCGCCTACAACGCCATCATAGGGCGACCCACCCTCAATGCATTGAAGGTTGTGACTTCGACCTACCACCTGATGGTCAAGTTCTCCACTAGTAACGGTGTGGGGGAGCTATGAGGAGACCAGGTGGCCACGCGAGAATGCTACGTTGTGATGGTAGAAATGAACAGCCACTTACAAGCAATGAACATAGAGCAGCGAGTGGGGGCAGAACCCGTAGAGGAGCTCAAAGAAATAGCCCTCGATGAGTCCAGGCCAGAGAGGACCACCAGGATCAACGCTCTCACCAGCCCTGCGGCCCGCTAAGTGCTCGTGGCTTTCCTTAGGGAAAACCGAGATGTGTTCGCATGAAGTCACGAAGACATGCCGGGGATCGACCCCTCAGTCATGGTACATAGGCTGAACGTATCACCCACCTTCCGGCTCGTCCGACAGAAGAAGCGGGTGTTTGCCCGGAGCGAGACTAAGCGATAGCGGAAGAAGTCGGCAGACTACAGGAGGCGGGCTTCATCCGGGAAGTGTACTATCTCGACTGGCTAGCCAATGTGGTGATAGTCAAAAAAGCTAGTGGGAAGTGGCGCATGTGTGTTGATTTCACGGACCTGAACAAGGCGTGCCCCAAGGATAGCTACCCCCTCCCACGGGTCGACACTCTGGTGGACTCTACGGCCCGACACCAACTGCTAAGCTTCATGGATGCCTTCTCAGGGTACAATCAGATTCGGATGGACGTGGTAGATCAAGAGAAGACCTCATTCGTTACTAGCCAGGGTCTTTTCTGTTACAAGGTGATGCCATTCAGACTAAAGAATGTGGGGGCCACATATCAAAGACTTATGAACAAAATGTTCACCAACCCGATAGGAAGGAATGTTCAGGTATACGTCGACGACATGCTAGTAAAGAGCCGAATAGAGGAGGACCATTTGAAAGACCTCGAAGAAACATTCGGCACCCTCCGCTCCTATAACATGAAGCTCAACCCGACGAAGTGCGCGTTCGGAGTGACGGCGAGAAAATTTCTAGGCTTTATGGTGTCTCAAAGAGGCATCGAGGCCAACCCAGACAAGATCCGAGCCATAATGGAGATGGCCCCCCCGAAGAACGTGAAAGAGGTACAAAGCTTAAATAGGAAGGTGGCCGCCCTGAACGGGTTCGTTTCAAGGGCGACGGACAAATGCCTACCCTTCTTTCGCACATTGAAGAAAACTTTCGAGTGGACAGAAGAATGCAAAAAGGTGTTCCAGGAGTTGAAGGCCTACCTCTCTTCCCCGCCATTACTGAGCCCTTCGCAACCAGGAGAAGAGCTTTTCCTCTATCTGGCCGTATCCCCAGCAGCCGTTAGTGCGGCCTTAGTCAGAGAGGAAGACAAGGTTCAGAAACCTGTGTACTACGCCAGCCAGGCATTTCGCGGGGCGGAGGAAAAGTACCCACCCATGGAGAAGCTCGCCTTCGCCTTGATTACAGCAGCCCGAAAGCTTAAGCTGTACTTCCAAGCTCATACCATAGTTGTCTTAACCGACAAGCCCTTGCGGCGGGCGATGCACCACCCAGAAGCCGCTGGTCGCTTGGCCCTGTGAGCAATCGAATTGACTGAGTTCGACATTCAGTACAGACCACGCATCGCCATCAAGGGGCAGGTCGTCGCTGACTTTATCGCCGAGTTCACCAGTATGGAAGACCAGGGGGCAGATGGATGCCCTCCATGGAGTGTACATACAGACGGGTCGTCAGCTAGACGGGCAAGTGGAGTAAGCGTTGTACTTCGCTCCCCCGAGGGAGATCGGATCGAATGCATGATTCGCCTGGACTTCCCACCACCAATAACAAAGCGGGGTACGAAGCTTTGATAACCGGATCGACCTCGCCAGAGCAGTAGGGGTCGCAAAAGTAATCATCTACTGCGACTTCCAGGTCGTCGTCAACCAAGTGAATAGAGACTATGAATGTAGGGGCGACAGGATGAAGAAATATCTCCATCAAGTAAACAGAAGGGTGGACAAACTGAAGGTAGAGATAGTCCAAATCCCCAGAGAAGAAAATGAGCAAGCTGACCGCCTTGCTAAAGTCGCTTCATCAGAACATATGACCATGCCTGACGATGTGCTCTCTTTTGTACAGTTTTCTCCGCTAATAGACTTTGTCAATGTGCAGGAAATAGGGTCCGAAAATAATTGGACCACGCCATTAGTCTCTTATTTGAAAGATGGCGCCCTGCCGAACGAAAAAGAGGCCGCTAGAAGACTAAAGGTCCAAGCGGCGAGGTTCGTATTGATGAAGGACGTCCTGTATAAAAGAAGTTTCTCTCGCCCATACCTAAGGTGCTTGGGTCCTGAGGAAGCAGACTATGTCATGAAGGAAGTGCATGAGGGAATATGCAGAAACCATTCAAGTTCACGATCACTAGCGCACAAGCTGATTCGAGTAGGATACTACTGGCCCACGATGCAAAAAGACACTCAAGCTTATGTCAAAGCCTGTGACAAGTGCTAGAGGTTCAGCAACATCATCAGACAGCCGCCCGAAGAGCTGACCCCCATGACAGCCCCATGGCCGTTCGCTCAATGGGGACTGGACATTATGGGCCCATTCCTAACAACTATGCGACAACTGAAATTCCTGGTAGTAGGTATAGATTACTTCACGAAATGGGTAGAAGCCGAAGCTCTGGCCACCATCATAGAGAAAAACATACGGAGCTTCGTCTGGAGGTCCATCATATGCAGGTTTGGAATCCCCAGAATCCTAGTCTCGGACAACGGGAAGCAATTTGACAACGGCCCCTTCCGAGAGTTCTGCTCGCAGCTGGGAATAAAGAATCATTACTCTTCCCTCACCCACCCCCAGGCCAACGGTCAGGTAGAAGTAACGAACCGATCCTTGCTTAAGATTATCAAGACTCGGCTAGAGGGGGCAAAGGGGATATGGCCTGAAGAACTGCCAAGCGTACTATGGGCATACAGGACAACGGCAAGGACCCCTACCAGAGAAACACCATTTCGGCTAACCTACGGAAGTGAAGCAATCATCCCGGCCAAAGTAGGACTCACAAGCTATAGGGTGAACGCCTACGATAAAGGAAGGAACGACGATGCCATGCGTCTACAGCTAGACCTGATCGATGAAACAAGAGCGGCAGCAGAACAGAGGCTCGGACGGTATCAAGATTGCATGGCTAAACACTACAACTCTCGAGTCAAACACAGGGACTTCCAGGTCGGAGACCTTGTTCTAAGAAAAATCATGGGCGCCACCAGAGACCCCGCCCAAGGAAAGCTCGGCCCCAACTGGGAAGGACCTTATCGAGTCACATCATGGCTAAGAAAGGGCACTTACCACTTGGAAACCCTAGAAGGACAAAAACTGCATCATCCATGGAATGCTGAGCACCTACGAAAGTACTACCAGTAAGAAGGAATGGCAACCCCCTACTTGTAGTTTACTTTAATGTATTTTGGGAGCCTAAAGGGCATGTTTCCCCCCTTCTTAAAAATTATGCAAGATTCAAAAGTTTATTCAAAGTCTCTCCTACACTTTACTGAATGTTGAACATGAAAACTTGTCAAGTATAAAAGCGTCAAGCATAGAAGCTGACGGCTTAAAAGCCAACGACACGATCCTAAATGGATGCAAGGCATAAAAGCATCAAGCATAGAAGCTGACGGCTTAAAAGCCAACGATACGATCCTAAATGGAAGTAAGGCATAAAAGCGTCAAGCATAGACGCTGACGGCTTAAAAGCCAATGACACTATCATAAAAGGATACGAAGCATAAAAACTGGTCAAGCATAAAAGATGACGGTTTAGAAGCTGACGGCTCAAAAAGCTAGTAATCCTATCATAAAAGGATACGAAGCATAAAAACCGGTCAAGCATAAAAGCTGACGGTTTAGAAGCTGACGGCTTGAAAAGTCAATAATCCTATCCTAAAAGGATACGAAGCATAAAAACCGGTCAAGTATAAAAGCTGACGGTTTAGAAGCTGACGGCTCAAAAAGCCAATAATCATATCCTAAAAGGATACGAAGCATAAAAGCCAGTCACGCATAAAAATTGACGGCCCAAAGCCAACGACACTATCCTAAAGAAGTGTATAAGGCATAAAAACCCGTTAAGTATGCAAGCTGACGGCTTACTAGCTGACGGATCTATCCTAATTGGATAAAAAAGGCACGAGCTCGTTAAATATAAAAACTTACGGCCACGCCCTAAAGTTGTAACTTTGAAACCCATTAGAAAGATATGACTTCATCACAAAAAGCATCAAAAGTCCAGAATTGGATTACCACGAAGAGATAAAAAGCAGAGGAAATCATCCATAAGGCTCAAAGTAAAAACAAGCAATACACTAAAAGTGACGGAAATAAAGTGTTATATCACAAGAATATTGTTTTTACAAAAAGCCCTCAAAACAACGGGGCACCATTTACAAAAAGAAGAAAAGAAAAATTTTACAAAAAGTTGAAAACTCAAAGGGCGGGAGCGTCTGGAGCAGCCTCGTCATCTTTGGGATCTTAAGCCGCGCTGGCAGGGAAACCTTCAAAATCGAGAGGATCGGTTGACGGGATTACCGGAGCGACAGACTTCTCAAGGGCAGGTTGCGCCAGGACGAAACCATCATTCTTCAGATGCATCCCAGACTCGCCGGGGCTGTCATCGTCCACCAAGACGGTGTCGCCCACAAGCGTTGACGGCACAGGATCATCCATTGAAACCCTCGACAAGTCAAGGTGAGGGTAGAGGGACTTTATCTGCTTAAGGCAGTCCTCGAACTCGTCACCATAATACTCGGCGCAGGAATCAATGAACGTCTGGGACGTCTTGAACTCCGCCACGGCATCAGCTTTAGCCGTCTCAACCTGGCCCAGAAGATACGGCAGCTCTTTCTCTGCCGTCGCCTTCGCCTCCCGCTCCTTCTCCAACTGACGGGCCCCCTCCTCGAGCTTTTCTTTCAGCTCCCTCACCTCTCCGTTCAAGGTACGGCAAGCGTCCTTGTATTGATCCAGCCCGTCAGTCAGATTTTTGATACGTTTCTGCTGACGGGCCAGCAACTCCTCACTCTTGGCCCCTTTTACCTGCATGGCCCTCATACGGACCATGGCCTGTAAGACAAAACCTCCATCAGCCCATTAGCATAAAAACAGACGGAAGCAAATCAAAAGTAAGTATACATACTCGGGCAAGATCGAAGAGACCCGAGTCCCCCAGCTCCTCCACAGACTGGTTGACGCAAGAATCGGCGTCCTTCTCTCCAAGAATGGACTCCAGCCTCTCAAGCGCGTACCCCTTGTGGGTAAGGAGACAACGCTCGTCCTCTTGGGCGACGGTACCTTGGGCCGACATTAACCCCTTCCCGGCCCCGTGTTTGGGAGATGGGGGCTTTGTAGGGTGATCCCTAGGGGTGACGGTCTGCTTCTTCGTTAGATGATCTTCAGTACCGTCACCCTTCCTTTTAGGCACGCCTTTAATGACGGCCTTTGGAAGGGACGAGGACGCCCCCTCTTTTCCCTTTCCCTTCTCCTTCTTACGCGCAGCGGCGGCCCTGACCTGTGCCCTTAGCTTCGCTGATTCTATTTCTGCACGACAGACATAACATGTAAAAATACACAAGTAAAGGCGATGGGAAAGAAGGGGTTGACGAAACTTACGTTGACGGGAGAGGTTATTTAGACGACACGCTTCTTTTGATGGCTCGCGCCCCCCGCAGTAGGCGTGAAGGGCGTCAGGAGTGATGAGTTCACGGCACTTCGTTTCCTCCAAAGGTATCTCCGTCACCTTAAGGATGAAAGCCTCCTGCTTCTCTGTGATCGTCGGATGGACAAGAGCTGAAATAAAAGAAAAATGGATAAGAATCTTAGGACAAATAAACCTAAGAGAGAAGCTGACGACGACGACCTGATTCCCTGACGAAGGCCCAGGTGTTGTTGAAACCTTGAGGAATTGTCTTCCACTCCTCCTCACGGCACACCCAGTTCGTCCTCTCCACAAAGAAGTACCTGCCCTTCCAATTCCTATTAGAGTCAGGCATGTCCGACACCAGCCTCAACTCCTTCTTCCTCGCGGAGAAGTGATAGATCCCTTAGGACGAGGCGATGTGGTGTGGACAGTAACACTAGAAGAATTCGTCAAGGGTTAGCTGACGGTGTCCCCTACTCAAGCTACCCCGCAAGATCTCGAATCCTATGAACACCCTCCAGGCATTGGGGGCAATCTGGCTGACGGACAGCCCGAGGTAGTTGGCCAACTGACGATGGAGTGCCGTCAGAGGCAACCTCAACCCCGCCGCGAACATGGCGTCATACATGCCCATGTCCGCAGTCTTCCCGGAGTAACACTTCTCCTTTTCTAGAGGTAGACGGATCAGAATGTCGTCAGGGATCTGGTAACAGGCTCTGAGGGAATTAAACACTTTATCCGTCATTGTCGGCATAAAGTGATTAACCGTCCACTCCTTAGGGACGATGAACAGACGGTTGTCTCTGGAGCCTCCGGACGTCCTTTCTAAGACGTCGTCGTCTCCAGTTGAACTCCCGTTACTCCCGCTCTCGTCTACCCGGCCATCACCAACCTCATCCTTACTTACTACTCTACCCCCGTCGCAACCCTCCGACGACCAAGAAGAGCCCTCCCCGGGCTTGTGACCTGACTGGAAGACCTCGTTATAGCCTGCTCTGTCGCGGACCGATGACTGCTCACTCGTCGTTTCCCTAGACATCTGACTACCTACAAGCGATGGGGGCGGTCTAAGAACCCAAGTGATGACCTCTCTAGTAAAACTTTCAAAGTTCAGTATACGAATAAATAGAAGACAATAAAAGCAAGAATGACTCACCAAGTAATGGAAACGGCTTCGAGGAAGCTGACGGTCTCAGTAAACAGGTGTAGACGGGATCACGCTCGACAAGTCTTGGTTCTTTAAACTGACGGTCTCGCTCTGATTAGAAGGAATGAAATAAAGAAGAAGAAATGAGGAAGGTGGGACATATATATAGGCAAGAATCTGGGCGTGAAAGGCGAAGCGACACCCTCGTCTGGAAGCAGTCTAGTTGACCCAGGACACGTGTCCCGACACCAAGACGGCTCGAGGAGACTAGCCATTAATGCCTTGTCTGCCACACAGAGATGTACTCCCCAAACCAACACCTTAGACTAACGGGATTGAGGAGTAGGGGGCAACTGATAAGGATGAATCGTCTGGAGGGTGCCGTCAGCCATCTACCACATCGACGGCAAGATGAAGGCTGATGGCCCTAAGATCCCGTCATCCAAGGCTGACGCCACCAGCGCACCCCGGCAGAATAGCCTACCAAACCGACGGGATGAATAAGTGTCGGATCAAAGGTGAAGGAACCAACACGTACCTTGTCGTGTACGCTTCTACAAGGGGAAAAAGCTTGTCGCATATGCTTATGCTCGAACAGATATCTTGCGCAGCACAATTGCTCCCAAGGGGGTGTCTTGCCCAACACGCTTGTTGCCCAAGAAGTATCTTGCGCTCCACGCTAACTAAGGGCAACTTTGGTAAAGGGATATCTTCCCAAGTACGCCTTGGCTAAGGCCCTACGCTACTATAAATACCCCAAGTCCTTACGAATCAAGGTACGCATGATTCTACCCGACTTTGGCACTCTAGAGTTGTGAGCAATACTAACTTAACCGTCTGAGGGTCATGGCCGGCACCACGCCGGTGCCTCCCTTTGAGGTTCTTTTCATTTGTGCAGGTTTAGTCGAAGCGCATGAAAGTCCGTTAGCTTACTGAGCAGATCCTGGACATCATCAATATTAATAACCAAAGTTTAGAGAAAGTCTAATTAGATTTTAATTGGATTCTCAATTTTGCACCACGTGTCCATTTAATTTTTAATTTTGTGCCTAGTGAATTATTGATTTAATTTTTAATTTTGTGTCTAGTGAATTATTGAGTGTAAAAATTGAAAAGTCCAAATCCAATTAGATTCTAAATTAGATTTCAATTTGAGTCCAATTTTCCACCACATGTCCATCTAAGTTTTAAATTTTAGTGGCAATTGAATTATTGGGTGCATAAACTGAAGAGTCTAAAACCTATTAAATACTAAATCATATATATATATATATATATAATTGTGATTATTTTTAATTGTATTTGTGCACATGCACGGGGCTACACATTAGTTATATAATAATTATAAACAACTTTCATACAATATATTTCATAATAATCTCAATTCAAGTATTTTTTTTTTAGAGAGGGTTTTAACCTGTGGCGTCCGCTCTTGATAATAGCTCTTTATCATCAGACCAAGACACCAATCAGTTTTTGGTGTAGGCGGGGATTGAACCCCAGATCTCTTATTCAACTATCAGAGATTTTACCAGTTGAGCTAGCTGGAACCTACTTCAGTTACAGTATTGAGTATACAATCTAATAGTTTTATTCCATCCCAAAGAAGTTCCATAAAATTTAGAAGTACACAATATAAGAAAAATAAAATAAAAAAAGTTTTTGTTTGATAAAAGTGTTAGAGGTTTTAGGATTTTAAAGGAAGAATTTGCCAATTCAGCCATGGAGGAGATTCGAATAAGGGTTGTAATGTATGGGATGATATTGAAATACAAGACTGTTGGCTGTTAATAATAGCTATATTCATAAGGGGGGAAAAGGATATTTGCAATTGAACTTTATGATTACCAAGAATTAAAAAGTGGGTTTTATCTTGGAGATTTGATCTCTTGTTCTGTGGGGATTCAGATCCTCTCCATTTCAAAGTGAAATTGAGAGTGTCCAGTTAAGGGACAGGATGCATCTAAAATAAATCAAGGGTGTAAAAATTGCCACGTCAATTAAAATTTAAAGCACTTAACTCTAGAAGCTCAACTGTGGTTAAACAAAATGGTTAACTCAGCAAACCCATCTTATCTCAATCTCTCTTCTCCATCGCTGAATATATCAAAATCATCGATGCCATGCTTTGCTCTCTCAATCTCTCTTCTCCATTGCCGTGCTTTGCTCTCTCTCAACCTTGCCGTCGCTGTTGCCACAATCACCAACGTGTGCCAAGCCACCGTTGTTTCTTTGATTTCGTCTCACACCAGTCTAACATCACCGAACCCACTACTCGGTAAATTTTCTCAATCTTATTTCTTCTTTATAAGCTCTGTTTGGTTGCTTACAAAACAAAGGAAAATAAATTAGTATACTGCTATTTTTTTTTATTGATTTTGTCATGTTGAGGTTGGTTTTTATTCTTTGAGTGTTTTTTTTTTTTTTTGGGTTTTGAGCTTTGGGGTTGTTTTAAAACAAAACAGATGGTGGGTGTTTAAGCTTTGCAGGGTTTATGGTTTGTTTTGATTTGAATCTGTTCCAAAAGGTATGAGATTTTTGGGTTGTTTTGATACCACACCCAAGTTTCTTGAGACTAGGATGAAAAATATGAAAAACGAAAACAACAAGCAAAGCTAATACTGGAAGGGCGTGGGAGGAAATAGAATTAATGATCAAAATACAAGCTTACTGTTTTACTTAATCATAATTGTTCACTCGATTAATACACTGGCTTTTTAGGGTGAGGCAGATGAATTTTTGATTTTCAAAAATCTAAGTTGTTGGGATTCTTGAGAACCCTTTTGTGGTTGGTATTTGAAGCTCTTATAGGAAAAATAATTGAATTTCCTGGCTGTTTTTTGTGCCTCTCTTTTTGTAGATTGATTCTTGTATTGGCCTTTTGGTTGTCCATTTGGAAAGTCTGCATAATTTTTTGGACAAGTTCTGCTATTGGTTTCTCTATAATTTTGAAAGATTGAGATTTGTTAATATTGCTTGTAGGTTTCATTGATCTTAGTCATTAGTAATTTGGAAGGGCCTTTGGATCTATGATACATCCCTGATAGGTGACAGTCAAAAGCAGTGTGGCTGCCACCAAGATGTCCCCTGCTATTTTACCCTCTAAATTCTTAATGTTTACATCAACACCAGAATATAATAACTGTTGTTTCACAACACAAACTTTATGATATTTCAATTATATTAAATCCTGGAATCACAACTTTTACCTCTGTTTTGGCTGGACATAAACAAAGATGTGCTCTTTTTTAACAAAAGGAAATGTTCCTTTGGAAAGTATTCCCTCCAAATAATTAATCAAAAATCTGAACATTTGAATGTGGCCAAATTTGACTAATTTTTTGGACCATCAAAACTTTAGTTGTAAACCAAGAAAAATTACAAAACAAGAACACTTAATCATAACATGTGTCATAAATTATAAAACATGATCCTAAACTAGAAAAATGGCTCGACTTTATGAACCATCTCATTCCATCCACTTGCAACACTTCCTTGAGTCAAGGGACCTCCACTTGCAATACTTCCTTGAGTCAAGAGATCTCCTACACCATCAATTTTGTCGTTGGAGCCTACAACATTGGATATACTCTCTAAATGTGATGCTGATGCAACACTTGCTGATGAGCTTCCCTGATGTGATGCAGAACTTGTAGAGGCCAACTACCAAAAAAAGCCAATTACACATTACACAAATCACAAGCTTAGCATTAAAATTATCAAATCATGCATCTAAATTATTATTAATATCAAAGTAAAATATATAAATGTAAATATCTTTACCATTGAAAGTTGTGTAAAACTAGTCATATTTCCAGAAGTGATATCCTCAGTTTTCTTTTGTGCCATGACATCATCTGCATATATTTCCTAAAAAATTGAACTTGTTTAGCAACAATAATAGTATACTATATTAATGCATAAAAATAAATTAAAAATGGTGAAAATTAGGATAATTTAGAAGATTACCTCTTGCACTTTTCTTTTCTTTGTTTGCTTCTTTGATGTGCCTTCTTTTGGTTGCAGCATCTTTTCTATCCATGATTTTGTCCTACTCTTTTTATTACGATAAATCTCCCTTTTCTTTATCCCTTTTGGTACAATCGTAATCGAAGCACATAACTAATATTCTTTGTTTGCAAAATCAGTGGAAGGCCTAATGATGTCTTCTTCTACACTAGCTTTGCAATTCCCAAGGTCACGAAGTTTTTTTTTTTTTTTTCAAATTTGTTATTGCTAAGCTTAGAATATTATGGCCTTCTTTAGTTTCACATGCCTCATTCACCAATTGAATATATTTTTGACATAAATCTCGATACCAATCTACATATTCAAGTCGAATATTCGGCTTAATGTTATGCCTTGTGCAATCTTTTCCACTTCCATCTTTTGCATCTCTTCTTCACCTCTTCATGATATATCTATTAGGAATCAACTTGATATCCAATACATCAAGAACTTTCAAACCATGCCTACATAAAATACCAAATGTCTCAAACTTTCTGCAACTACAAAATAGAGTCTCATCTAATGGATTCCACATGACTTCATATTTTCCATATTGATTGAAAACTCCAACCACATAACCATGTGTTTGACTCACATTGTGTTCTAGGATGGAAAGTGCCATTACCTCTTCAACTTCTGTCTGAAATAAATCAAACAACGTAGGCGTGTACATTGTTGCTACTTGGTTAAGCATAGGAGAGCTTTTGAGCTTCAATCTTCGAAATTTATGTCTAGAGTTGTATTCTGCTTCTAACTCCTTATCCCGTTTTTGATTGACAACTCTTTCAAAATGAGTGAAAAACTCTACTATATTGAGATCAGTACGCAAGCAATTCTTCAAGTCAGCATTGAAACTCTCACTAAGCTGGGTTGTCTTCATTCCTGCAGTGAAAGTTCTCTTAATATATGCTTGGGCCCATTTTTCCTTCAATTTAAATAGATCAATTAGCCATTTATTTTTACGAACATCGTACTTATCCAGCATTTCATTCCAAGCTGTAAGAAACTCATCTTCACCATCATACTTATAGATACATGCTAAGAAATCATCGTTAAATTGAGACTCATTTTTGAGTAAATGACCTAAGTGTCTCTCAGCATTCTACCACATATGCCAACTACACAATGCATGATATGTCTTAGGCATGACTACTTTTATTGCAGCTGACATTGTTGCATCTTGATCTGTGAAAATAGTGATCGGTTTCTTTTTAGACATTGCTTCTAAGAAGGTTTCAAATAACCATACAAAAGATTCAATCCTTTCATCATATAAAAGTGCACCTCCAAATACAACAATTTCTCTACGGTGATTGAGACCCAAAAATACTCCAAGTGGTTTGTACTATATGTTGTATCAAATGTTATTACATCACCGAAGTGGCTATAGCAATGATCATTCTTGCATCGGCCCAAAAGATATTAGTAATTAACTCTTCACAGGCCAATTGAGTAGCGAAATAATATGAAGGATTTTCCTTAAGTTGACAACTGAAATATCTTCCCAATCTAGTAGCTTCCCCATGCTCCATGTCTCTCTCTCTTTTAGTGCATAAATAGTTTTTATGATCTTGCTTGGTAAAACCAAGATTACCATATTTACCAACTTACTTACTAAGAAGCTCATAAGATTGCTTTAATCTTTATCCTGATTCATGTGCCAAATCAATTTCAATAGCATGAGTTGCAGCCACTTTTCGTTGTGATGGCATCACGTGTACAGTTGATGGAGGTGGAGATAGTGGTTATGCTCAGCAATAAATTCATTCACCACATATTTTTTACTATCTCGATTAAGTACAATAACCAAACGTGTTTCCCAACCACATCTTGTTTCTGCTCATGGATTCTTTATATTTTGATCTCTCTTGTCTTTGCCTCGAACTCCCTCCTTCGATCACACAAATCTCCTTGAAGTAACCACTCCAGTCTTTTTACATTTATTTGCATACTCTTTTCTAATACTAAAACTAGCCTTTTTGCCATATTGATTATAAAAATCATATGCAATCTCATTTGCTTCAAACTCCATCCCTTTAAATGGGGTAGATTCCATGGGCACATTAGAAGGAATATGTATTCCCATCAAAACATATATCATTATCCCTAGAAAAATTGACCATAAATTTATTATAACTTTCACCTATCATTTGTTTTCAAAACAGAGATGATGTTAAAAAAAAATCTAATAGAACAAACATGGTATTTTATTTGGTTTTTTTTTAAAGAACAAAATATGGGTTTCACTAAAATTTAAAATTGAAAATAAAGCTATATTACATTATTTTGAACAATATGTGAGCAATAAACATCAAATGTGTCCAGGTAGAGTAAAAATGAAAGAGTCATTGGAAGCAAGGGAAAATTTGGCTGCTGAATGAGCAGTAGAGTTATGGCATCTACTAATCCAACTAAAATTGCAAGAAACAAAAGACATAGCCAAGTCTTGAATGTCAGCAATCAAATGAGAAATAGACTAAGTAGAACAGGGGCCGTTGGTGTGGATAGACCAGACAATCAAGTATGCCATATACTAATCAAGATTCAATCTTTATCTCAAAAAAAAAAAAAAAAAGATTCAATCTTTATCTTAAAAAAATAAAAATATACTCCAAGAATCATCCAACCATTATAAAGATTCAATCTTTATCTCAAAAAATTAAAAATAAAAGTTATGATAGACTCTAACTTGCATCCAACCATCAAAACAACAATATAAAACTCACCAAGACAACGATGTAAATGCAGAAAAATGAGATAGACTCCAAGAATCGTCCAACCATTATAAAGATTCAATCTTTATCTCAAAAAATAAAAATTTAGATAGACTCTAACTTGCATCCAGCCACAAAAACAACAATATAAACTCACCAAGACAACAGTATAAATGTAGAAAAATGATCAAACATTAAATAAGGTAACCATAAACAAGTTTTATGAATATACATCTATTTTGGCAAGATAGAAACAGAGATGTGCTCTGAACTTGTTCTCTGAAGCTTTGAATGTGTTCTTTGAAGCTTTGAACGTGTTCTTTGGTTTTCACTTTTCCCTTCTAAAAGAGCTGTAACTCTCTCTCTCTTTTTACTTTTTATGTTTTATGTTTTATTTTTTTTCCAGTAGAATTTGTCCGGTTGAGTTAAAGAGCCCTCTAGTTTAAGTATTTAACCATAGTTAAGATTGATATTGGGTTAAGTTATGAGCTGTCACGTTTTTAACCCTTGATATTTTTCAAAAAGATCATGTCCCTTAACTAGACACTCTCCATTTCAAAGGGTTTTCAAAGGGAAATGGAGAGGATCCGGATCCAATGTGTGGGGGCCGGGCTATATATATACAATAAGAAAATAACGAAAACTTTATCTGTCTAGTAGTTTCTTTCAAAGACAAACCCAAGCACCTAATCGAGTAATAAGACATCAGAAAAGCAACAAGATTAATAATAATGCTTTCCTTTATTACTTGGCAGTTGGCACAATTATAAAATAGTTCATAGAAACCTTTGAAAATTGGAAATAATATTCCCACACTGGTTTTTTATATTCTTTCATACTCTCCATTCAATCTTCCCATGTATACATTGTATAGTCAACACCATTTTTTAAAAAATAAAAAAGTAAGAGTTTTTTATTCTTAAAAATATAAAATCCCATATTAGCAATGAATAAATTATAATTTATTATATTCTTTGATCTACTTAGAGAGAGAGATTTTCAACTAATAAAAAATTAATTAGATTTACCAAGATTGTATTATTAAAATAAAATACTTTTATTATTAAATGGACTTTTATATTATCAATAAATTATATCTGATTTGAAACCTAATTAAATTATTTACAAACTTATACCATCCAATATCATGTGTATATGTGTATAGGGTAAAATACTTTTTTGTCTTTAAACTTTAAAAGATCCATTTTTTTTTTTGTTCTTAAATTATTGAAAATTTTATACTTTTGCTAAACTTTCAAAAGATTTTTTTTATAAAAAATTCCCAAACAATTGAAGAAAAAAAAAGGTTCATTTTTATTCCTATTTTTGCCTTAAAATATTATAAAAAAAATTTAAAACAATTTAAGGACAAATTTTTTTTTTTTTTTTAAGATTATGAATGAAAAATGAAATTCATGCAAAGTTTAGAACGAATACAATATTTTAGTCAATTACATATATTTAATTTGAGTTTTATACTCAATAATTTTTGAATGGACAAGCTGATATATTTGAGTTTGATTTATTTAATAATAAAATCTTTTTTTTTTTTTGAGAATGAATAATCGAATCAAGATTTAACTTAAACTTGTCTTATTTTTTAAATGAACTAACATAAACAAATATTTTTCCATGCATACCAAATCCAAGAACATGTAGCAACTTGTAGGCTCTAACACTCGTCATGACTCATTTGCAAATTAACATTAAAAGAAATAAAAGTTTGTTTTATTTTATTTTATAAAATTTTAATCCATAGTGTCCGTTTTTACGAAAATTATATTCTTTTTCATCAAACTAAGATATTAATTAGTTTTTGACGCAGGTGGAAATTGAATCTCAAATCTTTTATATATTCAACCATTAAAGACTATCAGTTGAACTAACTGGAATTCATAAAAAAAAAATATTTTTTATTATTTTATTTTATTTATATAAGATAGAATGTCTACTTTAGTCTAATCTAAGTGTATATGTGTGTGAAACTCTCTCCTGAAAACTTAAACTCCAGCCTTTGCCTCTCACACCCCACAAGCACTTATACTTATAGAGTGATTATCGCATATGCGGGGGGAAAAAAAAAATCTAATACCTCATAATTTGACACATCTTAAACGGGTAAAAAAAAGGAAAGTGTATTTTAAGTTATGTCCAAGTGTGCCAGCAATGCACGTTCCTACTAGAAGAACCGTTAAAAAAATAGAAACAACAACAACAACAAACTAGAATAATTGATTATATGACCTTAACTGTCGCAAGAAAAAAGGGGTCACACCTACAACACATCTCCATGCCCCTTTAATTGACACCACTTGAAACCTGCGTATTTCTACCAATTTTTTTTTACGCTGTGCTGCGAATCTTGCGATTCCAAGAGTGAAGAATATGAATAATAAGGTTGTAATAGTAGATGAGAAATTCTGCTTTCCTGAAGAGACCAATCTCACAGTCCACAAGACCTCAGTGTTCTTCCCCGGTGATGGCTTCATCGTCTACGATCTCCACGGAGAGGTTCTGTACCGCTTCGATTCGTATGGTCCCGATTCAGCACCCAAAGATGAACTTGTTCTCATGGATTCTTCTGGAAAATGCCTCCTCACTCTTCTTCGAAAGGTTGGTTACTTCTCATCACTGTTTCGGTTGGTCTGTTTGATAGGTTTTTTCAGCTAATTGCTAGTTGCTATTTAGAATATATATATATATATATATATATATATTTATATATTTAGGCTATTAGAAGTAAAGCAAATTGCTCTAAGTATTGAATTACTTTTATTTTTTCACAGTCCTGACTTTTGTGAATTTGGCATAAAAATATACAATAAGTAGAAATACTTTTTTTTGTTTTTGTAATGAGTAGCAATACTTAAAACAGAAAAATTTTAACCATTACAAAATTTACACTTTACACACAATCTCACCAATTATATATTTTTACACTATATTTAACATTACCCCCCAAAAAATAGAATTTTATGTCAATATATTAAAAGATAAGCATAGATTTCATGTGTATTTTTTTTTTTTTTTTTTTTTTGGGCTGAATATTTTATAATGGATTTTACTTTACAATAAGTCTAGCCGTATACCCATCAAAAAAAAAAAAAAAAAGTCTAGCCGTATAGGCACATAATAATTTTTACAATTGACGTTTTATTGTGATTGTTGCATACAAAAAATAGTCACGAAATCAACTAGTCTATATAGAAATGATTTCCCAAATTTCAACTTACTACCTTAATAACTTGAAATCCTTTTTATGTTCTCTCTTTTTAAAAGAAAGCAGATTATATAGTTTCATTAATGATAGCAAACCATTACAAAACTACAACAGTTCATCAAAAAAAATTACAAAATTACAAAACTACAACATATCATCTTGGATTAATTTTGCAATACACTAGGGTGTTTCTTCCAATCAAACCACTTCATTCTCTAAGAACCTTGCTTGCCCTGCAAGCGAGTGAACTGCACAATATTTACTTTTCTTCGTATGTGCTCAAAGGCCATACTCATAGATTGTATTAAAGAAGCACTCTTTTTGAATTATATGATTAAAAAGTAACTAGACAAAGCTAAGTCTAAACACCCTTGATATCGTGATTACCTAGTTCATCATTTCTATGAGATACGCAAACAAATGTCAAGAGTATTGTAGCTTAATGACATAATCTACTAGCATAATCAAAATTTAAATCCTCTGTCTCATATTGTTGTAACTATCAAATCAGTTGCAATGTGTATACTGTTGTGAGTGTACTAATGAATGAGGGGGTGTTTTGGAATAGAAACCGAGCCTTCATCAACGTTGGGAAGGATACATAGGGGAGAAAGCAGAACATCAGGAACCAATTTTCAGTCTATGCAGATCATCCATAATCAGACGGTCGAGCCTGGTTGTGGAGGTTTACGGTGATCCTGAAGAGGCGTATCACATCCAAGGCTCTTTCACCCATCGATGCTGTAAAATGATGGACAACTCATCTAGGGATCCTGTGGTTGAGATCAAACGAAAAGTGGACCCCTCAACTAATGTGATGCTTGGGAAGGATGTCTTTTTGTTGTGTCTCAAGCCTGGCTTTGATAGTGCTTTCGCTATGGGATTGGTGCTTATTCTTGATCAAATGTACGGTGATGATGCTGATGACGTTGCACAAGAGGTGGATCCTACCGTAGAGGATCCAATTCCACCCTCCTGATTTTTTTTGAGATGAACCCTCCTGATTTTATTATTATTATTATTTTTTTTTTGTGTGTTTTCCAAGTTAAATTATGGTTTATCATTTGGATGTGCTCGTTGTTCTCGCTTATTGTTGTTTTTGGTTTTTGATTTCTGTTTTTTTGAAAAGAAATCGTGTCCAAAACAAAACACATTACACTCTAAGTGGGCATCTAGCTACAATTTTGTTTCTTTATATGAATCCACTATACAAAATATTAGAATCAAGACTAGAATGAACTAAGATTCTCATATCCACCATTGCATTGATGACTGCCCTCTTATCATTTTCAGAGGTCAAATTATATATATACATATATTTATATATATATATATATATATATTTCATTCCATCAGTTTATAAACTTTAAAATTTTTGTAAACATGTTAGATCGTGATTTTTTATTTAAAAATTATAGATTGTACTGTTAGAGTCTTAAAAATTGTGAAACATATATACAAAAATTTAATAAATTTCAAATAATATAAATCTTAAATATCACTTTACATATCTAAATATATACAAATTAATACAAGTAAAACAGAACAATAATAAAAACTAGTAAAAAATGTTTTTTTTTTTTTTTGTTGTTGATAAATTGATAATTGGGAGCGATGGAATTTGAGCTCCGGAGGTGCCAGTTGAACTATTGATACTCTATGCTATTATTTTCAATTAATATTAATGACTCATTGACGGCAAGTATTTTAATCACCCAAACTAAATGGTAATTATGTAAATTACCAAAATTTTTAATAAAAGTTATCATGTAGTGTAAAGATAAGATAATCACAGCATGTGACTTGAACTACTATAACCCAATTTTTACTATATAATATAATAGTTTAATCTATTCTATAAATTAAAGGCTTTGTTTGCTATAAGCATAGCTAATAAAATAAGGTATGTGTACAATATGGTAAATATATGGATGAATATAATTTAGAATCTTTAAGAAAAGTATGTTTCAAAAATTTGGCAGAAAAATACAAAAACGGAGAAATAATGGTACATGCATAGTACGTGCATAATAATATATTATTAAAAAAATCGCCACAAAAAATACTGATTCATTTACAAATAGCATAATATAATATAAACTTTTTCTATAGTATATATTAGAATCAAATATAAACTAATTTCATATAATTTATTCTATTTCCATTAAACATACTCATATTATAACTAAATCATAAACAAACAAAATATATTTATAATAAGTAAATGACATAATATAATATAAATTTGTCTAATTTTTTAAAATCTTTTTTTATATTGTATAACAATTTTGTAATTTTCACCATTCCAATCAGTCTTTGATGTCAGGTACTAATGCTATGTTTGGTTGGAGTAATTTTAGAGAGGATGGAAAAAGGGGAGTGAAAAATAAGGGAGAAAATGAGTGAAAATGGTGTTTGGTTAGAAGAGGGAGAGGGGGAGAAAATTGGTAGGGCCCGACTATTTTCCCTCTTGGCCCACCAAAAGTTCATTTTCACAAATTGGAGAGAAAATGAGAGTGAAAATGAGGAGCAAAACTCCTTGGCATTTTGGACGAATAACCCCCTCATTTTGAACAAAAAATTGAACCAACAATGTTCACAAGCTCCTTGGCTCTTCACCCAGCCACGTTCAAGAAGTTCTCTTTCTTTTTCTTTTTGCTTATTCGTCTTTTCACATAATCTTTTTTAAAAAAATTTAAGAAAACAGTTTTAGTTCCTGAATTTCTTTTGCTTTTTTTCTTCTTATTTTATTTTATTTTATTTTATGAAGTATCCATTCATATACAAATTTTTAATAAAAATATTGTTGAGAGGAAAATTTTGATATTCCCAAATAGAGTATGGGGTAGCCAAGCCGAAACTCGAAGATGGGCCTTGAAATAAAGGTCAAAGGCTTTCGGTGTTGTAGAAGTCCACCCAAGCAAGAGATAGAGGCTACACCCTAACAAGAAGACAACAATAAAGCACAATAAACATGTTACTATTGTTAGTTTGTTATATGATTAGTTCTTTTATAGCATCATAGTCCAAATCAGTCCTCTAGTGGTACGGTATTATCTCCAGCAGTTGGGGGGGGGGGAAATTATACTTAAAGTCCAACAGTCAATGATTAAATAAATTTAGGAAAGTGTTCACTCTTGGGGGTTATTGTGTGTCTTGGTCAGGGGAATTTATAATACTTTCAGCCATCATTACATTAATATGAGGAAAAATTTCAATTGTTACAAATATATTATATCCTTTATCATAATAATAATAAACAAGGATTAAATGCTCCATAGTTACAAATAAAAGAGAAAAAATAGGATGGAATGAAGGGAGAGAAAGATCCCCAGCTCAGTGTAGCAAGTATTAAACTAAGATTTTGGTGAATGTATAATCATAAGGCATGAATGAGGCGAATGTGGGCTATTTTGAGTGAGTGAGATGGGATTAACACCAAGATCAAGGCTTTTTGTGAGTGGTCTGTTTATGACTAGTTGAGAGACATTTATGGCTGTGTTTGTGTGAAAAAAGGAAGAGAACATCTGAGATTAGGTGAGAGTGGGCTAAGGATGATGAGTGGTGAGCTTGAGGAATGCTAAACCACCAGCAAAAATGGCAAACAAACTCAGAGTTTCAGAGGGGGGTGGCTGGTTGTCTTTATGGTTAGTTTGCTTGTTTATTTATAATGGAGCTATAGGGAGATATTAATTGACAAGAATCCAAAAGCGGATGACAACTCAAAGATGACAAAATCAAGGTCAAGCTTCCTGAGATTTTTGGTCAGAAGTAGGGGATTTACTTTTGGGGCTGCCTTGCTTCTTTGGGAAATGATGGATTTTTGCATTAATTGGCAAGATTTCTAGGGCTGAGCTTAATCAATGTGATTGAGGCGTGTATCAAGAGCAAATCCTAAAGCTGCAACTGAGATTTAGACCCCCATGAAGTAAGATTCAACACCCTAAGCCAGGTATCAAAATCTAAGCCTACTTTAGGGGGCTCCACTGGAGATCCCTTTATGCCCTTCAAACCACATGTTCCCAATTTTTCCCCTTTAGGATTCATGGGCTTGGTACATGAATCATATCTTGAACGTTTTTTGACATTTATAACATTAATTTGTTGAAGTTTGGATAACTTGGCTTCAGCTCTCCTTCCACGAGAGATACAACTTTGAGGAAGATGATGGAGTTTGATTACCCTTTAGACTTCAGCTGATATGACAGCTCTTTGGCATTGTTCACGTCAGGCAGAGGGTGGCAAAAAATTGATGGGACAACATTTAGTTCATTCTCAAAGGCTTGGTTCTTTTGTTGGGATCTCTAGTTGTTTTTTTTTTTTTTTTTTTTTTTGTTAGGGATGAACAAGGGCTGGTTGCCCTCTCTCAAGCCTCTTACTGGGGACTTTTTTTGGGCTGGAACTTTGCTCCATTTCAGCACTTTTAGTAGGGCCACATGGTCTTTTCTTTGCTTGAGCTTGTTCCCTACTTCATGAGATTCTTGGGCCTACAAAATGGGCATTAAAGACATGCTTTGCTATGGGTTTTTTACTCCTCATGGGCTTTAGTTGTTCGTAGAAATAAAATGAATTCATGAGTTTTAATAAATATTTATGATAGATTTTGGGTGTTAATTCCCATGGGTTTTAAATAGCAACTTGTATAGTTTCTCATAATTTTTACTATGGATTACTTTGTAAATGATATTTTCTTTGGGGCTTTTTTAAATAATGATCTCCAATATTGTTCTTGAGAATAATATTTACCATGGATTTTAAATAAATACGGTAACAACCACTATAATGGAATAATGTGATGTTTCTCATGAGTTTCTCTATAGATAATCATAATAGACATGTAGGATGAATAATTACCATGAGTTTTGGTAATAAATATTATGAATGTTGTGATGTAAGATAGATAGTGAACATGAGTTTTTAATATGAAATAAATAAATGTTATGAGTTTAATAATCATAACTTTCCATGGGCTTTTATAAGATGATTGTCATGAGTTTTGAGAATAGATAATTCATAAATTCAAAGAGCTCGTTGTAGTAATATGCTTAAAAATCTAAAGTATTGTTCATTATTGAACTTTTAAGTGGAATAATTATGATATAGTATTTTGCCAAGTATTAATAACCTTGGCTTTTGATGAATAGTGCCAAGTAGTTAGCTTGGGCTTTTAATAGTGCCGATGTAAGCTGAGCTTTTGATATTGCCAATGAGAATTGGGCTTTGATATTACCAATAAGAATTGGGTTTTGATGTTGCCAACGAGAACTAGGCTGATATTGCCAACGAGAACTAGGCTGATATTGCCAATGAAAATTGGGCTTTGATGTTGCCAATGAAAATTGAGCTTTGATATTACCAATGAGAATTGGGTTTTAAATATTGCCAGCGAGAACTGGGCTTTGATATTGCCAATGAAAATTGGGTTTTGATGTTGCCAATGGAAATTAAGTTTCGATATTGCGAATGAGAATTGGGCTTAGATGTTGCCAAGAGAATTGGGCTTTAAATATTGCCAGCGAAAATTAGGCTTTGATTATGGATTTGAATTCTATTGAAAAAATTGTTTTGCCATGGACTTGAATCATGGGCTTTTCAAATATTGCCAAACATAAGTATTCTTGGGCTTTAAATAAAATCGGATGTGTTTATTGGATTCATAGGGCCAGTTTTAGGCTTAGCTATATAATGATAATAAAATTGGATAAAATATGAGTTTTTGAGATTTTTGTGATAGTTTATATCATAACCTAATTTAAATAATGAGATATGAAACATTTGTGATTAACATAATAATAGAGCGAAAAATATTTGGGAAAACCCAATAACTTTTTAGTGGTATAAATAGGTAATAGTTGAATAAAATTAGGTGTAAAAAAAAAAAAAAAAAAAAGTACCCTAACAAATATAATGTGTTACCTTTTGTTTTTATCTAATACTTACATAATAGAAAATTTCTATCAATTCTATTTTCTATCATCTTATTTTTCTTCTCAACCAAACAAAAAAGTTTTCCATTTCTCCACTTTTTCGTCCTCTCAACTAAATACATATGAGAGAAAACTAAATCTCTTCTACCTTTCCACTTTTCTATTCCTCTAACATTTTTCATCTTTCTACTTTTCTACTCTTCCAACCACAGGGACCCGAAAAGTCTAAAACTACAAGCATTGAATACTATAAGATTTAATTATTATTAATAGATAACTATAAAAATAAATAAAGAGTACGCACAATCTGTTGACGTATATCGATACCCAATTTTCAAGGAATAATAGAGTAGAGTACGACTGTTGTAGGTTTAACTATATGTTTGGAGTAAAAAAAAAAGTGTATGTTTGGACTTTTTTTTAAGCATTTATTTATACCATTTTATCTTTTTCAACAGTTATTTATACCTTTGTTATCAATTGAATGTTACGTATTGTCAAACCAACGGGAATGTTAATATAAAAGTGCATATATATATATATATATATATCCATATAATTTAATAGGAAATGCGAGACATGAGTTTTCTTATTTTTTTTTTTTAAGAGAGTTTCAACTTATGGTTTTCGCTCTGGATGATAGTTCTTTGTCATCACCAAGACACCAATCAGTTTTTGGTGTAGGTAGGAATTGAACTCCAAATCTCTTATTCAACCATCAAAAACTTTATCAATTGAATTAATTGAAACTCACATGAGTTTTCTTAAATTTGACTTATGAATGTGTATTGTACGCATAACGTGCGCCTTTTAACTAACTATGCCTATAAGATCGTGACCCAACCCCACATATTGGAAGTCCAATATCATATTAATATCATAAATTCATGTTTAATGCTAAATCCCCAGTCCCAACAACTTTAGAAATGTAAAGTGTATTTGTTTATTAAAATTTATTAAGGGATTACGAATTTACGAGTGTGAGAGAGAAGTAAAAAAATACAAAGCAGAAGTCCACAATAGAAAGTCTCAGAGTGACTACATTTTTACCATTCAACTCTGTGTTATAGTAAATTCAAATCCAACATGAGATATGATATAATAGCTGAACCTAAACCAATCACATGGTTGTAGTACTTGAATTACAAGTAAAATTATGATTACTAACTCTACAAACACGAGCTAGCCTACAATGAATTTGGATCTCTTGAGTCATAATATATCTAACACCCCCTTAAATAAAAAATTGAAACTTAAGTTTTGAATGTAAAACCGTTAAGGAAAAGGCTTGATTTAGAATGGAATGTGCAAACAGGTGTTGACGATATTAGAAGGTGGTTAATTAGAGGATTACTACTATAATTGGATGATGGTTGCACTAAGACGAAAGAGTGTTTCAAAGGCATGGATTTGGAGACTCTAATACTTAACGTGGTTTAATTTGACAGCATATATCTACAACAAAAAGCCCTGCACAACTACATTTTTATTAATAAGCTTCGTGTATTTCGAAGGACCCAATGAAAGGTATTATATAGTAGCTATTCCAACCCTAGACTAACCTTAGAGTTGTAATACTAGCAATTAAAACAATTAGGATTAAGATGGTCTATAAGTACATGGACCAATAATGTGTTTGGACTGTTGGAATTTTTGTGTGTTGTGGGCTAGCATAGTTATTGTTTTATTTATTTATTTAATAAAACATGGATTAGTTAGTGTGTATTTTACTGAGCATTTGCTAGACCTATTGGTAAATAGTAATCACCATATAATGTTAATATTGAGCCCATTTTAGTGCACCTTAATATTTATAGTAAAGATTTATTATTGTGTAATTTATTTAGTTAAAGGCAGCCTTTATTGGAACAAGCTTGCATTTTGCATTCTCACACATTGGAGAGGTCCCTACCCTCTACTTGCTAAAGTATTGGTTTGGCCCACTAAAACTAATACAATTTGATACTCTCATAAACCCATATATATAGACACATATATGTACTAGTGGCTTGGATAGTGGGTATGAGTATGTGACCTGAATATGGAATCAGAGGGGGAGAGGTGAGCAAGTGAAGAGGTGTCGTTCACCTTCCTTACACGTCGTTCTACTCACCATGGCTGTGGCTTCCTTTTTTTTGTTCTCATGGACTTTACCTTCACAATCAGGTATGCCAATGCTTGTCAACTCATTATATTTGTGTCAAATATGCATGCTAGTGATTCTAGAGAGTTTTAAGATTCTTTTATTCACTCTATCACTACAATAAAAAGGGGCTATCCCAGCGTTTTCAAAAGCGCTGGGATAGCCCCAAAAAAACGCTAGGATAGGGTCAAAAGTCTTATCCCGACGTTTTTTTTCCCTGCGCTTCAAACCGTCGCTCAGTGATAGTCGGTATAGGGTCTCCGGACCTTAAAAGCGCTGGGAAAGGCGTGCCAGCGCTTTTAAAAGCTAAAAGCGCTGATATAGGTCATGAATTAAGTTAATTTATAAGACTTATACCAGCGCTTTGTAAACGCTGGAATATGTATTACCTATGCCAGCGCTTTTAAAAGCGCTGGTATAGGTCATGAATTACGTTAATTTAAAAGATCTATCTCAGCACTTTTTAAACGCTGGAATAGGTATTGCCTATGCTAGCGCTTTCAAAAGCACTGGTATAGGTCATGAATTAAGTTAATTTAAAAGACCTATCCCAGCGCTTTTGAAAACGCTGGCATAGGGTATACCTATTCCAGCGTTTACAAAGCGCTGGTGTAAGTCCCTCCATTCCCCTTATGCAAAGGGACCTATCCCAACGCTTCCAAAAGCGCTGGGACAGGTCACATGTAGGGATTTAAAAAAAAAATACAAGATAGAATTTAATATTTTCTTAAATAGTAATATAAATAATACTATTTAATATTTTCCTAATTAATAAAGATTGAATATAATATTTCAAATTAATAAAATATAATTTAAAAGTGCAAATTAATAAAATAAAATAAAATATATTAATTAATAAAAATATTTTTGAATAATTCAATTTAACAAAATTTGATTTAATTTAATTTGATACTTCGAACTAATTTAATATATTTTCAGATGAAACTTGAGGACCGATAATATTAAAATATAATTTAATATTTTAATCAGGTTAGATATATAAAACTCATTTACCCATTAAAACTCATTTAAGTAATTGTTTCTTAGAGAACCTAACCCAACCCTATTATTATGGATAAACCCCAATCCACCCAATTACACAATTATCAAACTTACCAAAATGCTCCTAAAGTGTAAATGACTAAAGTACTCTAAAATTTTCAAAAATGACCAAAATACCCCAAAAACCTCAAAATTACCAAAATAACCATGAAACTTACAAAATAACCAAAATACCCCCGAAACCCAAAAAATGACCAAGATACCCCTGAAACCTAAAAATTACCAAAATACCCCAAAAACTCATAAAATGACAAAGATTAAAAAAAAAAAAGGGTGAGCAGAACCATATCTACAAAGATTAAAAAAACAAAAAACAAAATCCAACGAGTTAAAAGAGCAAAATGGACAAGTACACAAAAAAGGTGAGCAAATGATCGGCGACGGAATGCCGACTACGGCGATGGATTTGTGGGAAAATGGCGACAATTTGGTCTTATCGGAGATGGATTTGAGGGAAAACGGCGACAGTTTGGTGAGCTCATCGGCGACGGTTACTCTCTTTTGGGAGCTGAACGTTTTTTTTTTTTTTTTTTAATGAGATCGGGAGCTGAAGGGCGGACACATATATATGGCCTTTAGTGACGACTTCATTCCGTCGCTAATGGGATGATTTCTTCGCAAAAGGTTATGATTTAAAAAAAAAAAAATTTATAGGTGACCTGTCCCAGCACTTCTAAATGATCAAGATACCCCTGAAACCTAAAAATTACCAAAATACCCCAAAAACTCATAAAATGACAAAGATTAAAAAAAAAAAAAAAAAGGGGTGAGTAGAACCATATCTACAGAGATTAAAAAAATAAAATAAATCCAACGAGTTAAAAGAGTAAAATGGACAAGTACCCAAAAAGGGTGAGCAAATGATCGGCGACGGAATGCTGAATACGGCGACGGAATGGTGAAGATCGGCGACAGATTTGTGGGAAAACGACGACCATTTGGTCTTATCGGAGATGGATTTGAGGGAAAACGGTGACGGTTTGGTGAGCTCATCAGCGATGGTTGGTAAGGCTCATCGGCGACGATTGCTCTCTCTTGGGAGTTGAAGGTTTTTTATTTTTTTTTTATGAGATTGGAAGCTGAAGGAGTTTTGGGAGCTGAAGGGCGGACACATATATGTGGCCTTTAGCGTCGACTTCATTCCGTCGCTAATGGGATGATTTCGTCGCAAAAGATTATGATTTAAAAAAAAAAAATTCTTTATAGGTGACCTGTCCCAGCGCTTCTAAATGACTAAGATACCTCTGAAACTTAAAAATTATCAAAATACCCCAAAAACTCATAAAATGACAAAGATTAAAAAAAAAAAGGGTGAGCAGAACCATATCTACAAAGATTAAAAAAAAAAAAATTCAATGAGTTAAAAGAGCAAAATGGATAAATACCCAAAAAAGGTGAGCAAATGATCGGCGACGGAATGTTGAATACGGCGATGATCGGCGACGGAATGGTGAAGATCGGCAACGGATTTATGGGAAAACGGCAACGATTTGGTCTTATCGGAGACGGATTTGAGGGAAAACGGCGACGGTTTGGTGAGCTCATCGGCGACGGTTGCTCTCTCTTGGGAGTTGAAGGTTTTTTTTTTTTTTTTTTTTTTTTTTTTTTTTTTTTTTTGAGATTGGGAGCTGAAGGGTGGACACATATATATGGCCTTTAGCGACGACTTCATTTCGTCGCTAATGGGATGATTTCGTCGCAAAAGGTTATGATTTAAAAAAAAAAAATTCTTTATAGGTGACCTGTCCCAGCGCTTTTAGAAGTGCTGGAACAGGGTGATCCTATCCTAGCGCTTCCAAAAGCGCTGGGACAGGTCTTTTTCCGTGAGGAAATGGAGTGGCCTATACCAGCGCTTTTGGAAGCGCTGCAATAGGGTGACCTTATCCCAGCGCTTCTAAAAGCGCTGGGATAGGTCACTCGATTCCCTTATGAGAAGTGACCTATCCCAGCGCTTTTGGAAGCGCTGGGATAGATCCACCAATGCCAGCGCTTACAGAAGCGCCGGGACAGGGCTTCCCCATTTGAGAATTCAGTAACCCTATCCCAGCGCTTTTGGAATACCTATACCAGCGTTTTTGAAAAATGCCAGCATGGGTACTGGCTATACCAGCGTTTTCAAAAAGCGCTGGCACAGGCGTATCTATTACGGAGTTTTATAAAAACGCTGGGAAAAAAACGCTGGGACAGGACGAATTTTTTGTAGTGTATGGTTTTGTGGATTTTGGTTCAAGCTTTTCCAACATGGACCTCTTAGGCCATAATATCTCTATCACAATTTTCAGTAAATGAAAATCAAACAAAATTCACCGCCGCACACTCTTGGTGTGATGGTCACTCCACAAGTATAAGTGCTTGTGGGGTGTGAGGGGCAAGGGCCTGGATTCAAGTTTCCAGGAAGAAGCTTTACACACATATACACTTAGATTAGGCTAGAGTAAAATTCTATCTTGTATAAAAAAAAAAATCAAACAAAATTTATTACTAAGAGTAAAGATTAAAGACTCATTATTGGTCCATGTACTTGTAGGCCATAACTCATTATTAAAGTTCTAGGCCTATAAATGCATTGAGTTGAGTCAAGTATTAAAAGTTTAGGATTGATTTATTTAATTTTATTTTGAATACAAGCTACTTGATTATCTTATTTTTTTCTCACATATATTACACAACATGAATAAATTTTTATACAATATCACGAATCTATGTTAATAATTAATAACAAATTTATAATTGATATTATATTATTTGAATTACTTAGATAGAATGATTTTCGTATATCAACTAAAACAAATAGATTTTCACTAACTTTGTATTTGTAAAAATTATATATAATAATTAGATAGAAAGATTTTCAATTATGAACTTATAAAAATAGATTTACCAACTATGTATTAGTAAATTATATTTTTTACTCCAAAATATAGTAGTTATATTTTCAATAAATTAAAAATGATTTTTGATTACTTATGAAGTCAATGTCAAAATCTATATAAGTATATTTACATACACATATAACATATATACTTAAATCGAGTCTCGAACACATAAGTTTATTTACGAACACATTATTATATTTGAAAGTCGAGCCTAAATCCGTGCTTGAGTTAATTAGCTCATTTGCTAAATAAACTAACAATAACAAGAGTTTTTCCCCCCTCAAATCGAGGTTGAAATGTTTATAACTAGTTTGATTCATTTACAATTCTATTTCTTGCCCTTTTTAATTTAGCATATTGGAGGTCAGTAGGTTACTTGATCTACACAACCTCCCTACAAAGTAAAATTTTGGAGAAAGCACATTTTAAATGCTATAGTTTATAGGACGTTCGAAATTAAAACTTATGAAGTTATGAGTTACAAATCAAAGTATCAAACACTGTAGTTTAACGAAAGTTAAAAATCCTGAAGTTTTGTTAGTTATAAAATTAAACCTGGAACTTTTATATTCATTTTAATTCAGGCCCTTAACGTTGGGATTAATTATTGTGGAGGTAAGGGCCCAAATGGTATATCGGGCCTTGGACTTGGCCGAGAGCATAGTGATTCAAGAACAAATGAATGATGTTAGATAGATCAAGCTTAGAATCTAATGAGCAGAATATGGACGGGAGGGTGGTCCAAGGAGGTACGTCTCCTCGGAAAGGATAAGCATGGCTCAAGTGTGTGTCCCAAGGTTTAAGGTGACTTTCCAGGAAGCTCCAGGGACAGAGACGCACGCCTCAAGCGTACCAGAGAGTGGAAGCTAGGAAGTACTTAAGAGAAAGCTACTGCCACTGCATTGAATGTCTTGCAGCTAACTCACTGGCCGCATTTATGTGGAAAAGACCCCTGAACAATATTTCCTTGGCTGCCACCACTCACAGAAGGCAAAAGAAAGTGTCTGATGGGACAGACACTTAAGTAAAGGTCAGGACGATCAACAAGTGGACCGCAAAGATCATTAGAAGGGGGATATATATGTAAGAGACCCCTTGGAAAAAAGGGGGGGAAAAAAGAAAGGAGGAAGGCAAGAAACACGATAGCAGAGAAAATGAAACTTATAGTGAGGTTATGAAGGCAATACGCAAAGAGCTAGTCTCCTTGGACATTGCCGAGAACGTATTCTCTTAGCATATATTTGTTATCTTTATTCTTTCCGCTGAGAAATACTGACCCGTTGTGTTAACTCACTAAAATCTAGTATTCTAAACTATTCTCTACAAATTTATTGCTTGGGGCTCTTTGGGCCTTAGTCCGTCTCTTATTTGGGCTAAGAATTGAAAACCAGTCCTTACAATTATAATAGAGAGAAGACAAATATTGAATTGAAACAACTGAAAACAAATAAAAGTTTAAGATTTAAGCTATAACTTATTAAAATACAAGGATTAATTTGTAACTAATTACTACGAAATTATAGAGTTTAACTTGAAACGCTTCCTAAATTATAAGGTTTATACAATAAATTTTTTCCCAAATTTTTAACTGTCTAGGCTAGTGTTGCAACTGGTTCTTGACATGGCATAATATTGGAAAAAGAAAAGCTCTGTACTTCGAAGTACATGGATACAGGAACAGTACTACTGTCGTGCTCTGCGTGTATTTTGGCTCCTTTAGAGTTTTTGAAGGAAGGGTCAATTACTAGAGGAAGTAAGAATTGAAGTTGGATACTTAATTGGAATGCTGAAATGTGCAGAAGTGGTTGGGACCTATATTTGTAAAGCCATTTTCAAGAGTGGACGTGACATCAATGAGTGGGGAAGGCCTATGCATTTGTCAGGGTTGCATTATAGTATGATGCAAATGCATTGTCAGGGTTATATGATTTATATAACAAAGGCAGTGTTAGGCCGTCGGCACGAACAGATAAAGGGTGCTGCAGAAAAAAAAGTTATCACTGTGGCTTTCATTGAAGAATCCACGCACTATCCACTCACCAAAAGAATAGGGTATCATATGACTTACGAGATCACGCATATTGTTAGAAAGACGTCTCATAAGACCGCACATTATGGAATCTACACAACAGCATCCTATACTATACTCTATGAAAAAGAAATTAATCCCATAAAATTGTCTCATAAGATATATATATATATATATATTATATGATTGGTGTATAATAAAAATAATGTTAATATAATATAAAAAAATGTTAATATATTAACATTATTTTTATTATACACCAATCATATAATATTCTCAATAAAAATAATGTTGTACTAATCATAATATATCAACTCAACAAGGTGTGAAAAAAAATTACGAGATTTGTTGTGTACATATGTATAGCATTATTGGGAGAAGAAATTAAGAGTTAATTTTTAATATAAAAAGATAGTTTTTTATTTTTTATTTTAGAGAATTCACCTTTACGTTTGGTTGTGTAATTTCAGTTTTTTGGTAAACTCTGTTTTTTTTTTTAATTACCTATTTTTCAAATACATCCTTCATTTATTTATTAACTTATACATTGGATACAATTGTTTGAAGTTGTTTGGTTATATTTTTGTTTTAAATATTTAAAAAAGTATTAAAAACGTTTTGCTTCGTTTTAAAAAAAAAAAAAAAATTTAAATTGAGATTATTCATTAGGAAAGAATATTTTGCATCCATCTTTAACATGGTTTGATCTATGAAAGGGTTAGGCGGCAGTGTTAAGCGTTAACTAGTTTTCTAATTTGAGGGCATAGTGTCATTTCCTAAAAACCGACTTATTCAGTCTAATTCCTCTATAACTTGGGCGTATGAGTGCAATTTACCCTAAAATATCCCTACTACTTTTTTTTTTTTTTTTTTTTTTTAATTCCTCTTTCCCACATTCTCCTTTCTCCCATCACACGGAATTTTCATCCTACCTACCCCCCAAGCTTTAAGAAGCACAAATACTTCATTTGAGGTGTCATGTCAATGTCATCACATTGTCATACTCGTCGTGACATATTACAATTTTTCAAAAATTGCTCTTGTCACTATGTCATATCCGTACTTGTGTTCGTGTTTGTGTCCATACCTCCTAGCCCAAGCTCCTTCCCACCACCATAATCCATTAAACTGCCATCATCCATAATCTAACACTATATATATATATATATATATATATTTTTTTTTTTAAGAAAGTGTATTACCCCTTTCCTTACAAAAAGAGCAACATGCCTGGGTAGAAGTTTTTGGAGAGAGAGAGAGAGAGAGAGAGAGAGATGAACAATCTATCACAAAGGTCCATTCCAACCTAACCCAACCTGCGTGGATCAGGCTGGACCCATGGGTTGGATAGTTTTTAATAATAATAATAATAATAATAATAATAATTATTATTATTATTATTATTAAATTGAACATTAGAATAGCACCACAACAAATAAGAGCAAATTTAAAATCAAATAATTATAATATGGTTTTTAGACCTAATCGAGGTGGTGACTCCATTTACATCTTTTGCCACAGTCCATCCTAAGCCGAGGCATACTTCCCACGAGGAAACCACTCGTCGCAGGCACTTGTGCTCACAATGAAGAGTTAGATGTGATGTGTTTACGGGTGATTTTGAGCTATATAATTCTCTATTTTGGCTTTTGAAGAGTCAAATGTGAATGCTCTTAATTAGATACATGTTTTTCAAATACACCCAACATCCATCTCCTTTTTTTTTTTTTTTTTTTCCCTATATTTTGTTGAACCTATGAATTAAGGTGGTTGGAAGAGTTTTATGGTCATGAGAGAGAGAGAGAGAGAGAGAGAGAGAGAGAGAGAGAGAGAGAGAGAGAGAGATATTCATTTAGCAAAGCTATAGTATTAGTTAGATTTGGCTTTGTATTGTAACTAGCAATTAATTTGGCTAGTAGTAAGCTAGCAAATTTTTTTTTTTTTTTTTTTGGGGAAAAATTTTAATTGAACTATTCCTAATGTTCTAACCATGTATTATTCTTTCTCTTCTTTATTTCTTTTTATTTTTTAAGAAAAATAACATATTGTTCTAAATTTCAAATTTATTCAATTCATGCATTCCATCCAATTCCATTAAAAAATTGCTATTAAAAATAATAATTTTCTCACATGAAAAAGTCTATAAAATTAATAAATATTTTATTTATTTTTTATGTGAGAATATTTTTCAAAAAATATATATTTTTCATTAATTAATTGCATACTTAACAGATTTTTTTAATTGAATTGGACAAAAGGTCTGAGTTGAATGAATTTGAAACTTTAATTGAATGAAAATAAAGTTAAACTGAAATGAATTTCAGTCAAACTTAGAAAATGCAATTTGCATTTTAGTCAATTTTAAATATACTTTAATTTTTTTTTTTGAGTGAAAAGTGTTAGGGTCATTTTAGTGTCGGCAAATTCTATGTCAAAGTTTCAAATGTATTTGCATACTTAGAGGTTTTGTAAGTCGATATGTGTTATGGTCTATTTATTGTTATCTTTATCCATGACACTTGCAAACTAAAATTGAATTAATTGATCACTTGGTTTGAGTGATCTTAGTTAAAATGCAAGTTGTGCTTGGGTCTAAACTCGCAACTAGCAAAAACTATACCTTAACTTATATCCTTGAAAGACTCATTAACCAAATCCAATTTATATTTAAAGATTCATTTTCATAATACATATAATTATGGGTGGTCACCATAAGAGTTTTAAAAATTTAGCTTCATTTGTAAAGTTCAAAATCAATTAAGTTTTCACTTTTGTTTCCAGTCATATTGTAGATATGCCTTTCTCGTCCCTATATTTTAGGCCTACTTTCAATTTGGTACCTAAGCTTTCTTAGTATTATATTTAGTTCTTATATTTTTCAAACTTGCACATCAACATTTAAAATATTTCTCTTTTTTTTTTTTAATTACTGATTTGTGTCACAAAAGACATAAACCTATCGCACAAGGCATTGTAAATCTTCTTTTATGCTTCCTACTTGGTAATTTTTTTTCTATAAAAAAAAAAAAAAACCTTGGAGAAAATAGAAATTGAGAAGAATTAAAAGAAAAAGATGAAAAAGAAAAAGAAATACCCTCCAACGACTTTGGCTAGTGTTTGGATATAGTAGTTGATTATTTGTTGTTTGGTAGTGCCCTCACCACCAGGCTTATCTATGACAATGAGCTAATGCTTGCAGCCTCAACCAGGAGTAGGCCATCTTGGTGGGTGGGCAATTATTGAAGTTGGACCTGAAGTTGAGTGGTGAGTAGGCCGAGTTGCCAAATCAGTTCAAGTGGCAGCGGACCTGGGTAAACTGAGACACGGTGGAGGGGATGACGATATGGAAGAGAGGAGTGAGGAGTTTGCGAGATAGGAAGAGGGTGGTGGGGATGAGAGGAGGGTGGGTGATTGTGAAGAGGACGTGCTTTAGAGTGGTTGGGTGGTAAAGTGTAGTGGAGGAGAAGGCTTGTGCTAGGGTTAGAGCCATTTCTTTCTTTGGGATAAGACAGAGTGAGAGAGAGAAAACTTGAGATTTTGGGATTACACTTTCTTTCCCATGGGTTTGTGTTTGGTTAACAAAAAAGTGAAAGAAAATAAGAAGAAAACTCGAGAATTAAAATTGGTAAAAAAGAAGAAGAAAATGCTGATGTGACTACTAAAATTTAGACACGTCAGCATTGCATTTAATCTTTTAATAGTAAGCTACCAACATTCAAGTAGGCATTTTTCATAAGTGAGATGGCAATAAAAACTAAATTAATTGCAAGTTTAACAACGTAAGAACTAAATTGAATGTTGAAAAAAACTGGGTGACCAAATTGAAAGTTAACCCAAAATATAGGGACGAAAGATGCCTTTTGCCTAATTTTAACTTTCCCTTATTCTTTTGAAGAGCATCACACCTATGATCTCTCTCTCTCTCTCTCTGCTAAAGCTCACACTTTTTGTTTTGTTTTTTTTTTTTTTGATAAACAAACACACACGCATAGACACAAGGGAAAAGAAATGTCACTAAAATTTAGACACGTCAACATTGCATTTAATCTTTTAATATTAGGCAGTTAGCATTGTGGATTGTTTGCCAGGTAGGCATTTTTTGTAAGTGAGATGATGGTAGAGACTAAATTAGTAGCAAGTTTGACGGTGAAATAACTAAATTGAATATTGGAAAAAACTTGGTAACCAAATTGAAAATAGGCCTATAATCTAGGAACGAAAGATGTCATTTTGCCTAATTTTAACTTTCACTCATCCTTTTGAAAGCACCTCTTGAGTATCACACTCATGAATTTTGTCTCTTTCTTTCTTGTTCAATTTTCACTAAAGTTTACTCACATTTATCTTTTTAAAACACAAAGATACTGCAAACCTTACAAAAAAATTATGGTAACTTTTAAGGAAAGTGTGATAAATTATACTACACATAACATAATCTCTTAAGTAAATATGGGATAATTACATTTTTTTTTTTTGAGAAATAAACACGCACAAAAGTAAGTGGGAATGAAAAACTCCCACACATTGAATATAGGTGCTGAGGAATAAATGTGTTTGTGTGTTTTTTTTATTCGAAAAATACAAGAAATTCTAACTTATGATGCTTGTTCATTATTGTTATTTATTAATATGAGATTTATCTTAATTGAGGTTGAGCCAAGTAGAACACACAAGAGCGCAGGAATATGTCACAAGAGCGCAGGAATATGTCACAAGTAATGATGAGTCATTGATGTACGTTTTATAAAATAATGTCACAAAGAGAACCTAGAAAAAGTGAAGCAATTGTACATACACAACAGTAAATTTGGTCGATTCAATTAACTTCCTTTCACAACTCAGTAAAGTTTTTTTTAAAAATTTTTTTTATTGATGCCATAATAATAGATCAGTAAAGTTTGTATAAAGTACAGATCGAGAAATAAATCATGCATGTACCAAGGGGCAAGTGCTGATGGTTCATGACATGGGTCTAGATAGACAAACAGAGATTAATTAAAAAAAAAAAAAAACAGAGTTCAAGGTGTGGGAATGGAGAGAGAGACTTTTGATGGACATAGACTGGCACTTTTTGATACCCACCCTCACCCCACACTCTCAACTCTCCTTTTCCTTAAGAGGTGACGCCTCTCTAGTCTAGTCTCTACTACACATAAGAAAAGATTGTACATCGAACTATGGTAAACTCTCTTAATTATTGGGGAAGACAACAGAATGGGGGAAAGCTACTCTTTCTCTCTCTCCTGCGTCGTACACAGCAAAACTGTCCCATTGCAATTTGGGAAATGAAGTGAAAGAAAGTGCACACGCAAACAGAACAAAAAACCCATAGGTGTGAGGTGTAAGGTAAACCCAGTACACCCATGTAGACTAAACTAATGCCCTTTACCTCTTCTTCTTCCCAGCAATAATAAAACCACAAATATCTTTCTTTTTTCTCTCTTATTATAGTGTTCTCTACCATTTTGTGTTGTGCTAAAAAAGTCTAAAACTTGTTGCTGTTGAAGATGCCAAGGCCAGGCCCTAGACCTTACGAGTGCGTTAGGAGAGCTTGGCACAGCGATAGACACCAGCCCATGAGAGGTTCCATTATTCAACAGATTTTCAGGTTCTGGGTCGTCTTTATTTTGATTCTTCTCTCGCTCTCTGGACCTCTATATGTGCATTTAACTGAGTGCCCACCATGTGTTTGATTAGGGTCGTCAATGGGTCTCACAGCGATGTAACTAAAAAGAACAAAGAGTGGCAAGAGAAGCTACCTATTGTTGTTCTGAAAGCAGAAGAAATCATGTACTCCAAAGCAAATTCTGAGGTCTTTCTTCTTCACTTGTCCTAGATAAAATTGGATCTCAGTATGCATTTTTGTGCTTTGTACTGATTTTGCGTAGTTTCATTTCTTAGGTTGAGTATATGAGTCTTGAAACACTATGGGACAGAGTAAATGATGCCATTAACACAATCATTCGGAGAGATGAGAGCACTGAAACCGGAGAGCTTTTGCCGCCTTGCGTTGAAGGTACTAATTTATTGTTTTGTGTTGGATCCAAGTTTGTTAGTTTGCTTTCTGGGTTTTCCTCATTGTGGAAGTATATTAGCTCAAGCTTGGTTTTTTCCTTTATTTGCAATGAGAACTAGTTCAAAATGAATAAACTTGAGTTTTTAATTTGCATTTGCTTCTTTTTGTTCTCCCTCCTTATGTGGTTCAGCTGCCCTTAATCTGGGCTGTGTTCCGGTGAGGGCTTCGAGAAGCCAAAGGCACACTAATCCTAGGAGTTACCTTACACCGAGAACCCATGAGCCCCCTTCTGCACCTGCTAGAACTACTTATGAACATCGGCCTCAGTTGTCGCCAGTTCACTCCGGAAACCAGTTAAGCCTTGCAAGAGCCACTTCCATAAATTCTGCTCGTTTTGTTTCGGAATCTAACTGCCATGTCAACCCAAATGCTAACCTCACCGCCTCTCGGACTTACCCTTTCTCACTAGAGAGCGTACCTGCTGGTCGTAACCAGTTGATGACCATGGAAAGTAACACCCCATTGAACTTGGGTACAGTGTATCCATTGTATTATGGAACTCACTATCAAACTCGAGATTCTCAATTAAGCTCCCGCGTCCCAGAAGAGCCACATTCCAATACTATATATGTTGGCACACCAATCAGAACATCAACTTCAGAGCCTGCCGAAATTGGTGTCTTGCAGAACCTTTTCGCCTGTAAGAACTCTGAAAATACTTCAAGAGGCTTTGCGCAAGACACCCAGGAGAAGCCACGGGAGAGAGAATGTGATTTATCTTTGAGGTTGGGTCTATCTTCTCACTCGTGTAGGAACATTGACAAAAGTTTAGCTTGTGAAACCGAAGATGTTGGTTCAACTGGTTCTCAAGATGGGGGGAAGGTTGGTGATTTGTCTCCACAGACAAAGGAGTTCTGTTTTTTCCCGAGGCAGGCTGCTAATGATCCCTTTGAGTCTAGTTCAAGAGAGTGGAATTCAAAGGGTGAAGGTCAGAATTCGGAGGCAACAATGAGGAAGCGTAAGGCGCCTGATGATGGGCAATTTTGCTGGCAAATGGAGCTTTCATCTGACCGGTTTAGCGGTCATATTGAAGGGTGAGGTTTGTAGACATCTTTCTCTTTTGTAGTATATATGCTTTGAAATCCAAGATGCCTTGGCATTTGTTGTTAAATCCTCTTTTCTGACCTCTAAATCTCTGTAGCTCTAATTGTGAACTTCTAGAAGCAGACGGTTGCGAGCTGCAATGGTGCAAAATGTCAATTTTGTAAAGAAAATCTTGGTTCCTTCACACGGAGTAGTTAAATGAGAAAGAAAATATGTAGCCAGTAGTTTAAGCTAACAACATCTAACTGATTTAATTGGATTAATTTAGCATTGTGTTGTGCAAAGTTTAGCTTCATTTCTTTAAGATTAAGTAGCCTGTTAGTTATTTTAGTTGACTTAAGACACTGATTTGACTGAAACAGACAACATCAGCATTGTTGACAAAATATATGAAAGATATGATGCGACAAAATGTTGGAGGGGAATCTAAGCTTGACATAATAAAAACTGCACTGCACTTTATCTATTGCTTTAGCTCAAATGACATGTTCTTTTTGAAATAATGGGATGAAAGTTGAGGTTGTAGATTCATGACCTGGCATAGGTTGCATGTAACTTACCAATGGCAAAAAGAGAGACTGCACTAAACTCAAATGATGGAACTTATATTCATGGTATCTCAAAATGGATGGCTTCTTTCTCTTGTAGAAATTACCTTTGCCCAGATCCTGTATACATTACCTTCCTTAAAAATCAATTGAAGGAATGAAACAAATTTTGTAACAAGTTTATTGTCTGTTAATTCAGATATTATATCATGAATTATTTGGAAGGATTTTGTAGGTATATATATTGTGGTTAAAAACTTTAAATTCTTCTGTTGTGTTGGTGAGACACTGCCAAGCGTCAGATATATATGAATTACTTTGAAGAAAATGGATATGATTTGAATTTCTGGAATTATTGAAATGTTAATATAAACTGATGATATATTAGGTTATATGCCTAATGCCTGCGTGCTTTATAATCTTGCGTTGTTTTAGATATAGCGATTTTTTTTTTTAATGATTAATTTTCAATTTTTTGTTATGGTCTATGGCTGGACACAATTACTGTAGTGATACAAAATTTTTTACAATGGTTAAAATGTCATATAATAAATGGTGCATAATAAAAGTGACGCCATTGATTGACTTATATGAAAGTTATGTTGTACTAATAGTAATGGACCATCTTAACAAATTGTGAAATTTTTTTTAAACAGCTGAGAGCTAAGCCCATTGGCCTTGCTTTCATAATTAGACTTACCCCTCTCATTCCTTTAACCCATTAGTTAATAGATGTGTATACACCCTTTTTAAATTTTGTTTATGATAGAGTTTTCTGGATTTCAGTTCAATATAAACCAAACAATTCTGAAGCCCCTTCCCTTGGGGTGAAAACCTATAAAAAAAAGAAAGAAAAAAAAAAAAAATCGCATAGCCTCTAGTGTGGAAATCCATGAAGTTGAATTTATTTTGCCCAAATTATGTGTTCGGTACCAAAATGAAGTATGCAAAAACAGTTCAAACCAAAACAAACTGAATTTGGTTTCGATTCATACCTTTGAAATCCCAGCGTGCCTATGTTAAATTGGATTAGAATTAATGAGAATTGGCTAACAAAGAACCAAATCACACCAATTTTAGTATGATTTCTTATTATTTTCATGTTAAATACGGCTCTTTTACTAAATACTTAAACTATTCCTATTTTTTTTTTATACACCCTTGTATATTACATAATATACCGTTGTGAAGTTGTGTGGATGATATATAAGAAGTAGATGCCATAAGATGAAATTAAAAAAAAAAAAAAGAGGATATAATTGATTTTTTTTTTTTTAAATGAGAAAATCTTGTTAAAAATGCTGCATGGTTTATGCCATGACCCTTCTGTTTCTCTATATCAAAAGACCTCTTAACTCTCCCTTTCTCTATGTCATAAGACTTCTGGGTTTTGCTTCAGTTCAGGCTGTCAAAAACTTGGATTGAGTTATAAAAGCCTTGCACCCATTGATAGGTATGACCCAGCCATTAACTTGGGCCACTTGGCTAAGGTTGGTTCTTCATTATTTTATGAAAATAGCCTGATAGCGAGATGATAAGGATGAAATTTTCCGTCACATGGGATGGGGACTGGGGAGTAGTGCGTCCCATCTTTATTTATTTATTTTTTCTTTCTTTTCTTTTTGGGTCCTTATTGCTTCTTACTCCTTAGGGCTTAGATAGTCTTTTGAGTTTCTGGGTCCACATTGAATGCAACAATAGCATGGGAATTACAACTGTGTCTAATTATGTAGTTCACAAAACAATAATAGCCATTAAATTCTTGATCCAATTCGAAGCTTCTCTCGCTCCAGAGCGGTTGATGGATGATATTATTGTTACAATAAGTTTAGGACACAGTTTTCCACAATATTTTTCAACAACGGTTAAAAGAAGATAAGTCCTCCTAAAAAAGAAAAAGAAAAAGATAAGTAATGCTAATAAAAATAGAAAAATACTAACAGATTTCTTTATGACAATGGTTAATAATTTATTTAAATAAAGTTTTTAAGAGAAAAGTAAAAAAAAAAAAAGTAACTAATATTCTGATAATTTTTTTTTCATTTATCATAAAAGTGATCAAAAAAAAAAAAAGATATCAAAACTTTTCTAAAATGAATTATTAGCATGACTTATAAAAATATAGATTATGTTAATGAATGCTCTTAAGGCAATAATTAATAAATCATAACAAAAAAATTTTGATATTATTTTTATGAAAAAAAAAATCAACAATATTTATTATTTTATCATTTTTTAATAAAATATTTTTAAAAATAACTCATAACTTGTGACATTGGTTAATATTTCCATAAAAATAATGTTAGTATATTGCTCAAATTATAATTTATCACATTAGCAATTGTGAAAAAAAATTTTGGTTTTCACTTTTTTCTAACTATATGTCAGAGGGTTCGAATCCTCTCCCAACTTGTTAAGATTTATCAAGAAGAAAGAAACATTACTGAAATTGATTACATCTGATGCTTCTGCACTTCTTTTCTTTGGGGTGTACTTTCCCATGTCTCAGATCTGCAAAACTCCTTGAAAAGTTATACAATATTGCTAAATGGGCCTCACGCTGCAACATTGATTGTGATACTGATAACTATTTAGTCTCCTTTTTTTTTTATTCAGCTTCTCTGCACCCTCTCAAATCTTGTCCAGAGAAGGTGATAATTCCCTAGTCTTGTTTTTATTCGACAATATAGCTTTCACGTAAAAATAAAAGAAAGAAAAAAGGGGTTAGAAAGTAGCTCGTCGGCCATTGTCTCACGTCACCAAGTTGGAAATTAGTTGCTGGTTATTAAAGGCTTATACTCTAATTGGTAAACTTAGGCTTCTATTCTAATTCATGATTTTTAAGTAGAGTTTATGTTGTGCCTTTATGTTAGAACTCTATATTCTCTTCTTTGTGTATTTGTTTCTAGGGGAAAAAAAAATTCTGTTCTAATTGCTAAAAATATATAAAAATTTAAACTATATAACTTTAGGCTGTAACAAATAAATTTTATAGTAAGAATAATAATAATAATTATGCTTTAAAGTTTAAAACATGTAATAAATTAATGGTGAATTTAACATACCTAACCGTAGTCTTGTTTTTTTGGGGTGGGGGGGGGGGGGGGGGGTGTCTTATAAATGATACATAAATGCATACATGTGCACATGAATACTTGAGACCAGTCTAATAGCATTCGCATTAATCTGTGTAAATTTTTCTATCAATTTTAGCATAAGAAATTAATTTTTTTTTTTTACTTAAAACAATCACTTTTCAAAAACACACATATAAGATTATCTATCATATACACTATTTTATTTAAATAATCATTTTTATTATTATTTTCATTTAGTTTCTCTCTCCTCCCTTAGATCTTAAATCTATTTGGCCTCTCTCTCTCTCTCTCTCTCTCTCTCTCTCTCTCTCTCTCTTATATTTGCAAAATGAGTATAATGATTTCTTTATGGATATTGTAAGGATCAAAAAAACTGGCGGTCCAGGCCCATTTAGAATAGTGGCTGGATCAGTTCAACCATGACCCAAAACAATAAATTTGTAAGAGAGGGAAACAAACAACAAGAGGGAGGCTTTGCCTGAGGATAAAATAAGGAAGAAAAAGAAGATGTAATTAAATGGATGAACTCCTTTCTCTCTACAAGTTGGCCTAAGGAGGCCACAGTTATACAAGAAATGTTACTGTTCACTCTTTTCTCTCAATGTTCTTCTTGTTTCTTTTCTATATCTTGATATTTTTGTCTGCCTCCCTTTCTCTGTAAGCCCTCTTTTTCTTATATACTCTTCCCTCTCTCACATCTCAACCTACTATCTTTACCTAACCAATCTCCCCTCATGACACTTGTCTCTTTTTATATCTGAAGAAGGTGGTAGAAGGAGTCTGTTTAGCCGTGACTTACACTGTTCAGGTCACTTTCTCATCAATGCAGCTGATAAAACTGTTGCTCACCATTTAATGTGGAGGCAACGGGTTATTCCAAAATGGAAACTTCCCTTGTAGTCACTGATTCTCTTTCTTTAGATACTTCTTCCCACTTGGAGCGCCTTACAGTCCTTTGACTCACCCCTTCCGCTCCTTAGGCGACCTTCCTCCCTGAGCCTGTTGCATCCCCACACCAATATTGCAACTCTTGAACTTCATTCTTGGTCCTCGGGCACCCACAATAGCCCCCTAAAACTTTTGCTATTAACCCCGAGGTAAAAGCAAAGTTTTAGTTATACAAATAAATTACACACTTGCCACGCGCGTTCCCACATGGTAATGTCCTTTCACCTGTCTCTAGCATGCTCCTCACGCTTCAGAATCCAGGATTTCACATTTATGGCGTCAGGCGACTGCTTGTCCCCCCACGTTCTTCAGCTCAATCAGGATCCTACGGTCCCTATTTTCTCTCATTTATGAGTGGGAAATTACCGCTCATTTTTTACCTCTATATAAGGAGAGTTTGGGGCTAGCTGAAGTTCATTTATGCATTTTGGCAATTTGAGTTGAAGTAATCTCCCATGGAGAACTTTTCCCTTTGCTCGTAGGTGTGTTCATCCTCACATTTCTTTTTTGCATAAGTTTATTCTTTCATACCATAAAACTCCATGTGTAGATACGCTCAGCTAATAGATACTCCCGAGGCTAAGGCTGTCTTTAGGGCACAATTTAGGATTCCCAACAGTGTTGAAATCCAACACTGTGAATATGGTGAATGGATGGTCATGAACAGACCTCCTGAATCCATGGTCATCCCTATGATTGCCTTCATTGAAGGCTGGATAGAACTTCCCATGGGAAGGGTCACTAGGGAATATCTAATGAACTATAGGCTGACCCCCACCCAATACTCCCCAAACATCTTTAGGGTCCTCGGGTGTGTAGATATGTTAAACCAAAAAATAGGGACCAACCTTACCTGGCATGATGTAAATTGGGTATACAACTGCCAAAAAGGGGAAAAAACCAAATATTACATCAAATGTAGAGTCCTCGCTATTAGGTTAATCTCCTGCCTACCTGACTCAAGCAAGGGAATGGTCGAGGACTTCCTCATCGTCTCGGGAGACTAGCACGATGGATTGCATTGTCCCACCCAAGAAGGGGAACCAGGTAGGATTCTTGAGGACCATAGATGCGTATAGGATACTACCTAACTTTATAAATTTGAAAAAAGGCCCCCCTCCCCCTTTTTTTTTAATTACAACATTCAATTTTTTCATTGGTAGACAAATACCACATCGTCCCAGCCAAGCACCTGGTGAACTTCACAGACTTGAACCGGATCCTTAGGTTAGAGATCTTCTTGCACAAGGATGGTCAACTTCGAGTTGCTCAAGTCATCCTCGGATACAAGCCCTCCACCAAACGTTTTCAGAGCCCGAAGAACGTCATTAAAGCTAGAGACGCTTAGTTGGCTTTAATAGACATAGTTGTCCCAGGCTTCCTATTAACCGAACCTCCTTTCGTGGGAACTCAAGACGCTCTACTTCCAGTCCCCCTTGCAGCTAGGCTCCTTTACTCATAAGAACTCCCTATCCCTTCGGACGACGAAGCTAAGGAGCCCATACCAGACCCTGTCCAGCAGGAAGTGACAAATAAGGACTTTGAGGTCTTCTACCAGCACTTCACACTGCCCGCTATGCCCTGCTCAAATCAGTTCCAGCTATGAGGGGACCAACATTCCCGAAGGGATGGGTTTTGAAGAGAAGGCCCTAGACCTACTTGCCCTGCTTACAGCCTATGCTAAGGCCTCTTCCCCAGTTGTGGCAGTGGTGGCCCGACCACCCATTCCTGCTGTGACGCGTGCATCTTCTATTGACGCTGTGGACAAGAAAAGGAAAAGGGCCCAAGGAGGCAAGGGCACTGAAGGTGTCGAAGAGGGAGAAGTCACCCACTCCTCACACCAGCCCCTAGCTAAGGAGGCCTGAACAAGTAGGGGCCAACAGAAGAAAAGCACCTCCACGGGAACCTCTAAAGAGGCAGAAGGAGACTGACTACCCAAGCCTTTTATTTGGAGGCCTATATTCACCCTAAGCTCAGGTAGTCCCGTGCTGAGTGATGCCAACTAGAGGGGCCTTCAAAAAGGCTGTTCAGGCTTGGTAGTAGAGTGTTTAGAGAAAGCTTTATGCTTACCTGCGGACATGCAGGAGCTCAGGTCCTTCAGGAAATGTGAAATTTTCTTGTCTTTGAAACAGGACCTAGGAAAGGTATATAATTATCCTTCTTTCTTTATACATTTAAACCATTCATGCACGAAAGCTAACTGGTACCAATCTTGCAGTCTGTCTAAGCTGCCTTCATAGTCGAGGAGTGGGTGGACCACAAGCTGGACCAGGCCAGGCAAGCTGAAGACAAGCTGACAGTAGCTGAAAAAGCCCACGAGGAGGTGGGCAAGGAGCTGAAGGAGTTTCTTGCCCACCTGACCGAGGCTGAGAGGGCCAAGAAAAACGTCGAAGCTATTGAGAAATTTAGACACCGGTTGATAGAATTAACAAGTTTTAAACCCAAGTTGTTAATTACATTTATTATGAATAAAAATTGTTAAAACAAACAAACATCAATATCATGTCAAAATAATACAGCGGAAAAATAAATAAGATAAGATATAATGACCCAGGAAAACCAATGAAACAAACTAGTTTCACAGTAAAAAAACCTGGGGAGGGAAATCTTCCCGAAAAGCAATCTACTATAGTAAAGAGAAATTCTGAATCTAGTACAAAACCTTTGTCCTTAGACTCTACAATCTCCGTAGATGAACTTACAGTAGAAACCTTCTACCATTTCAGAATCTCTGAACTCTTCAATATATGAACGCCACCCTTTTTGCACGGATCCCAGTACGTGACTAACCAAAGATGCACGGCTCCAAGTACGTGACTAACACACCAACTTGAAGAAGATGTTAGTTGCAAAGTTCTTCACTTCATCAACAATGAAGATCAAGAAGCACTTGGCTACAAAACCCTAAGGCGCAAAGAAGCAGTAGCTTCTTTCTGAGAGAATAAGGCACTTGGTCACCTTTTGCATGTGTTCTCCTTGTATTCTCTTATGTGACGACCTCTAAAATAAGCTTTATATATGTCTAGAGTTGTGAGAAAAGAAACCCTACAAAATTACATAAGCATGGGCCGAAAATCAGATCTGAAAAACTGATTTTCGTACTTGTTGCGAGCTATCGAGAGGTATCGAGCTAGCTATCGAGATTTAATGAATCAGCACTTCTTCACTTGTTGCGAGCTATCGAGAAGCTATCGAGCATCCAAAAAGTTTCTCAATCGATCGACCTAGCTATTAAGAGGTGTAGAGATTGCGATAAAAAGCAACTGAAGAGTCTTGATAGATAGCTTAGCTGTTGAGAGGTGTCGAGTAACTATCGAGCTTTAAAATCCAGCACTTTCTCACTTGATTCTTGGACAAACTTGCATGGCTTTAACACTTGAAGTTGAAACAAGGTTTCTTGAAGTATCAAATACATCCTAGATCTACCTAATTACAAGTAAAGTGCGTTTTGTCAAAGGATTAGTCAATTACACAAAATAGTGACATATGTTCATAACATGTGAAACATTCATGTCCTAACAATCTCCTCCTTTGGCAATCCGTGACAAAACCACAACTAACAAATGAAATATGAGAGAAGTTATAAATCACTCAACTCATATTCACTTGCTGAATATAATAAAATCTATCCTAATACAAACTCTTGAAAAACTTTGCAAGAAGAGAGTTTATGGTAAGTAGATTTTGACAACCTGTATTTCTGAAACACTTTAAACAAAACTCATCCAGGCATCTTTGTGTGAAATAGAAATAATAGATTGCATACAAAATATAAGAAGCATATGTATAAAGAAAGAAATGAAACAACACATGGAGAGATAGGTGAAGAAGACATACATCATCATCATCATCATTATCATATATATATATATATATATATATATATATATCAAAGATAATCACAATGTATGTAAACATGGTTACAAGAACGGTGTACAAGAAGAAGGAGGTAAGCACTCCCCCTAACAAGATGAAACACATCTTGCCCTTACAAAGGCATGTATTTCTCCCCCTAACATGTAGAATCTTAAAAAGAAACCACATGTCTCATCACATATTCTCCCCCTTTTTGTCATGATTAACAAAAGGTATAAGAACTTAGAAAGCTTCACCCAAGACACATAAAGATGATCAAGGATGATTAAGTGGGCACAAGGAATCCATATAAATGCATGAAAGTAATGAACAAGATGCTATGGATGATAAGATAATAGAAAGATGCAAAACATGTGAAAAAAAAATCTCTCAACAAGAAAAATGTTAAGCACATAGATCCCAAAACACACACACACACACACACACACACACACACACACACATTAAACAGGTCTAACCAATTTTATATTTTAAAGACCAACTTAAGACAGTTTAGTGAGCACACATTAACACATGTAAACCTTGTGATGGTCAAATCACATTGTACCTGCACATATATCAAGGGTAGCAAAGAATATTGCGTGTTGTATGTGAAAAACATCGCAAGATTGCATAAGTGTATACATGTTATGAAGATTTGAGATATGAGAAAATCACTTTAACTCACACACAATCATAACTGTTTGATGGGGACTATCACCTTCGAGGTAACTCCCATATTTCATAGAATACACGCTTGCAATCATATATAAAGCATTTTGATCTTTTTGCTTTAATTTCTTTGCACATTTTTTTTAATAAGCATATCATTCATGGGCATATAAAAGAGTGAAAAAAAAGTACCCAATGATGTTAAGCATTTGATATTGCACTTTTGCTATGCTGAAGCATACATATGTCATTTCATGATCTGCGGGCAACAATGGTAAGATGGTTATTTATGCCTTTCTCTTAGAATTTTCTAGTCCTTCCCATAAAAAAGAGTGATATGAGTGTTAAGTACAAGGGATAACTTAATTTTACTCATCACAAAAACAAGCCACAAAGCTCACTTGCTTAGTTGTGCATAGAGATGCTCATCTAAGCTACAAAGGATACAAAGTTTAGAAAACTTTGTTTCAATAGCCATCTAAGGTACACAAGTACCAATGTACACAAACACATTATTTTTGTATTTTTTTGATTTTTTTCTTTTTCTTTTTATTTTGAAAACAAACAAAATAAAAATTAAACAACTAAACAAAAACAGATAACAACATGAAAGCATGAAAGAAAGATGCATATGCTTGAAGGCATGATAGAAAGGTGCAGATGCATGAGAGCATGATTTCAAGATCAGATAAGAAATCGAGCAAAGAGTGTCCTACTTTAGATTGAAAGTATTAAAGCAGAGGACAAATAGAAAAGACAATTAAATCTTAGGCTCCTTTCTCATCCACACAGCACGAGTCTTTGCCCGTGAAGATGAAAAGGCACGTATTCTAGTATGTCTACTAAAGGACATAGAAGAATTAAAATTCTCCTGAAATTGAGTTAAAAAGCTCAAAGCCTAATAACTCTCCAAATAAAGGTGTAGGTCCTAGAGAGGAAACATGTGACCGTTTGGACATTTGCATTTGAGGATACAACTTAAAGCAATTAGGATGAATGTATCTAGAAACACCACAATGGTGACAAACATGAGGTCTAACAAAGGATTTAGAGTTAGTTAAATCAATTTTGGATTTCATACCTTTATTACCTTTCTTAGATTGTGGCACAAAGACAGTCTTTGATCCAGAAGCCGTGGAAGAGGAAGGGCTGGAGAAAACAGCATATCCTAAGCCAGTCTTATCAGAACTAGGCTTTTGAGCACTTAATATCTCATCAAGCTTTGCACTAGACATCCTCTCTATTTGAGCTCTAGTTTGACTATGCTCAACCTCAAGATTCTTGACCTTCTTTTTTAACGAGGTGTTCTCCACAACAAGAGTCTCAACTAACCTTGTAGTCTCATCTAGCTCGACTAAAAGATTAGCTTTTTCAGTTTTTACTTCATTAAGCTCTTTTCTACAAATATGAGAAGTCTTTTCAAATTTTATAAATTCAGTGCACAGCTTATCATAGGCTTTTTGAAGGATCAGCTTCTTGGGTACTTCATCATCAGAAGAATCTTGATTATCACTAGCACTTTCCACAATCCCCTTATTGGTTGAGGCAGCAAAGGCCATAATGTGACTACATTCATCCACATACTCATCAAAAGAGTCATTCTCAGTATCACTCTAAGTTGCAACCAACCCTTTATCTTTTGACTCCTTAGTCTTTTCCTTCATGAGGTAGTTTGGGCACTTTATCCTCATATGACCAAAACCTTTGCATTCATGGCATTGGATGAGGGGTTTCTCATTCTTGCCATTCCTTGAGGATTTAGATTTCTAGGAGGTTTGCCCTTATCCTTTTTCCTAAATTGAAGAAGCTTGATAATCTCATCAGTTTTGAAGGTTAGATATCCTCATAATCTTCTTTATCATTATCTTCACTTTCATCTTCATCTTCAGAGTCCTCAATCTCTTCCTCTATACCCTTGAGAGCGAAGTTTCTACTCTTTCCACCTTTTCCCATTAAACCTAATCCCATCTCATAGGTTTGAAGGTTCCCTACAAGCTCAATCAAAGGAATTTGATCAATGTCCTTTACTTCTTCAATGGCAGTGAACTTGGCATAAAATCTTTTAGGTAAGGACCTAAGGATTTTCCAAACAATTTTGGATTTTGCTATAGATTCTCCAAGGTTGAAGGCAGAATTCACAATATCCTTGAGTTTAGCATAGAACTCATCAAAGGTCTCATCCTCCTTCATCCTTATTTCTTCAAAACTACTAGTGAGTCTTTGAAACTTCACAGTCTTTACTGCCTTGGTACCTTCATAGGTGGTCTCAAGAATGGTCTATGCTTCCTTGGCAACTTTCGTGGATAATACTTTCTTGAATTCCTCATTGGTCAGCCCACAAAACAAGGCATTCAAAGCCCTAATGTTGAAATTTGCCGTTATGATTGTTGCTTCATCCCAATTCACCGGCGTTTCCTTTGGCTTAATCTAGCCAACTTCAACAGCTTGTCATACCTGTTCATCTAGAGACCACAAAAAAGCTATCATGCGTACTTTCCAGTATGCATAGTTAGTGCCATCAAATAAAGAAGGTATGATAAGAGACTGTCCTCTATCCATGACAAACAAGGGTCAATGGATCAACACAACAAAGATTAATCCTAATCAGAGTGTGCCTGCTTTGATACCACTTATTGGGAAATTTAGATCCCGGTTGATAGAATTAACAAGTTTTAAATCCAAATTGTTAATTAGATTTATTATGAATAAAACTTGTTAAAACAAACAAACATCAATATCATGTCAAAATAATGCAGCAAAAAAATAAATAAGACAAGATATGATGACTCAGGAAAATCAATGAAACAAACTAGTTTAATAGTAAAAAAACTAGGGGAAAACCTTCCCGAAAAACAATCCACTATAGTAAAGAGAAGTTTTAGATCTAATACAAAACCTTTGTCCCTAGACTCTACAATCCCCATAGATGAACTTACAGTAGAAACCTTCTACCACTTCGGAACCTTTGAACTCTTCAACATATGAATGCCACCTTTTTTGCACGCATCCCAGTACGTGACTAACCAAAGATGTACGGCTCCCAGTACGTGACTAACACACCAACTTGAAGAAGATGTTGACTATAAAGTTCTTCACTTCATCAACAATGAAGATCAAGAAGCACTTGGCTACAAAACCCTAGGGCGCAAAGACGCAGTAGCTTCTTTCGGAGAGAATAAGGCACTCAGTCACTTTTTGCATGTTTTCTTCTTGTATTCTCTTATGTGACGGCCTCTAAAATAAGCCTTATATATGTCTGGGGTTGTGAGAAAAGAAACCCTACATAAATACATAAGCATGGGCTGAAAATCAGATCTGAAAAACTGATTCGTACCTGTTGCGAGCTATCGAGAGGTATCGAGCTGGCTATCAAGATTTAATGAATTAACACTTCTTCACTTGTTGCGAGCTATCGAGAGTTATCGAGAAGCTATCGAGCATCTAGAAAGTTTCTCGATCGATCGACATAGTTATCGAGAGGTGTCGAGATTGCGATAAAAAGCAACTGAAGAGTCTTGATAGATAGCTTAGCTGTCGAGAGGTGTCGAGCAACTATCGAGCTTTAAAATCCAGCACTTTCTCACTTGATTCTTGGACAAACTTGCATGGCTTTAATACTTGAACTTGAAACAAGGTTTCTTGAAGCATCAAACACATCTTAGATCTACCTAATTATAAGTAAAGTGCGTTTTGTCAAATGATTAGCCAATTACACAAAATAGTGACATATGTTCGTAACATGTGAAACACATATGTCCTAACAGAAGCTACCCTGGCCAGCTACGAGAAACAGGATGCTGAGTGCCTAGAGGCCCAGAGGAAGGCTGAGAATAAACTGGCACTTAATATAGTGGAGCTGAAGCAATTGCAGAAGTAGTTAAAGGCCAAGGACGCTGAGAAGGCGAAGGCCAAGCAGGCAGCCTATGATGCGGGCATGACTAAGACGGCTAAAAGTCTTACTGGCCAACTTAGGGACGTTGCTCGGGCCTTCTGCCTAGAGGTGTAGGGTCAAGCCCTAACTGCAGCTGGGGTCAGCGATGAGTTAGAGCTTAGGGCTCCTGACAGGGTGTACTACCCTCCTACACTACGCTTGGCCCCTAACTCCTCTCAACCTTCCTCGGACCCTAGCTCCGACCCCACCTCCTCCTCAGCCCAGCCTGCTTCTACTCCGTCTGCTGTCCTCGCTAAAGATAAAGAGAAAAAGCAGCGCCCTTCAACTGAAGTGGTGGAGGTGGAGACGAAGGAGGTAACAAAAGTGGCCCCACTGAAGAGGAAGAAGAAAGTGAAGGAGCAGGAAAAAAGGGAGGAAAAGAAAAAGAAGCCTCTGCATAGCTCAACCTTGTCAGTTTATACCTTATGTTATTCTTTTTTCCTAGTAACGAATACAACATATTGACCACTCACTTGTTAAATACTTCTTATCACTTCATTCAATCTGGAATGGCGTGTAATACAATTAATTGAATGATTCACAAAACTTAAGAAAAATTCCAACTAAGAATTACCTTAAATTGGACTTGGAATCTCAAAGCAAACCCATTGGCACTGATCCTGGAACCCAAGGAAGTACTCAAGGCTCTTAACTTCACTATTCACTTAAACAACCTCTTGCATAGATCAACTTGTTTCCACCTATAGCCCGAGGAGCCATACCAGGCCTAAATTCTAGCCAATACTTGGAATTTCTCACACAATGTTAATTTACCTTAGACTTGTGACCCGAGGAGTCAAATAAGGCTTAGGTTCTGTTTAACATTTAGAATTTTTCATGCAATGTTAATTTACCCTAGGCATGCAATGTTAATTTACCCTAGGCTTGTGACCTGAGGAGCCGAATAAGGCCTAGGTTCTGTTTAACATTTAGAATTTTTCATGCAATGTTAATTTACCCTAGGCATGCAATGTTAATTTACCCTAGGCTTGTGATCTGAGGAGCCGAATAAGGCCTAGGTTCTGTTTAACACTTAGAATTTTTCATGCAATGTTAATTTACCCTAGGCTTGTGACCCAAGGAGCCGAACAAGACATAGATTCTATTTAACACTTAGAAAATTTCACACAATGTTAATTTACCTAGGCCTGTGACCTGAGGAGTCGAACAAGGCGTATGTTCTGTTTAACACTTAGAACATTTCACATAATGTTAATTTATCCTAGGCTTGTGACCCAAGGAGTTGAACAAGGCCTAGGTTCTTTTTAACACTTAAAACATTTCACACAATGTTAATTTGTTCACCAAATACATCCTCAAAGAAACACAACTAATCAAGATATGAATAACAAAGGAGTTCATAGCATTAATAATAATAACGTTGTAAGTTTTTTATTCCAAGGACGAGGAATTGTATTTTCATCAAAATCTTCCAGGTAATAAGCCCCAATGCCAGCAATGGAGGTTATCCTATATGACCCTTCCCAATTAGGGCCCAGCTTTCCCTAGGCAGGGTTCTTTGCTGTTCCTACCACTTTCCTCAAGACTAAGTCTCCTAGAGCTAATGGCTTCAACTTCACCCCCTTATCATACCATTTTTTAAGTCTTTGTTGGTAATATGCCATTTTTACTATAGCCACCTTTCTCCTTTCCTTAGCCACATCCAGGCTATCAAGAAGTAAACGGTTATTTTCCTCAACATTAAACTGATCAGTTCTCAGAGTTGGGACCCCTAACTCAAGGGGGATTACAGCTTCTGCCTCATAAGTCATTGAAAAAGGAGTTTCTCCTATTGATCTTCGGGGTGTAGTATGATAGGTCCACAATACATGCAGCAATTCATCCACCTATTTCCCTTTAGCATCGTCCAATCTTTTCTTCAGCCTAGATACTATAACCTTGTTGGTGGCCTCGGCCTGTCCATTCCCTTGAGGATAAGCAGGTGTAGAGTACCTGTTCCTTATCCCTAAGCCCCCACAGTATCTTCGGAAGGCTTTATTGTCAAATTGAAGACCATTATCCGAGATCAGTGTGTGAAGAATTCCAAACCTTGTGACAATATTCCTCCAGATGAACCTCTTAGCATCCGTGTCCCTGATGTTAGCAAGTGGCTTAGCTTTTACCCACTTGGTAAAGTAATCCGTGCTAACGAGGAGCCACCTTCGGTTCCCTATAGCTTAGGGAAATGGTCCCACTATATCCAAGCCCCATTGAGCAAATGGCCAAGGGTTGGATAGTGGATTTAGGGCTCCCCTTGGCTGATGAATATTTGGGGCATATCTCTAACATTGGTCACACTTCTTTGTATAATCCTGGGAGGTTCTCTGCATGCTTGGCCACCAGTATCCCTAGATGAGGGCTCTATGTGCCAAAGACCTACCCCTTGTGTGACTCCCACATATTCCTTCATGTAACTCTTCCAACAAGGGCTTCACTGCCTTTGGATGTGCGCACAATAAATATGGTCCTGAGTAAGAGCACTTGTACAAATTCTGTTTTTCAGATAGCCAATAGCGAGGAGCACTTCTACGCACCTTCTTTGCCTCACCCTTGTCGTTGGTCAACAATCCCTGCTTCAAAAAAATTACTATGGGATCCATCCATCTCGGCCCCACCTGGAGGCTATACATCTCGATGAAGGGTCCCCTTGTAAGACTAGAGCTATCCATGTCCTCCCAATAACAACCCGAGGAAGATTTGACCCCAAAGAAGTGGCCAGCATTGCCAAGGAGTCTGCATAGGAATTTTGTCCCCTGGGGATTTGCTTTAGAACAAAGCTCTTAAACTGAGCTCGAGCATATCGTACCTTAGCAAGATATCCCTACATCCTCTAATCTCGGGCTTCAAACTCTCCATTGACCTGGTCGACCACCAAACGAGAATCAGAATACAAGTCCACCACATCTCCCCCAGTTGTCAGACCATGGCAGCTTTAGCTAACAGAGCCTCATACTCGGCCTCGTTGTTGGTAGCTAGAAAACCCAACCACAATGACTTCTCCATTATCAACTTCTCAGGAGTGATTAACACAACCCTTACACCTGCTCATTTTTGATTGGCTGCTCCATCAGTATAAACTTCCTAAGGGAGATCAACGATGGCCGATGTGGCCATAACTCCTAAGGCTTTACCTTCCTCAATTATTGAACCATCGGTAAATTTTGCCACAAAGTCTGCTAGGACTTGCCATTTTATAGCAGTTCGAGGCATGTACTTAACATCATAGGCTCCCAGCATGGTTCCCCACTTAGCAATTCTGCCTGTATAGTTCGATTTTTGAAGAAGAGCTTGCAAAGGTAGCTAGGTAAGCACCACGATAGTATGAGCCTGAAAGTAATGGAGAAACTTCTAAGTGGCATGCACAATGGCCAACACTACCTTCTCTAAGAGTAAATAGCGTGTCTCAGCCTCTTGTTAGGACTTACTGATATAGTAGACGGGCCTTTGGACTCTATCATCATTTCTGACCAAGACGAGACTGACAGCATAATCTGTGATGGCCAGGTACGCATACAACACTTCCTTCTTCTCGGGCTTGGAGAGTATTGGAGGGCTTGACAAATACTGCTTGAGATCTTCAAAAGCCGTTACACATTCCTCGGTCCACTGAAAGTCCTTCCACTTGTGAAGAAGCTAGAAAAAGGGACAACACCTGTCCGCAAATCGAGAAATGAACCTATTTAAGGCCGCTACCATTCCAGTCAATTTCTGCACCTCTTTGGGATTCCGAGGAGGATGCAAGCTGTTAATAGCCTTAATTTGCTCAAGGTTGACCTCAATCCCACGGTGAGTAATCATGTAGCCCAGAAATTTACCTAAGTTGACCCCAAAAGAATACTTAGAATAGGCGTAATTTATGCTCTCTCAAAACCAAGAATATCTCCCCTAAATTGGCCAAATGCTCTCCTACCTGCCTGCTCTTTACTACCATTTCATCAATGTATGCCTCCATATTCCTCCCAATTTATGACTCAAACATTTGTGTCACCATTCTCTGATACGTGGATCTTGCATTCTTGAGGCCAAAGGGTATCACCTGATAATGGTAGTTCCCATTAGGAGCATGAAAGACCGTCTTCTCCTGATCAGGCAATGACAGGGGTATCTGATGGTAACCTTAGAAGGCATTTAGAAAACTCCTGTGACATCCACCAATTAGTCAATTTTAGGAATGGGAAAGTGGTCTTTTGGGAAAACTTTATTCAAATCAGTGAAGTCCACGTAGACTCGTCACTTCCCATTCTTTTTCTTAATCACCACAGTGTTGGCCAACCATTCAGGATAGAAAATCTCCTTAATGGCTCCAGCTTGTTTCAACTTGTTTACCTCTATCCTTACTGTCTTGACATGATCTTTAGATGATCGCCGAAGAGGCTGCTTACGTGGTGTAGCCTCGGGATTCACATTTAGTTGTTGACATATAAACCCAAGGTCAATCCCTGGAACGTCATAAGTACTCCACGTAAACAGATCAATGTTAACCTTAAGAAACTTCACCAACTCTGTTTTTTCCAAGGGTGGCAACTGGGATCCCATCTGGAAATATCGCTCTTGGTTTTGCCCTATTACTACATTCTGTAGCTCCTCGGATAACTCTCTAGACACCTTGGTTTGCTGCCCGTTGCAGGGCCTTTTAGTTGCTATGAGACTAGACCTTTAATCATCGCAGTGGGATCCAAAGGCTGCCGTGTAATTGCCAACACTAAGCATTGCCTAGCCGTGGCCTGGCTACCCATCAACTCTCCCACTCTCCCTTGAGTAGGATATTTAACCTTCAGATGTAGGGTTGAGGACACAGCACCCATAGCGTGAAGCCAGGGTCTGGCCTAGATAGCCGTGTAGAGGGAAAAAGCTTCTACCACAATGAAGTTAACCTGTACCTCCTCATCTCTAGCTTGTACGGGTAACCTTATCATTCCGCGGGGGACTACCATCCTACCATCAATACCCACCAACGGTGAGTTATACCTTTCTAGGTCCTCAGGTTTCAAGTTTAGCCCCTTATACAAATCAGGGTACATGATCTCTGTTCAGTTTCCCTGATCAACTAGCACCCTCTTTATGTCATAACCACCAATCTTAATGGTAACACTAGAGCGTCATCATATGGCAGGAGAGTTCCCTCCTTATCCTTCTCAGAGAAACCTAGGGTAGGGGTAACTATCACCCTAGCTCTTTTAGGAGCCTGACCACCGGCCTTCAAGTCACAACCTCCACCCATAGACATAACCTTGGTACTCAACCCCCCATTATTTCCTGGCTTGGCAAAGATCACATTAATAGTACCCAACGCCGGCCGAGGAGCGCCATCCCTATGAAACTTAGCTTCTGAGTGCCTAAACTGCCCTATAGGCTGGTGCAAAAACTAATTGAGCTTCCCCGCTTTCACCAATTGGTTCAGGTGATCTTGCAGGGTTCTACAATCCTCTGTTGTATGTCCTCTGTACTGATGGTAGTGGAAATAGAGGCTTTGGTTTCTCTTGGATGAGTCCTTACCCATCTTATTGGGTCATTTAAAATATGGCTCACTCTTTATTTTCTCTAGTATCAGACACACTAGCTCTTTAAACAATGAATAGACCAATTAAGCTCCCGTGGATGACGTTTGATTAGAAAACTCTCTTTGGTGGCGATTACCCTGGTATCCACCTCCTCGAGGATCTCTCTTCTCTAGGAACATTTTAGCCTTACCCTTTCCCTGCATCTGGTCCTCCTCCACCCGCTTATACTTATCTATGTGATCCATTAGTTAGCGTATGTTCAAAGCGGACTTTATCGTCAACGACTTCCTCCACTCGTGCTCAGCAAGGAAGCCAACCTTAAAGGTTCTCATGACCACATCCTCAAAGTTCCCATCTATCTCATTATATATTTCCCAATACCTATCCGAATACTTCTTAAGGGTCTCCCTTTCCTTCATTGCCATAGATAGTAAAGAATTTACTGGCCTGGGGACTCTACTGCACATTATGAATCTTGCCCCGAAAGCCCTTGTTAGCTCCTCGAAAGACCCCACTAACCCCTTATCCAAGGTGTCAAACCAATGCATAGCTACTAGTCTAAGGCTACAGGGGAACATTTTGCACATAAGGGCTTCATTACTGGCATGAACATCCATCTTTTGACTAAAGTGGCTGATATGCTCCACAGGATCAGTCCTCCCATTGTAAATGGTAAACGTTGGCTGAGAAAACTGATAAGGAGGTTTGGCCTTGTTAATCCTCCTGATGAAAGGTGATTTAGAAATTTGCTGTAGGGCTTTACTCATTGCATCGTTAACCACCATGCCATAGTGGGAGGACATTTTCTCACGCTTATTACTACTCTTCTTCAACTTGTCCTAGTGCGAAGAGGCTGAATAAGACTCACTAGATGGAGTTCTAGACCTACGACAATATGAGCAATCCCTACTTCCCCTTGAACTATCACTTGGTGGGGAGGATGGACTCCTTCTATCACGCTCCCTACGCCTCAGCTTCCTGCATAGGCGTTCTACTTTTTGTTGCAACTTCTGCGTCTCCTGATCATGTGAAACATGACTCGCAGTCCTTGAGTGACTCCACTCAGTACGCTCAGTGTGGTAAGACTCTACCATAACGCTTGAGGTATGTTGCCTATCCTTCCTTCACTCCAAGTTAACAAACTGGTTCTCCCTTTGTGAGCCAACCAATTCTTCCCTATCCTGGCCTACATTAGCCATAACAACTCAGGACAAATCCACAACACTTTGTTGTTTCCTATAGATTGCGCCAATTGTAAGAATTAGAAAAACTGGTAGCCTAGACTCACTTAGAATAGTGGTTAGATCAGTTCAACCGTGACCCAAAACAGTAAATTTGTAAGAGAGGGAAACAAACAACAAGAGGAAGGCTCTGCCCGAGGATAAAAAATAAGGAAGAAAAAGAAGATGTAATTAAATGGATGAACTCCTTTCTCTCTACAAGTTGGCCCAAGGAGGCCACAGTTATACAAGAAATGTTACTGTTCACTCTTTTCTCTTAGTGTTCTTCTTATTTCTTTTGTATATCATGATATTTTTGTCTGCCTCCCTTTCTCTGTAAACCCTTTTTTTCTTATATACTCCTCCTTCTCTCACATCTCATCCTTCCATCTTTACCTAATTAATCTCCCCTCATGTCACTTGTCTCTTTTTACACCTGAAGAAGGTGGTAGAAGGAGTTTGCTTAGCTGTGACTTATACTGTTCAGGTCACTTCCTCATCAATGTAGCTAATAAAGCTGTTGCCCACCATTTAATGCGGGGGCAACAAGTTATTCCAAACTGGAAACTTCCCCTGTAGTAATTGATTCTTTTTTTTTTTTTTTTTTATAGATCCTTCTTTCCACTTGGAGTGCTTCAGAGTCCTTTGACTCAACCCTTCCTCTCCTTGGGCAACCTTCCTCCTCGGGCTCGTGGCGTCCCCACACCAATACTGCAACTCTTCAACTTCATCCTCGATCCTCAGGCACCCACAGATTTATATGTGAGTTTGATGAGTTTGTGATTTAGGTTTAGGGTGGGCTTGACAAATGAATAGTTAGGGAAGAAGCATAGGGGAGGAGAGAGAAGCAGATAGGAGAAGTGAAGAGAGAATCTGATTTAATAGGTGATAGAAAAAATTATTAAAAAAAAATACAAAGCTAAAATAACTGTGTAATTATGCACAGTTACTGTAACAAAAATGTATATGAATAGTGATATAGAGAGACTGATGTGAATAGTTTTTGAACAAAAATATGTAAAACTTACTATTTTTTTTTATTTTGCAATCACTAGTGCGATTGCTCTAAATAAAACCACTCATATGAATACTTAATGATATTTTAAAGTAAGAAGAACCACGAATGATGTATATATTTGTTAAGATTTTTTACACATAAATAATCCACTTTGGGAAATTCTTTCTGAAGTCAAAATTCCACATATGATTCACATGATGATTTTTAGTAGCTTGACAAATTTCTAGTACAAATCATGTAGATTTTGATATATTGATAAATAGACCCGATCAAATTATAACATTTTAAAATCTATACAAAAAAAGATATATGAACTTGAAAATTTAGAATTTAAGTTAAAAACATTATTAAATTATGGAGTTTATTATGTAATTATTTTTTACATTTTATTACTTAGACACATATTTTCAAGAAGAAATAAATTATTATTGTATTAAGTTTTTGAGCTACTTTTAGGATTTTTATCACTTTTGGAAATGTGAAAAATATTTTGTCTCTTTTTTTTTTAATATTTTTTTTAATCTTCGTTTTTCTTCTATAGTTTTTGAATCTTAAAAAGACATTGATAAAATAAGAATTGTAAAGGCATGGATTGGATCCTAAGCCCAAAAAGTAATAGGATTAAGGCCCACCGAGCTTGACATAATGAATTTATAGAGAGTGAGTTGGAAACTAGGCTCTGATAAGTTGGACAATGATTAAAGTGGATCCAGATGACAAGAAAAACCAAGATAAATAGGTTTTATACAGAATAACTCTTTCTCGTCTAAGTCCGAGGAGAATAGCTTTTATATATGTCTCTCTTAAGCTTGATTACAATTTTAGTTCTTGTTGCTACAGTGTTTTCTCTACAGATTCTCAGATAAACCTCTCCTCTTTCTTGCAGGATCTCTTACATTATATAGTCTCTTTCAGCTGATCTTGGCCCTCAATTTGTTGATTATGTAGGCCACTACTCGAGTGCTTGTTCCATCAAATGCCCTCCCTAATTTTTTGTGAGTTGCGGCAACCAAGACAGCACTGTTCATGGGTATTCTCTACATAAATGCAGCCAGGGGGTTTCGTGGGGTGCATTAAATGTGGTGGCAGCAACCATCCCTCCAGTCACATCAGGGTTAACCCCCTCTCTGAAATTCTTCCTCTACAGTGTGGCCTCCTCTGGTGATGTGCCATTGACGTGGCCATGGCTCGCCTTTCCGGCTTTACTGTTCGAGGGTATGGTCTCCTCGGAACTGCACTGGACTCTTTTGCCTCAGGTATGACACGTGGCATTACTACCTTATTAAATTTCTGTATCCCATAAGAATGATTTTCCTTTTCCTTTTTCAAGGAAGTTTTATACTTAAAGGAAATAGTCTATTAATTATTTAGTTATATTATATCTAAAAAATATATATAGAGGAAATCCATAAAAAAAAAAAAAATGAAATTTTAATATGGATGATGGAAAATTGATTAAACAAATGGTTTTAGAAATTATGGTAGGACAAGGTGGGAATTACTCCTGATCACCCCCGGGCTCTGCCCTTACATGTTACATATGTAAACTATAGTCTCTCTTAAATTGAATCACAAGTTAAACAGTGAGCAAGTCTATTGAGTATCTAGAGTTTATGAACTCAAAATATGTATTGTAGACTAAGATTATGAGATAAAAAAATCGCGTGTCCTAATCCATTGACTTATTTATCGAGACAAAAGGATAAAAGACTCCACTAAAACAACACTACTTACCTGGTCCACACTGACCATTATTGTGGCAAAAGGCTCAAGTGCGTTTATGATTGAAGAAGAAGGGGATCTATGTCTGTTTGGTATAACTTATTATTTAGCTTTCAAGAATGGGTTATTTAAAAAGTTGTATTTAGTAAAAGAAAAAGGGATTTTAAAAAGTTATATTAAAAAAAAAAAAGTAGTACACGGACACAAAAATAGTGTTTTATGGCCAACAAAAGTTTCACACATACACACTATTTTTTGGATTTTCATATATATATATATATATATATATATATACTCGTTTATATTTTCTTGACCAAAAAAAAAAAAAAAAGAGCACACACTATGAAAATGAAAAGGAAAAAATAAATAAATAAAGAAGAAAGCAAAAGTAATGGATGAGAACATGCAATAGTGTACAGATGCCTCCTTGGATGAATGATATAAATGACGTGCAGCCAAATAGTCAAGAAAAGAATGTCCTACTCTAGATTTGCAAGAACTTGAGCAGAGCACATACCAAAGACACTCGGATCTGGGATTCTTCCTAGATTTGGAAGAACTGAGATGTTCTTGTTCATAAATGATCAAATGTTATGAAATATTGTAAGAAGCCAAATGAAAAGTATCATAGTTATGTAATCAAGTTTTGTGGGAGGTCATATATGCATACTTTTATAATTGAGATTGGTCACTCTTCCTAGTGCTAATTGTGTATGTCTTGGTTGAATTGATCATTGAAACTTCACATTAGACTAAGGACTATCTCATAATTGATATCTAAACACATCACACTTGTCTATGTTCAATGAATGCCTTATTTATTTGTGTGATTGCACTTGATTAAATGTGTTGCACATGCTCAATCATATGTTGATCAAACACAATTTTTTTTTTGAGTATTTTTAATTGTTTTTGGAAAGTATTTTGTTTTGAAAAATATCAAAAATTCCAAAATCTGTGCAAGTTTTGGCGACTCATTCTCGCGGGTCAAGTTAGTCACGAGACCCCAGTCTCGAGCTTACTCAGAAGTTCTCGCGACTCTCTGGCAGGTCAGTCCTCTAGTCACGGAAAAGATTTAGAAAAATTTCAAAATTTTAGGGTTTTTGACAATTTCACGACTCAGTTTGGCGACTAGTTCGCGAGTGGAAGCTCCAGTCATGAGTTTACACAGAATGATTCACGACTTGCTTGCGAGTGGACCTCCTTGTTGCGAAAAACAATTGGACAAATTTTGAAAAATTTGTGTCAAGGGATTTTGGCGACTTGCTTGCGACTCATTCCAGTCGCGAAAATCGCGTGTTTTGCACAAATAGGGTTAAATCCATGACAGTTTTCAAAAATTTTTCAGTTTTCCCTCGCATCATGTGCACACACTTTGTCTTGTCCTCCTCTCCCTTTTCCAAAACCTCCATTCTCACTTACAAAACCTCCATTTTCTTCATCAATCCTTCATCAATCTTCAAGAAAAGGGATGTGTTTTCTTTTATTTCTAAAGTATTTCATGTTTCTTGCCCTAGATTTCTTGGATTTTGTATTTATGTTGATATTTGATAAAATATGATGTTTGAATATGGCTTTGATGATGTTTTGTTGAGTTTGGTTGATTTTGTTTATATAATGCCTATTCTACATGTTTTACATGATTGTTCTTCATTTTTGTGCATTATATCATGTTTGTGTTGTGTTGTGCATATCATGTTAATGATAAAATGTCTCATAGATGTTTTGTGTGTATCTTTGGATTCCATGGAATAAAAAGATTGTAGAGATAATCATGTTTCTTTGATCTTGAAACAACATATGATTATGTGGTTTTCCACTATGCCCTAGTTTGCACACATTTGCATTTGATGCACGCGCGCGCACACACACTTTGACATGATTGAGTGCTTAATGTCATGATTCTATAATGTTTTGATACTTTATGTCTTCACATGTCAATTTGTTTTTGAATTACTCTTAAAATTTCAATTTTTAGGGTTTTAATTCAAAACTTCTGCTTAAGGTACTAACTTGTTGCTAATCAAGTTTGTTGTCCTTTGTGTTTCATCTTGCTCTTTAATATTACTTGATACAGCTTGATAATGTCTCCATTCAAGATGAGAACTAGCTATTTCATGACAAAAAGGGAGAGATGGTTCATGATAGGGGGAGAAAGAGAGCTAGATCAAAGGGGGAGCATTGGAGATGAAGAGCAAGAGCAAGAAAAGAAGCCTATGTTTAATATTTTGTTTTAGCTATTTAAACTATGTTTTTTGTACCTTTGCTTATGTAGTTTAGTACTTTTAGTTATATGCATTTTCTTTAGTACTCCACTCTTGTGCCCATGTTGGATCTTATATCCTTGATGCAACTACCTTTGTGTTTTTGTGTTGGTTGAGTGTTGGACATGCAAATGATACTTTGCATTGAGCTTATTAGCTTGCATGTCTGGATGTTCATTCCATGTGTGAATGATCATTGTGGTCACTATTTATAGTGATTGTTCATGTTTGGTCAAGCCATGCTTTATTGCTATATTCTTTGTTGCTTGATCGTATTGTGCTTGCTCCATATGCATTTCAAGGTCTCTTCTTACAATGATCCTATTGTGTTATTGTTTTCAGGTAACTTGTCTGTATGGTTCAAGAACTTCACAGAATCTAGAGTTAGGTGTAAGTGAGTTTTGGAAATTGTTCCCAACTCACATTTTAAGTCTAGAGTTTGTTTTAGCATTTTGTCACAGAATAGTCAAAGGAGGGAGATTGTAAGGTTGAATTTATTCAATCATGTATTGGCTTTATTCTGTGCCAAATTTGCTTGTAATTTAGCAATTAGATACCCTGTATTTAGGTGGGAATTATGTAAGGGTAGTGTATGAGAGAGTGTGAAGAAAACTAAAGATGTGTGCACTAAAAGGAGTCTTGCGACTGGATCTCGCGACTAGCAAGTTGCGAAAGTGACACATGTGTGAAACATGTAGGAAGCTGAAGGGTCACGATAGATGGAGCACTACAGGACAAGAAGTACAGTTTGGCCTGGAAGTTATCTCACGACTCAAACTCGTGACTCATTCCAGTCTCGAGGCCAAGTTGGCAGAATGCCCTGTTTGGATAAAAACTGACTTTTCACATTCCTCACGTACCCTACTATAAATACCCTCATACCCAAGAAATGTTGAGAGCTTTCAGAGAGAGTTTTGAGAGAGAAACCCTAGAGAAAACCAAGATTGACTCATCCACAATCTTTGCCTTTTGATTCTTCAAATTCCTCTACTTTCACCCTTTCCATTTACATATCCTTGAGAGGTATATTAGCCAAATCCTTATCTCACCATACCCATATCAGTGAAGAGGTCTTTTGGTGCTTGGGAAGCAGTTCAGAGATGACCAACTTGTTTGGTTGATGCAATGTGCTTATTGCGGGATCCGAAAAACTAAATAAGATAAGGTTCGGCGTAACCCTGTTGGAGCAAGAAGTTTGGAGGGCTTAGGTGCATTGGGTAGATTAGGCTTGGAGGCTTTATTGCTATTCATGTATCCCAACTTTATTCTTTAGTGGATCATTTGACTGCTTGGAGGGTGGCAGAGAGGTTTTTCGTTGAGTTTTTCGGTTTCCTCTTCGATAACACATCGCCGTGTTATTTTTGTGTTTGCATCTCTCTAACCCTCACTCTTACCATTTAATTGTTGCTGTATTGTGATTATTTATGGTGTAGATTTGTTCACTTGTTTGGGTTTTTGCTTGTACCATTATTCTGCGCATATATTGTTTGGGTATAAGCTTGTGTTGGTAATATTGAAATTGGGGGTCTAAATGTTTATTGGTGTTTTATACGCTATTTGAACTTTCACAATCAATTATTTTTATTATGAATTTTATTACTAAAACAAGTTGGAGTACATCAATTTAGATCTGCTATTATAATTTGGTGACATTTAGATATAAATTAAGACCAATGTCACCGTAGTGGAGAGAACTGCAACAAAGGCACCAATAGTCAAAGATAAAGCAGAGCTAGGACTCGGAGATGCAGCAACAGTAGAGTTTAGCTTTAGAACATTGATAGAGAACTTCTGGCCACGTTTACAATGGACATTGACTGTGCAGAAGAAAAAATAGAGAGGTTCACTGGTGTTAAGTGTTAGAACAAATGGGCTACCTATGACTATTGCGGGATCTTTTGAACAATTATCTTATTCAGCTGCAGTATGTGACATTCGAACAGTATGCGACCCAGTCCAGTTAAATGCTGTTCATCACAATAAAATAGATGCATATATCAATCTCTTTTTTATTTTTTTATTTTTGGGTGACCTTCCTTTCTTTTACAATAAAGGCTAAGTAAATATAACCCGCAAATATATATATATATATATATATCCAATAAATAGGATGATATTTTTCCGACCAATTTTTCTAATCAAAAGCTAGAATTATATTCACTGCAACAATTTGAAAAACTTTTAGAGACTTTGTAAATTAGGCCACCAAGGATGCAAGAAATTGCGATGTCTGGTTAAACTATACAGACTTAATTAAATTTTGTTTGAAGTGGTTTGAAAAGAAAATTTTGCATGATTGATTAAAACTTCATAAAAACTAGCGCAAGACTCGCGCAATGCACGGACTACTTTTATATGTAAAATCATAAAAATATTATGACAACTCCATAGATAATTAAAATTAAATAAACTGCTTTTTTTTTAAATAAAAATGAAAAGGAAAAAAAGAAAAAGGGAAAAAACTTCCCATTTTTTTTAATTATTATTATTTTTAAAAATGATGAGAAACTCCCTTAAAATTGAAGGTGTGTTTATGCATTAAATATGGTCAAATGAAGAAAATACAAAAAACCTCAATTATACAAACTATGTTGTCACGATTATAGGATTCTTATTATAGCTATCCAAATTAAACTACACAGAGGACAACTAATTTCAAGAATACATACAAAAACCGCACAAAAGATATTAGTTGGGGTAAGGAAAAAAAAAAAAAAACCAAAACTCTTGAAAAAGTTAAATTGTAGAGTTTTATCAATACCAATCACTGTACTGCCCCATAAAAAACTAAAAGATGGTGGCACTAAATAAAAGTTACATTTGTGAAATCTCACAGAGAAATCTACAGCTACCTACTCTTTTCCTAAGCCATGTACATTAGTTGATGCTTTTTAGCACAATCCTTTTCCATAAATTTCTTGAAGCATAAGGATATTGACAATTTTTGCATTCTTCTAAACTTCACTAATGCATTTTCTTATTTGTCTATGGCTCTTTCTCGACTACTCTCCTACTCCTAATAAGGATAGAGAAGATGAAGGGAAAAAAAGACAACAAATACAAACGTACATGAGGCATTTTGAAGTAGAAGCCACACAATCAAACAGCCACGCCATCCTTCTCGAAAGGATAAAATGGAGGAAGTCGTGGTGGCAAGAACTCCATATCAATGTGGCTCGTGACTGAATCATGATTCTTCCTGGGCAGCGAAACTGTTGGTGTGTTTTTCACATCTACCTCCTGTTCATTCTGAAACTATGGAATTACACTTGTTCTTCCATTGCCTTCAACATAACTATCTCTTGGTTTCACAACTCTCCCTCTTGGCATAGCTAAAGATATTCAAAAAGACAATTTTCATTTAGAACACAATAGAAGAGATAAGGAAATTTCTACAATTTAAAATAATAAGAATGGACATTACATCATATTACATCCCTATTATTCTATACATAGCATCTTATAGAAATTTACCAACTTAAAAGCTCTGCAAAGATTATTATGGTTTTGACACAACCAATTAATGGTAACCACCCTTCATACACTATATACATCATTCATAGCAGGTTGACAATTTTCCTTGAGCATTAGTGTGTACATGACTAAATCTAAGAAAAGAGCAACAAATATAATGCACTTTAAAGAATATCAGACAATCTGACATATTATTGTCTTATAAATGCAAATAGGGTTAAAATTCAATTCAATAAACATAAATGATAATAATATAGTGTACGGGTGGGGCCAAGATTTTCTGGACTTAAGCAACTAATCCATTCTCTGCCATGGTTTGTAATTCGACCTTCTCTCAGCAACAATTTGCAATTCGAACTTTGTGATAAATATTTGTATTGTAAATGTTATTGATAAATTATTATGGTTCTTTATTCTTATCTTTTTGCTTAACTTTCAGGTGTATTGGTAAGAAACGATGCTTGTGCTTTCTGCATGTGAGTGTGTTTACAATAACGAAGAGGTGAAATTCAATTCAGAGACAGAAGGGTCTTGTTTTATATATAAGATCCTTATAAATGAGAAACAAATAAAATTTTATATATACGATCCTTATAAATGAGAACAAACAAATATTATAAAGCAAAATATTACAGTCATCATAATGTGCTATACATTTGGTTTAATAAGTATTACAAAAAAAAATTAGTCATTCTTATATCTTGAAGCTTTATCAATGCTTTCCAAGAATCTATTTCCTCCGATTCTTAGGTTCCTCTTTCCACAACTTCTCAAGCTACTCAACTCTTCATCAAGTTTTTTATAAGCATTTGATATCTTAATCTAAAACACAAATAGTCCAGTTTCAGATTCTTCCCAGAAATAAATTGCCAATAATGACGCAGCAAAAAAACAAATAGAGACTAAGGTAGAAAACTAATAAAGACTTATCACTGCTACGGTGCTACCCTTGAATTGATGAACATGGGCATCTAATACAACAAAACTACTCAAAACTGACAAAGCCCATGGAAGAAACGACTTTCCCAAGGAAACAATGGCTTAAACAGAATGAAACCCACTTAGGATCCACTTCACACAATCATCTAAATGAAAAGAAATTTTAAAAACAAAGTCTTATCAATCAGCAACACTGACTCAAAAAAAAAAAAAAGTGTGTGCGATTAACACAAATCTTATTATAATCCCAGAGAAAACTTAAAAATTTGCATATAAATCTAAAAGTTTCTCAGCCTTAAAAAATTTCAAACTAAATCCATCCAATAAAAGATCTCAACCACAAATGAAAAGAAAATTGCGTCAACAAAAAGAGGAACAAAATTTTTCAAGTTAACTAAAGGAGAATGCAAAATTATGTTTGCGTTTGCCTTGAGAGAGAGAGAGAGAGAGAGAGAGAGAGAGAGAGAGAGAGAGAGAGAGAGAGGAACTTACATGTTGGAGGAGGGGAGGCAAAAACAAATGAATGAGAGGAATAGGGGCAGAGCGTGCGTCTAAAAGAGGGAGAGGGGTAGAGCGTCTCGCTGAGTTTTTAGGGGACTTGGGCTGAGTTTAATTTAAAGTAAGGGGCAGAGCTTGAAGAAGCGAAGCGAGCCTTTAGCTAAAATTCTCACCCTAAACTCAAATGAAAACAATTAAAGATTTTAGAATCTTTACCTGCTTCTCCTATGATATAACCATAGCCCTCAAAACAACTTGGGTGCAAGTCACAACTAACTTGGTTGGGATTTCAAATGGTGTTGTTTGGTAAGTTTCAGTTTTAAGCATTAAGTTTCAATTTTGAGTGAGACTTTTTGTCAAACACGTGGAGTACATATTCTAAATGGGAATGAAAAGAATGTTTACAGCATGAATACACCCAAAAAATGCATGTAAATTAAGCACACTACAATTGAACATTGACAGAAGTGAAGGAAAAAACTTCAAAATAATCCATAATGAAATTTAAGAAACATTACTTAAGGCAATCCCTTGTATATTTTCCCTGTGTAACAACTTTAAAGAAATCAGGAAAGTGGACACATATTTTGTATTTGGTTGTAACCCATGACTTAAATGAAAGAAATTTTATGTAACAATGATCATAGAGTTAGATATGATTGAAGCTAAATTCTTTACAACTTTGATTCACAACAATAAACAACAAGGTATCTAATAGTTATAAAAGATGTTGTCTCTATAGAGAATCATCCGGAATGTCACTGTTATACACACACAAACTGCTATTTAGCAATCCCTTTGCTAAAGATTAAAGGATCAAATCTAGGAAAAGTAGAAAGCAGGCATAGAATCTTAGAATTTTTTTTTTAACAAACAGTAAGGATTTATTAACTGAGAACTAGCCTCAAACACCTATCAAGCACTATAACTGAAATTTCAAAAACCCTGACTTTAAACTAAACGAATTTAATTTGGAGAATGACCAGAGAGTACCAAATTTGTAAAAAATAATTCATATTTCATACCTATAGATCTAAGAAAGAAAGGAAAAAGAAAATTACTGGTGGTAGTTCTCACTCTATCGCTATATGGTCTTACGGTGTTGATGGTCCATAGATTTTTCTTCTATGGCAAGGCTACTGACGGTGTAGGACTCAATCATTTTGTGTTTTAAAAACCCCAAACAAAAACAAATCAAATTTGAACCTATCCAACAGGAAAACTGAATCAAAAGTAACATTTCATACCCAAATAAATATTTTTAGTGATCTCTGTAATCTAAAAACATAAACAAAAAATAAAACAAAAGCAAATATCTGAAATTGAGAAAACAATCATTTTGATAGAGATTCCAAAAACCCAAAACAAAAATGAATCAAATCTAAACCTACACAACAAAAACACTCAATTAAAAGTATCGTTTTATACTCAAACCTACAAAATTGGGAAAAAAAAGTACCGTTGTTGATGTCAGTTCCGGGGATCTGGTGGTCTAAATCTGTCAAGGGAACGGACAGTGTATGGTTCAGACGAACTCTGGCTCTTTCTTTGCTTCCTTCTCTGTGTCGAATTTCATTGCCCTTCCCTTTCTCTGCTTCTTGCTTCTCTATTTCTGTTTTCATGTACACTTAAATTTTTAACCAGTTATTTTTTGTTATTTATAATGGGAGGGTTTTAAACGGTGTTGTAGCATTCCCAAACAACATAATTTGTCACATTTTAACTTATACGTGAAAAAATTTTAAGTGGTCTTTTTTCCGAACATGGCAGCACCTCCTTAGTTAGTCTATGCTCAATAGAAATGATTCAATGCTAATACTGTCATAGCCTAAATATAATAATATCTTAAAATCTATTGAGGTCAGTGTATTCCTATTAATTGGCTTCACATATAAATACTCTTAGAAACTGTGTACTGTACATGCTATTAAAAAAAAAAACAATTGTCAAATTCTAATTTAGTTGTATTGTTATGTAATCTCCATTATTTCTCAAGTATTGAACCACCAATAATTTTTATTTTCAAAACTTCTTGTTATAATTCATCAAAAACAAATATTCAAAACTAAGATTATAAGTAAACGTTTGGTTAAAATTGAAGTGAGATTGCTATCTAAAATTCAACTCCCAACTATGCTCTCTAAAAATACAAAAAAAATAATAGTAAAAATTATCCCTTGTCACCAGGCAAATAGTCACACCTATCCACTTCATATGTGCAAATAATAAAAAAAAAAAAATGATAAAAGATATTTCCTATGATTAGCTGCAGCTAGCTTGCCTTGCTACCCAGTCAAATCAGAGGCCTCAAGAAGGATTAGATTTCCAGCACATAAGAAATATTAGATTAGCCATTTGCTTGATATTGATTATCATTAAGAAGATGAATTGGAACTTGACCTTTTAGTTTTAGAAGCACTTTTCTATAGTAATTTGAAACTCTTTTTAAAATAGACCGTGAATTTAAGTATAACTTACTTTTCCTAGAATGTAAGGAACATAATTTTATTCAACTACAACAACAGAATTGATCATTTTCACCAAAAAGTCTATAAAAACATCCAACAACATTTTGAGATCTTTCTCAAAAAAAAAAAAAAAAAAAACATTTTGTGATATAGCACATGAAGGGAAGAAATAATAAATAAACCTATGAATTAAACAAATTACTTATCAGAAAAAAGAAAAAGTAAAAGAAAAAAGAATTAAACAAACTGTGGGCACATATAAACAAAAACAGAACACTCACTGAAGAGTCAAGCGTTTAATTTCCTTAGACAATGTGGCTCAAGTCAAGTCACACAAAGGCTTGAAATGAAATTGTGATATTTCATAGCAAATATTGAATAAGTCACACATACACACATAGGATCTTTAATTCAAGACCTCAATCTTTACCAAGCCCCTATAAGGGGGAGGAGGTGCCAATTAAGCTAAAGTCACTAACCAAGGATTGAATAATTACAAAAATGAAAAATATCTGAATCTAAATTAAGCCAATTCAAGGTTAAAACCCGAATATAAAAAAAAATTAATAATAAATAAAAAACCAATTTTCACAGCAAATTCAACATAGAAAGTTAGCAATAGCATGTACACAGCAGACTCAAATAGTGAAAAGTAAAAACTGTGATAAATGGAATTACGCATTTACTTTGAATTGTAAGTTTGTAATAGACACCCAGTAAAGAAAATTGCCAAAAAAGAAACCTCAAATGATTCCAAATTCTCTACCAATGCCTAAATATGGAATTATATAAATGAAAAAAACAATACAATTTAACATACTTTCTACTTGTTAAGAATAGTAGGGATCAAGTCCAAATCACATTACTTATAATCAACCAATTTTGCCTTTTGTAAACCTAATCCTTCTCATCAATTAAACATAAACTCTCAAATTATATAAACAGAAAATTATATAATCAGACCCACGGTCTCTTCCAATTAACGGTATTTTTGTTTTAAATCGTGAGGGGTTTCCCTGATTTTAACAAATAGAGAGGAAAAAGGTTATGAATCCAAATTCCTAAATTGATAGTAAAAAAAAAAAAAAAAGCAAATATCTACAAACATTTTGATAGAAAACCCTAAAACTCAAAACAAAAACAAATCAAATCTAAACCTACCCAACAAAAAAACTCAATTAAAAGTAACATTTCATACCCAAATCAAAAAAATGCAAAAAGAGAAAATTTACCAGTGTTGGTTCCAAAGATTCGAGTGGTTGATCCTAACAGTTTCTTTCTGTGCTTGCTGTTTCGATGGTCTAAGTCTGGCCAGGGCAAAATCCCTAATGTTACCACCAAAAAATATATAGAGAGATAATTTGAAACCAAAACATCCAAAGAAAGAGAATCAACCCATCTAATATTTTTTTTTAAATGGGTATAAGAAAAACCCTAGAAAATTAAGTAAGGGGAACTGTCGGTTTTGAATTCAAAAACATAGAAATTGAAGACTAAATATTCTAATTCAAATAGGATAAGCAATGGTAAGGAGTTTCAATATTTCAAACTACAAAAACAGTATTTAAAGAGGAAGGGAGTACGCTGACCTTCCGTACAAAAAAACAGAGACCATACCGGTGGAGGATACGGTAGTCAGACGGTGGCAAAGCCTGACTTTCTTCTCAGATTTTTTTCTATCCACCATCTACGACAGACCGAAGTTCTTTCTCTATCGTTCTCTTTCTCGGTTCTCCTTTTCTTTCTGCAGCATATCTGTTTTGGGAAGTATGGCGTTTGTGTCTTTGGGTTTGCATCTTTTTTTTTTTTTTTTTTTTTTAAATAAGCGGGTTTGGGTTTTTATATAACCGTTTGATGAGGAGGAGTCTCCCAAACGCACCGGTACTTGGTTTTTTCAAGGAAGAACTGTTTACGTGTCAGTTTTTTAAAGGGGTATTTTTTCTAACGTGGCAGCACCTTCTTAAAGGCTTCTGCTTTTATATATAGTACTAGCTTATAACCCGTGCAAATGCATAGGATCTAATACTACATATAAAAGCAGAAGCCTTTGAAGAGGTGCTGCCATGTTAGGGAAAAAGCCTATCTAAAATACAAACACGTTTAAGTTAAAAAGTGATGAATTACGATGTTTCATAATGCTAAAACACCATTTAAAAGTCTCTCATTATAAATAAAAAAAATTAACTAGTTAAAATTAGATGTGCACCAAGTTAGAAATAGAGAAAGAGGCGATGAGGACACGGAGAGTAACAGAGAAAGAGAGGCGATGAAATCAAAAAGCTTCAACAAAACGATTTTGCAGACCCAAAACACAATTAACCACAAAACAAAACCCAATTCTCTTCTAAAAACTAAAATTAAAACCTGTAATTCCTCTCTCTTCTCAAAAACCCGAAAATCAAAACCATCTCCTTTCCCCAAAATCAAAATCCAAAACTTAGATGAGAAAGAAGTAAACGATTAGAGGTGCTTTTCTCATGCAATCTCCGATTTCCTCACACAGTGTTCACCGATTCTTTAGACCAAACTCAACCTCATTTTTATAATTGTGCTGATTGTTTGTTTATAGCATCATCAAAAGTACACTTCTTTTTTAATATAACATCATCAAAAGTAAATAATACTTCATCATAATAATATATATTAACATAATTTGAATAACTGGAAAAAATTAAACTTACAGCAGGAGAAAAACAAAAACCTTTCTTCATAACATCATAAAAATTTAGATTCATAGCTCAAATAACATTTATACTCCTAAAATAAACCAAAAGTCAAATAATTTAACGCTTTGTTTATGGACTTCATGCTTTCTCTGTTAAAAGTCTTTATGGTTCTAATGTTGTCAGTGTCAGTTCGTTTAGACCCCTTAACCCAACAGATTAACCTAGAGAATTAGCCAAGTTATTAACTTAGGTAATTTAATTAAACTAGGTTAACACAAATAAATATAAAAACAATAAAGCAGCGGAAAATAAACAACACAAAGATATGATGACCCAGGAAACCACACCGGTAAAAACCTGGGGAGGATTTGACCTAGCTATCCTCAAGGTAAACTGAATCCACTATGAAAGAATTGAAGTTTACACAATAGACTTAGACCACTAACGTCATATTGCTACCTGCCTGTAGGAAACTTACTACCATGACCCCATGATAGCTCCGAGATCCACGGACTCCTTCTTTCCGGAATTCTTCAGCAAATCCACAAGCGCACCTGCTTGTATATCTTTGTGCTCTTTGATTCTGCAACTGTAACGATCTACACAACTCTTGACATAAATCTCAAGTTTGTAAACCCTAAGTGTATGTGAAGGTAAACACCTCTAGATCTCACAATGAGATTCACAAACACAGCAAAACAGAACTCTAAAAACGTGGCTAGGGTTTTCCCTTTTATACTTAGGGCAAACATAAAACCCTATACATTAAAACGGGCTTGGGCTGAGTTGGAAAATTCTGCAGAAAAACGTTCTGTGCAATTTTCGATCGATCGAGTCTAATTTTCGATCGATCGAGTCTCACAGAAAGTTACAAGTAATTCTGCATAAAAACTCGATTCCAACTTTACAATAAACCCCATACTTTGAGCAAGTCTAACACACGACTCAACATTGTTTTGATCATGGTTTGCCAACATACAAAATGAAGTTCTAAATACATTAGATCCTAGTCTTTAGAACCTAACAGTCAGCAACCAAGCCATTGAGGATTTTTTTGCATACTTGGACATATCAGAAGATTCAGAACAAAATGTTAATGTTAAATTGATTCCAAATGAAGATCACATACAAATGCAAAATTAGTTCTACCATCTAAAATCTAGATTACATGAATGAGCATTAGATAGCTCTTATCTGATATGAATTACATATTATGTTAAAGCTCTAAGTACATTCTATAGTACTGCTTACATTTTTAGAATACTTTGGTTTGATATTGCAGGGACATTATCACAACTTTGGAGATTGGTACCTCTCTCCTTGCTCATGAGATATGTACTGAGTAACCTGATTCACGTGAGCATAAAGCATTATTGTAAATCAGTATAATAGAAAATAGTGTCCTCTCCTCATACATTCAATTGTTCTTCCATGTGTTCACAAAAAATAAAATAAAGGTATCCATGTTTGAGTTCTTAACTAACATCTCCTATCCATGTATAAGAACTGTGTTTTGAAGCATATTGAATGCTAAATATTTGTTGAAATTTCTGATAAAAAATCTAATAGCCTATGTGCAAACAAATATTAGCTACTACACATTGCCAAACCATTTGGACCAACTTTATAACAATTCATTTGTTATTGTCTCTTTTACTTTCCACAAAATTTTAAAACATGCATGCCTAAGCGATTGAGATGCCCTTGTAAGAAGAGAAGATTAACAAATTAGTCACAACTGAAGTAAAGTTACTGAAAAAGGGATAGTTGTTCCCTAAAACCAATTAAGAACCCTTTCACGTAATTATGGAAAGGGAAAAGCTAGCCCAAAATACAAATTTGATATATAATAAATGGCAGAAGGAAAAGGGAAATGAAAAATAAAAATGTTTTTATGTTAAAAGTAGAAAAACAATTTTAAAATAGCCCTAAATCCTAATCACAACACTTTAACTCCCAAAACTCCCAAAAGATCAAAGAAGATTTCACAAAACTCCAGGACATATATCACCTGCAAAATTAATCTTATAAACTATATAGTAAATGAGACTCTAATGCTGAAACAGGGTGCTACTGCTTCTATTTCTAACATTTTAATTCCTTGTTTTCTCTAGTAGAGAACAGGGTTACTATAAGTCTATAAATGAATCTAGTAAGTAGTGTAATGAAGGATCATACTTTAGAGATAGATGATCGCCATGAGTCTCTCTTAAAATGGATGGGCAGACTATAATAACTTTGTCATGAATCATCTACCCATTGAGAAAGTATCAAACAGGGGCCAAAAACACCCTTTCGCAGACCTTTTCTTTTAAAGGGATAGGTAATAGGTCATACATACAAAACCAATGGATTTGTGGCAAACTATGATGAAATAAAGCTTCAACACCCCAAGATTTATAAAATACTAAGTTTAAAAGGTAAATTCCCACAGCCATGAACTATATATTATTCTAAAGATCTGTAATGGCATATTGTCCCTATTAAATGGCGCTAATCTTGAATTTGCATGCTAACCCACCATTCAACAAACCCATAAAAACAACTACAATAAAAAACTCACAACCCAAATTCAATACCAAGGCTTAAAAAGATAAATTGTTTTTTTAAGACCCAAATGTAATTAGAGCAACAGATGATTTTTGAATGTTCCTTAAATCCTAAATTAGACACTTTGTTTGTGCAGTTATGCCAACAATCCAAGTCTTGAAGCAATTAAGTTAATGAACAAACATCATGCACCAGGAGACACTCTAGACAACCTTAAAAACTGTTATAAATCCGGGTATGATGCTGTGAGAAAGTACACACCAAGTGCTTTTGTGATCCTCTCAAACTAGTTGGGGAATGTTGATCCAAAGGAGCAATGGCCCCCTTAGTTTTGTAAACTAATCTTATGTAGTAGTGGCAGCCACTGCTATTGTTTGGTATAAATCTTTCCTATTTGGACAGAACCTAAGACCAAGACCACTTTTAATTAGACCCAAATTCACTGAACTCACAATTCAGTCTCAATGATAAATTTCAAATTTGCAGAGAATATCCCAAACTCTAATCTCAATGCACAAACCCACCATGAAATAAACATTAAGAAAATCAAACTACCTTCTCAATATCCCTTAAAATTTCAAATACATAATCTCAAAGACCATTGTGATTCAATTCATCTCCTTTTTACTATATAAACCTATCCTATTTGCAAAACCTGAAATTGTCTTCAAAAGTTAAATACCAAAACGTTAAGACCAAGTCAAAGTTCAATACTAATCCCACCACCAATAGTCTACTAAATCAGTAAAAATATCTAACATATGACCTCATATTCATAGATCCACCTCTAAATCAAACCCAAACCCACAATTCAAAAGAAACCAACTGGGGAGTGTATGGGGAGTTGTAATAGCAGGGCAGAATATGAAATTGCAAAAAGTGTACCCATATCTCCTTGCAATCAAATTCTATTGCAAGTTGGACTACAAATTTGGTTATACAGAACAAAGTAAGTTTTCTTATGCATTCACAAACTTATATACTTCTAATTCAAGTAAAAAATTCAAGTAATTAAAACATAATTAAAAAAATTTAACAATAAAGAAATGTTAGATCCAGATGGAAGTTTCCATGCAAAAAAAAAAAAAAAAAAACCTTAATACATGAATATTAATAGAAGTTCAAAGCCCTATAAAAGCTTAAATCTCTTAAAACAGTACACCAATATAAGAAATTTGAGTGGTTTATTCTATCTAGGCACAAAGTTAAAAGTAACCTCCAACTTTTTATAGCTTTTCCAGGCCTTCAAATGCTTTTATATGTCTATATGTCTTTCATCAAGCTCTCTGATCCGTTCAACCTCACCCTTTGATATTTCAAAATTAATATATGCCTATCATTAAACAAATAAATGCATTATTACTACCAGTTTTCTCAAAAGTAACATAATCAACATGCTTTAAAAAAAATGCTAAAGCTTTATTACAATCTAGTCAAATTGTAATAATAGTAACCAAAAAAATGGTTGTTGCATCTGCAAAATTTTGATATATCAAGTGAAAAAATAAATCAAACAAAAAGACAGCCCCTATATAGGGCACATAAATAAATGAAAGAAGGAATATATTCTGTGCATTTTGGGTACTTATTTTTTATATATAGTGAAATTTGTAAGAGAGATGAGAGTAATATAAAAGAATGTGTGTTGATGAGAAAAGGAGGATCAGAAAACCAAAATATCAAACTATGGTCTGTAATCAATCATAAAAACAAATATTGGAGTATAAAATCTACTCTTATTAGAAGATAAGTTTAATTCACTTATGCAAACCCGTATGCAAAAACCAAGTCCAAGTTCAATACCACTGCCACCACTAAATCAGTAAAAATCTCCAATGTAAGATCACATTCACAGACCCACAATTTTTTTACGAATACAATTTCAAAAACACCAAGCCACCTCTAAATCAAACCCAAATTCACTGAACTAACAATTCATTCTCAATGACAAATTAAAAAATTTGTAGGGAAAATCCAAACTCTAATCTCAATGCACAAAGCCACCAAGAAATAAATCATAAACAAACCAAACCTACTTATCAGTTTCCCCTAACTTTCGAATACATAATCTTAAAGGCCATTGTAATTCAATTTTATAGAGAAAAATATAGAAGGGTTCCAACTTGGGAGCCCTATAAGAATTAGAGGCTAAAAGTTCATTTTAAGATTAAGTTTCATATTCTTCCAAGAAGAGAAAAAATGATTATGAGGAGATAGAAATAGGAATTTACAACCAAACTTTCTATGTTGGATTACACGGCCACTGTCATAGATTTCAATAATAAAATTTTCTATTTTATTTACAACGCAACATGCCATGGTTGAAAAACATACACAAACACAGATATTAACCCAACACACACTCAATGTTGCAACTCTGTCACCCAAAACAAATCAAGAATTGAAGTGAAATGAACCCAAATACTCATCTAATCTTCTTCATCTCCAGGGTAATATAACCTTGGATTGTACAACTTCTTTTTTTATTCAATTTCAATTTCAATTTCAAGGAGATGGAGATGTTAGGATATGTGCCCTTAAATCCTATTGTATGATGCTATGTATGATATTATGTATGACATTATGTCAGAAATGATGTATGACTTAATGTTGTGTTTAATAAAGTTGTTTTATTCTTATCTAAAATAATGGTAACATGAATATTCGGACATTATCAAATAGTCCATGAGATGCATAGTATGTGATTTAGTCACAGAAGATATAGATCACAAGTTCTTTGTAAACTCAGAATTTTGGTTCGTAGTCGGTGATGAAATTGGGCATTTCATCTGCGAAGACTATAACATATTAACTACGATGATTTGTCTTGATCATGGAAGTGGTGACTTCTAGTTAATATGTTGATATGTTTTAAGAGTTAAGACATATTGAACTAGACCGCTGTGAGATTTATTATTCTCCTAACGACTGTCAAATGAATAATAAATCTCACGACTTGTATTCACATGAACTCTTAATCCTGAGAGAATAATGGACCTGATCATGAAATGTAGGTTGCTTTGATATATCAGGAGTGAGATCTAATGTAACGATCAAAACCTCAGTATGTTGGGCAGCCACATTTAGTGTTGATGGAACATATATTCTCAAGATGGAATTCATAGTCTCTTAACGGAGATATAAAATATTCCCTTGAGATAAGTTTAATGGGTACAATTATTCAGAGAGTTAGGCCTAACCACTTTAGTAAGACTAAAGTATATATTTATGAAATTGGATTTTATAAATATATGGTGAATAACTCAAAAGGATTAAACCGGGTACTCAAGGATTAAGATGTAGTAATTTACAAAGTGGCAGTCTATATTCATGACTTTGTATTACTACGAATATTTTATGAAGAGGTTGCATGTATAATAAAGTCTTGGGATATAATTTATTAATGAGGGCTAGAGTGCAATTATATTTATATAGTAGTATTAAATATAATTAATGGTAACTTTGGACTTGTCAAGAGTTGACAGAAAAGCCCAAGGCCCATTGGAGCTAGTGTCTTATTTGTTCCCTTTTGGTCCCACTCCAAGCCACACACACTAAAGCCCAATTGGGAAGGCCCAAAAGGCTAGCCCAATTAGATAATCAGTTATGTGGAGAGAAACATACAGAATTTTACATAGACTAAAATGGTTTGTATGTTTTATCATAATTATGGTAATGAAATAAGGAAGAGAGACACTCTTTCATATTCTCTCTAGAAACAAAGAACTGATTGAGAGACCACACATCTTGGGCATCAAGTGGAATTGGAGTGAAGATTGAAAGTGTTCCCGAGTAACATTCTTCATTCGGTTTTGAATTTCACCGCATCAAGGTACACTCTCTTGTTCTTATATTCTGAAACCTACATGGTGCATGTTATCAATTGCGAATGAAGTAGATCCGTTTATTTTCCACTGCGTATGTTTTGTATTCGATGCAAACATGTATATTTCCCAACAGGAGAGTCATTGTTGCATCAATAAAAACCTAAAGAAACAAATTTTTAGAATTAAGATACAGAAGAAAACAAATAGGGTAGAGACAGAAAGCATGATATCATAACCTAAATATTACCTTTTAAATCACGTTCTCTCATATTTCTCTGTTTTTGCCCTTTCCAAACCTAAATCATATATAACCCCAAATTTCAATAAATCAAATCAAAACCTAATGTTACCCAAATACCTAAATAAAAATCAATCCAACCAAATTTTTCAAAACTAATTTATATTTCATACCTATACCCATACCCAGATCTAAGAAAGAAAGAAAAAAAGAAAAACTTACTGGTGGTAGTTCTCTTAATGTCTGTTCCTTCTAAATTTGGGAAAAATTTTGAAAGAAAAAGAATAGGTACCCATCAAAAGCATGTCGTAATGGATGGGGTAGACTCCTCTTCATTCTTGACACTTCATCTTCCTTACTTCTTATTCCGGTGAAAGAAATTAGCGGACAGTTAGATGAAGAAATCCGATAGGAAGTGAGAGACATCTTTTCATTCTTGATTGCAAACTGCAGTTTTTGATGATCTCTCGATATCACTCTACTTCTCCGTTCTCTGCCTCTCTATTTCTCTGTCTCTCTTTTCTCTCGGTCTCTCTTTCTCCTTACTTTGTGTAGCAAACTTTTTTTTTTTTAAGGGTCTATTAGTTTTCTTTTATACCAAGAGGCTCTAAACAGTGTTTAACGTAGTCAAGCACTATAATTTATCGCTTTTAAACAGTGTTACAGCGTTACCAAAGAATGTAATGTATCGCTTTTTAACTTAAACATGTCTGAATTTTAGATAGGCACTTTTCTTTTTTGTCAGCACCTCCTTAATTGTAGGAATCAACTTTCTCTTAGCTTCTGCTTTTATATATAGTATATGATATGATATGATATTAGAGAAGATCCATTATTAACCAAAGGAATTGAGAAATTCTTACACAGCTTGTCACCAACGTAAAAGGTCTTATTGCTAGCCCATTTGGAGTAATAGGAGCTATTTGGAGGAACTTCCCAACCCAAGCTATCTCCAACCTCATATGTCTGTGCAGCAGTTGCAGTGTTGCACCCTTTAGTAAAGCCATCACTACAACGATCAAACAACAAGACAAACCTATGCCACTGGCCATTTTTGCTGTGCGTGTTCTAAAGGACACCCCTAGTGGCGGCTCTAAGAATTTTTTCCAAGGTGTTCTTCAAGAAGAATAAATTACACAATCTAATAAAAATAAAATTTTATATATTGACAACAACAATAACAATAAAAAAACACATAAATACATCAAGTTTTATAACATAAAGCTTGTGGAGTTCAGTTGTGGTTGTTGTTAGTGTTGCTAAACAGGGATGGACAGCGATGGCTGGAGAGAGTAAGTGAGCTTCTTATTTCCTTTTAGCATTTAGGTTTGATTTAGTTTTAGTTTAAACTGTTAAATGAACAAGGATAGATGGCCCTGAGGATTTTTTTTAAATATTTGTTGAATTAAAAATGTAATCGTGTTGGTGTTGGAGTAGTGATAGTCTTAGTTTGAGATGAGATTGATCCTGTACAGAGCTTTTCTATTGGCATTTGGTTTGGGCCTTGTTAGTGATTTTATTATAATTTTTTTATCAAATTTTGGTTCAATTTTTTTTCCCATAGTTTTATAAACCAGTATGGTGAAAGAATTGAAAAAAGGACTAGTTACTGGTTTTTTGGTCGGACCGAGATCTGACCGATGGTCAAACCGGTGACGTTATAAACAATATAATTAATAAAATTTTAAATTATATAAATAAAAATATAATAAGTTTATTACTAATAATATGATAGCAAAATGTAAAAACATAATATTTAGTGACACTTTTGGTGTAAATTTAATAAAATTTCCTTAGAATGGACAATCACATGTTTAATTATAATCATAAAAATAAAAAGTTTATATTATATATATATAATGAAGTAATTGATGTTATATAAAAATTAAGTAACTTTTTAAGTTTATTCACTTAATTAACTAAAACTACTGTAGGGATAAGGGCCCAAAATTGTATACTGGGCCTTGGGCTTTATCCGAGGGCGTTGACAGGTCCGAAGAGAGATAAATAGGTATGAGAGATTCCAGTTTAGAGTCTTATAAATATGAGATGAATGGAAGGTGGTCCGAGGAGTAACTTTTCTTCAGATATGATAAATATAGTTCAGATGCGTATTTGAACGATGAAAGTAATCTTCGCGGAAGTCTCGGCGATAGGAACGTGCCTCATGAACTTACGAGAAGGAAGGAAATCCAAAAGTATCTAAGGAAATCCACTGCATTAAATGTACTGCAGCTAATTTTCTGGTTGTATTTATGTGGAGAAGACCCCTGAACAGTGCTGTCTTGGCCACCGCAACTCACAGAAAACTAAAGAGGGTGTCTAATATGACAGACACTCATGTGAGGGCTCAAATGATCAACAAGTGTAGGATCAAGATGGTCCAAAAGGAGCTATATAATGTACAAAAACCCTCCATGAAGAGGAAAAAGGAGAAGAAAGGAAGGGGAAGAAGAACAGAATAATAACATTGTAGCAATTAAAATAGTACTTGTACTCAATTGTTATTGATTCAATATAAAAAAGATCTTCTTGGATAAGTGAATTTATTCAATTCTATTCTCCTTGTCCTTGTTCGATCATCCTTCAAATCCCTACTAGCCTTTGTCCAGCTCATTAGGGCCTAGTTTTTTGACCCATTCTCTATAAATTTATTGTATTGGGCTCACTGGGCCAAGATCCCATACAGCTTGGGTTTGGTCTGTAGAATGAGTCTCTACAACTACTATTTTTTTCTAATCAAAATTATTGGAAAAAGAAAAAAAAAGTAGTTATACAATGAAAAAAGTTAAATTTATGTGATTTTGACCAATTAGTTGTATAATATATATTATCATATTTTTGAGAAAAAGTAGTCATACAATAACAGTGTGTCAGGTAAAGCAAAAACTAAAAGTAAAATCGTAGTATTGGCTTCAAAAAATATAAAAGTATGTGGTTCTTTTTGCTTGAAAAACTCTAATATATTGTTAAGTTGTTCAAATTATGGACCAAAATTTAATTTTATTGGCATAAAAAAAATTCAGGATGTTCCCAAAATTTTTTTTAAAGGTAGATAAATATAAAATTTTAAATTATTATGTATAATTTTTTTTTCAACTCAGGGTGGTCCTGGGATCACCCTGGCCATAAGGTGGCACCTCCCTTGATAAACTCTCACAAGAAGTGTCTAGGTTTAGTATGCAAATGATTTGAACTCACTCAAGGTTTGATATATATAGAAGAGATCATGGAAAATAATGTTTGTAGCCATTTTTTGATATATCGACACTTATCCTTTACTAATACTAGCTCGAAAAACAAAGACAATATTATGAATTTAAGAGTCAAGCTATTACAAATATTATTATAACTGTTACTTATAAGAAGATTAATTAAATCCTAAAATACTAAAATCAATGACGTATAACCCTTGATTAGAATAATCCCTATTCGTATTAGAAATAAATAAATAAAAAAGTCAAATTTGGGCATTAGAGAAAATAAGAGAAAATTCATGATTTCAAAAGTACAAGGAAATAGGTACTGGCTGGCGTTTAAAGTTAAAACAAGCAAGAAAACCCAAGTTCCGGGTGGAATTTTGGGGGGTTTTTAATGTATCTGAAATTGTTCAAGTTTTTAGACTAATAAGGTTGAGGCTCAAGTACTAAAACTTTTTAAATTTTTTGAAGGCGAAAGCTTGGGTTGTGTAAGAAAGATTTTTGTGATGTAAATTAACCTAAATAGATTGTCACCACAGTTTGATAGGTAAGCCTCAAACTTTATGTCCGCAACTAATGGTAGACTCACTGAATATATAATTTTTTTTTTTTTTTGAGAATGAATATTGTAAGGACACAAATTGCTATTTGGGCTGGCAAGAGAAATGGACTCTAGCCCAGCAGATGAATAGTCTCCTTGCAATGAATTTGTAAGAGAGTGGGCTGAGTAAACTCGGTTGAAAGTAAACTGGTTAGTGGCCCAACCCTGATTGTGATCAGCTTGATAGACACGAAATGCTGGAGTAGTCTTGGATGATACTCAGCTTAGTCCAAGGAGATTGTCTTAGAAGATGCCTCAGCGTTTCTCTTTCTCTTTCTCCCTTCTCCTTCGTTGTTTTTTTCTCCCTCCCTCCTCTTTCTTCCTTTCAGCTCTCCTTATATATCAGTTCTTCCCACGTGCCAATTAGGTGGTTCTTTCTTGATACTTTTCCCATCAACCTCCCCCTAAAGCCTTTGCATGGTAGCTGTAAAGGACCAGGGCCACTGTTCAGATGTCTTTTCCCCATTAATGCGGCCATGATGTTAGCTGCAGGATTATAAATGCGGTGGCAGCAGCCTTTTACCTAATATCTTATCGTTGCCACCTGTCCTCTTTGGCCTATATAAGTTAGGGGGTCCTCCAGGAAGGCTAGGCTTAGTGTTGGAGTACTCGCCAGGGTCATCTCCTTGGTGATTCGAACAGGCAAGCCTCCTTGGACCAGTCTTTTTATTTCTACGTAACTTGTACTTTGGATAGGTGTTAAGCTAGGCACATTCCCCATGGCCTGTTGTCCTCGGACGTAGGGTCTCCTCGGACAGGCCCATGGCCCATTTTCTAGTAACGGGCCTTTTACCCCTACAATAGCCCTTCAAAATTCCGGCTTTCTCTCTTATTCGAGGAGAAGGGCGGGATTTTGACTTCTCCAAGGACAAATTCTACCAAACCTTTTGACCCGTCCACGTGGAGACGATGCTTCGCGCGTCTCTCAATTTCTGGTGACGCTTCGGGAGTTGCAACGCGTCATTTATTCTTCAAGGTGGCGCTCTGTCTCCTTTATCAACGGTGAGATGTAGATCGTGTGGCTGGGATTTTTCCGTGAAATTTCGAGCGGGATAACTCCCATTCACTTATTGCTATTTTGCTTTGAAGTTCTTAAACCTCTAAAGAGTTCAAGTCCACAGAACCAAATATTAGTAGAAATAAATCTCTGTTCTCATGTAATGATGAGGACATCGTGGATGTAATAATAGTATACCGAGGTTAATGATGAGAAAGTTTTAACGGTTACATTGACGTCACTCAACTAATACAATCTCATCTTAGCGAGTAGGGCTGGACTTACACTAACGCAGTCTATGATTTACCCGTTAGAAACACAAGAATTGGGTGAAAACACTAGCTCAATGTGTGCACTCTGAGTGACTATGAAAGACCAAACTTTTGCAAAGTATATAGTGACGTTTTTGCAATGGGGACGTAGCTCTGAATGCACAATCCGAGGGGTTGGGCATGTCTGAGGTTCTATATAGCACTTAGGAGTATGAATTTACCCGAAGTGTGTGGTCCCGAGGGACTAGGCACGACCAAGGTTCTGTTTAATACTTAGGAGTATTAATTTACCCAAGGCGTGTGGTCCGAGGGACCAGGCATGACCAAGGTTCTGTTTAATACTTAGGAGTATTAATTTACCCAAGGCGTGTAGTCAGAGGGATTAGGTACGACCAAGGTTCTGTTTAATACTTAGGAGTATTAATTTACCCAAGGCGTGTGGTCCGAGGGACCAGGCACGACCAAGGTTCTGTTTAATACTTAGGAGTATTAATTTACCCAAGGCGTGTGGTCCGAGGGACCAGGCACGACCAAGGTTCTGTTTAATACTTAGGAAACAAGCAACATAATAGGCTTCAACAGGAGAAAAGAAACTTTTATTAATAATAATATCTCTTTAGATTATTTACATTCCAGGGATGTAGTACAGCCCTTTTGTCCAGGTCTTCCAAATAGAAGGCCCCTATTCCTGCCACTGACAGGATGCGATACGGGCCTTCCCAATTGGGTCCCAATTTTCCCCAAGCTGGGTTCTTTGCAGTGCCCACGACCTTCCTTAAAACCAAATCCCCTGGTGTAAGAGGTCTTAGCTTGACATTGGCATCATAACTCTGCTTGAGTTTATGCTGATAGTAAGTTAGCTGAACCGCAGCAGTTTCTCTACGCTCAGCAACTAGGTCCAGATTGTCCTTTAGCAGTTTGTCATTGTTGGTCGAGGTAAATGAACTGGCTCTAAGTGTGGGGAATCCAGTTTCTATGGGAATAACGGCTTCAGCACCGTACGTCATTGCAAATGGGGTCTCTCCTGTAGATCTTCGAGGAGTTGTCCTGTAGGTCCAGAGGACGTGTGGTAATTCTTCTACCCATTTTCCTTTGGCATCATCCAATCTCTTTTTGAGACCGCTTACTATGACCTTATTAACTGCTTCGGCCTGGCCGTTTCCTTGAGGATATGCGAGGGTGGAATATCTGTTCGTGATGCCCAATTCACAACAAAATCCCCTGAACACCTTACTGTCAAATTATAGACCATTGTCCGAGATGAGAGTGTGTGGTACTCCAAACTGGATTATGATGTTCTTCCATACAAACTTCTGGACATCCACATCCTTGATGTTAGCCAAGGGCTCGGCTTCCACCCACTTTGTGAAATAGTCTGTTCCGATAAACAAGAACTTCTTATTCCCGGCCGCCTTAGGAAAAGGACCGACAATGTCCAGGCCCCACTGCGCGAAGGGCCATGGACTGGATAAAGGATTCAACACACCCCCCGGCTGATGTATGTTTGGCGCGAACCTCTGGCATTGATCACATTTCTTCACATACTCCTATGATTCTCTTTGCATGTTTGGCCACCAGTATCCCTGAGTCAGGGCTCTGTGCGCCAGAGACCTACCTCCTGTGTGGCTGCCACAAATCCCTTCATGCAGCTCTTCGAGGAGTGGCTCCGTGTCCCCAGGATGTACGCACAGTAGGTAGGGTCCAGAGAAAGAGCGTTTGTAGAGCTTGCTGTCCCCTGATAGCCAGAACCGGGAAGCCTTTCTCCGCACCTTGTTAGTTTCGGCCTTGTCTATTGGTAAGACATCGTCCTTAAGGTAGGTTGCCATAGGGTCCATCCAGCTTGGTCCTGTTCTAACTTGATAAACGCTGAGCCCCTCTTTCTCCTCGGTATGCCGTTGTACTTCTACCAGGATAAGTCGGGGTAATCCTTGAGCCGAGGAGGTAGCAAGAGTGGCCAGGGAGTCCGCGTGTGTGTTCCCACTCCGAGGGACATGTTGCAGATTAAAGGACTTGAATCGTGACTGCAATCTCTTGACCTGCCTCAAATACTTCTGCATTCTTTCGTCACGTGCTTCCAATTCTCCCCTGACTTGTCCGACGACCAGTGCTGAGTCCGAGAACACATCCATGGTGCTCCTACCCATTCTCTTAATCATGGCCATTCCAAGCAACAACGCTTCGTATTCAGCCTCATTATTAGTAGCTGAGAAGTTTAGTCAAAGGGATTTTTCGATGACAACATTCTCAGGAGATATCAAAACTAGCCCCACTCCTGAGCCTCTCTGATTGGCCGCACCGTCAGCATACAACTTCTAGGGCAAGGACCCTTGCACGGATACTAGGCCAACTGAATTTCTATCCATGTACACCGTCTCAGCAATCTCTTCTAACACAGGTTTTGTAAATTCGGCCACCAGATCGGCCAGGATCTGCCCTTTGACAGAGGTACGAGGCATGTACTTTATGTCAAAAGCCCCTAGGATTGTACCGCATTTTGCAATCTTCCCCATATAGTCTACGCTCTGAAGCAATGACTTGAGTGGGAGTTGGGTAAGGATCACGACCGTGTGCGATTGGAAGTAGTGAGGGAGTTTGCGGGTGGCATGAACCACTGCAAAGATGGCCTTCTCAAGTGGCAGGTAGCGGACCTCGGCCTTGTAGAGGGATTTACTTACGTAGTAAACGGGTTTTTGAACGCCATTGTTGACCCGTATGAGCACCAGACTCACAGCATGAGTGGCTACCGCGATGTAGGTGAACAGGACCTCGTCCATAGCGGGACTGGACATGATGGGAGGCCGAGATAGGTAGTCTTTTAACTGCTGGAAAGCCAAAATACATTCTTCATTCCATTCGAATCCCTTCCACTTGTTCAACAGTTGGAAGAAAGGCCGGCATCTTTCTGCCGATCTAGAGATGAATCGGTTGAGAGCAGCAGTCATCCCGGTCAACTTCTGGACCTTCTTTGGGTTCCGAGGAGGTTGTAGGTTGTTGATCGCCTTTATCTGATCGGGGTTGACCTCAATTCCACGGTGAGTGACCATATAGCCCAGAAATTTTCCTGATCCAACGCCGAAAGAGCATTTCGATGCATTCAGTCTCAGCTTGTGTTTCCTTAGGATTTCAAAAATGCCTCCAAGGTTGTCGACATGCGCGGATTCTAGCTTACTCTTGACTACCATGTCATCAATGTAAATCTCAATGCATTTTCCTAACTGTGGTTCGAACATTTTCGTCATCATCCTCTGATAGGTGGAGTCTGCATTCTTCAAACCAAATGGCATCACCTTATAATGGTAGTTCCCAATGGGAGTCACAAAGGTTGTTTTCTCTTGATCGTTTAGGGCTAAGGGAATCTGGTGGTACCCTTGGAAGGCGTCTAAGAAGCTCATTCAGGGATGACCTACGGTTGCATCTACCAGTTGATCGATCCGCGGCATGGGGAAGGGATCTTTTGGACAGGCTCTATTCAGGTCCGTGAAATCCACGCATACGCGCCATTTCTCGTTCTTCTTCTTCACCAGTACCGTTTTGGCTAGCCATTTTGGATAAAAGACTTCCTTAATAGCCCCTGCCTGCTTTAGCTTGTTTACTTCATCCCTTACAGCATCGGAATGCTCCCTGGAGGAGCGCCGAGGTGGCTGCTTTTTGGGGAGGGCGGCAGGGCTCACATTAAGGTGATGGCAAATGAACTTGGGATCCACCCCTGGGGCCTTGTAAGAGTTCCAGGCAAACACGTCGATGTTTCTCTTAAGGAATGTCAGCAGCTCTTCCTTTTTCCGAGGAGCCAACTGAGCCCCTATCTGGAAAAATTTTTTTGGGTCTTCCTCAATGACAACTTTGTCTAGTCTCTCGCATTTCTCTTCGTTCGGTTCCGCGGCATTGGGGGGAATCGGGATCTTTGATTGCTACGAATCCCTGCCCAAGGTGATGGCTGGCTCGGCAACGGGCCAATGTGTGATGGCAGCTATGAGGCACTGTCTTGCCATGGATTGGCTTCCCAGGATTTCCTCAACTCGTTCTCCAGACGAGAACTTAACTTTTAGGTGCAGGGTTGAGGAAACAGCCCCCAAGGCATGAAGCCAAGGTCTGGCCATAATGGCTGTGTAGGGAGAGTACGCATCCACCACGATAAAATCCACTTCGACTACCTCGGATCCTGCCTGTATAGGTAGCCTGATTTGACCTTTAGGGATGACTGTTTTCTCGTCAAAGCTAACCAAGGGGGAGTCATATGCTGTTAGATCTTCGGGCTGTAATCCCAGTCCTTTGTATAAGTCAGGATACATGATCTCAGCCCCACTCCCTTGATTAACCATCACCCTCTTCACATCGTACCCCCCTATTCTTAGAGTGATGATTAGAGCATCGTCATGGGGCTGAATTGTCCCCTGTTTATCTTCGTTTGAGAAGCTTAGGGCTAGTCAGACCTCTAACCTTGACCGCTTTACTTTCTGACTAGCATCCTCGGTAGACGTCCCATAAATGGACATCACCCTGGAAGGGCAAGACCCAGTTCTCCCAAGCGCCGCGAAGATAACATTGATCGTGCCCAATGGGGGCCTTGTCGAGGCGGTCCCCAAAGCCCCTGGCCTGATGTGATCTCCCTGGCTATTAGGCCGATAAGTAAACTGTTGCAGTTTTCCTTCCCTTGCAAGTTGTTCTAGGTGGTTCTTCAAAGTTTTGCAATCCTCCGTAGTATGCCCTCGTTCTTGATGATACTGGCAGTGAAGGCCTTGATTGCCCTTCGTGGGGTCTCCCCCCATCTTGTTGGGCCACCTAAAGTATGGCTCGTTTTGAATTTTCTCCAGAATCTGGTGAATCGGTTCTTGGAACACGGCATGGACTGCCTGTGATGCAGCAGACCCATACTGCACATCATAGTCTCCCCGCGGCCTGCTGTTGCTGTACCGGTCCGACCTGAAATCCCTCCTCTCCTGAGGAATAACCTTAGCTTTTCCCTTTCTGAGCATCTGGTCTTCCTCAACCCGCTTATATTCGTCGATGCGGTCCATCAATTGGCGCATAATTCTCACGGGCTTCTTGGTCAATGATTTCCTTAGTTCGTGCTCGGCTGGTAAGCTGACCTTGAAGGTTCTTACGGCCACATCATCGAAACTCCCTTTAATTTCGTTGAACATTTCCCAATACTTGTCTGAGTACGTTTTCAACGTCTCCCCCTCTCGCATAGACATGGATAGCAAAGAGTCTAGTGGCCGAGGAACCCTGGTGTTCGTTACGAACCGAGAGCAGGTGAGCGCCCGAAAGGATCCAATAGAATTAGCTGCGAGGCCATCAAACCACCTCATGGCTACAGGCCCTAAATTGGAAGGGAACACTTTGCACATGAGAGTCTCATTTCGAGAGTGGACAGCCATTTTCTGGTTGAAATGATTCATATGCTCCACGGGATCAGTTCGTCCATTATATGCAGTGAAGATGGGTTGGGTAAAACGTCGGGGAAGGCTTCCTCCTTCGATGCTGCGTGTGAGGGTAACCTGGAGATCTGGTTGAGTGCCCTATTCATTGCATCGCTTCCCGCACCCTTTGAGGACATGTTTCTGCCTCTGCGGTTTTGATGATGTTCTTCCTCATGAGAGAAAGATTCACTAGGAGGTGTCCTGGAGCGATGTCTATAGCTGGCATCGTCATCATTGTCAGAAGAATCGTCCGTGATGGATGGACTGTTAGATGGATTGTGCCTCCTCCGTGCATGGTGTAGCTTCTTCTTCAGATGCTCGATCTTGCGTTGCATGTCCTTCGTGGTGTCCTTATGAGACCTGTCACCTTCATCTCGACGTCGACTCCGCCCTGTGCGATTTGTGTGCACGCTCCCTTCATGGTCTCTTTCTCGTTCGAGATGTGAAAAGTGATCAATATGTTGCGAACCATCTGACTCCGCCCTGTTAGGACCCGATCCAACCATGGTTCAAGCTTCAGCTTACCAACGCGATCGTTAACTTCCCACAGACGGCGCCAATTGTAAGGACACAAATTGCTATTTGGGCTAGCAAGAGAAATGGACTCTAGCCCAGCAGATGAATAGTCTCCTTGCAATGAATTTGTAAGAGAGTGGACTGAGTAAACTCGGTTGAAAGTAAACTGGTTAGTGGCCTAACCCTGGTTATGATTAGCTTGATAGACACGAAGTGCTGGCGTAGTCTTGGATGATACTCAGCTTAGTCCGAGGAGATTGTCTTAGAAGATGCCTCAGCGTTTCTCTTTCTCTTTCTCCCTTCTCCTTCGTTGTTTTCTTCTCCCTCCTTCATCTTTCTTCCTTTCAACTCTCCTTATATATCAGTTCTTCCCACGTGCCAATTAGGTGGTTCTTTCTTGATACTTGTCCCATCAACCTCCCCTTAAAGCCTTTGCATGGTAGCTGTAAAGGACCAGAGCCACTGTTTAGATGTCTTTTCCTCATTAATGCGGCCATGATGTTAGCTGCATGATTATAAATGCGGTGGCCGCAGCCTTTTACCTAATATCTGATCGTTGCCACCTGTCCTCTTTGGGCTATAAGTTAGGGGGTCCTCTAGGAAGGTTGGGCTCAGTGTTGGAGTACTTGCCAGGGTCATCTCCTTGGTGATCTGAACAGGCAAGCCTTCTCGGACCAGTCTTTTTATTTCTACGTAACTTGTACTTTGGATAGGAGTTAGGCTAGGCACATTCCCCATGGCCTGTTGTCCTCGGACGTAGGGTCTCCTCGGACAGGCCCATTTTCTGGTAACGGGCCTTTTACCCCTACAAATATATAATTATATTGTAATGTGGTATAATGTATAATTTATTTTCTAATTTTATTGAAGATAATTTGTTCTAATTAAAAATTGAACTATTTTTAAAAGTATTTATTGAACTATTTATTAAAGATAATTTATTTCAAACTTTTGTTATAGTGTGTTATGTTTTCCTATTTTTTATTTTTTATTTTTTTGGTACAGCTAAATTTTTTTTAAGTTTTAAATTAATTATTCAAAATTTTCATAATCTTAAGAAGATTATCATGATAATCAAACCTCATCACAAATTTAAAATTGATATTTCTCAAATAAGTGATAGACACATTCAAATACAAAGCCATGCATGTTGTATTTTAATATAAACTCAAATTATCATTTCCAAAATATCTAAGAATTAACTAAAATCAAAACTGAGAGAGAGAGAGAGAGAGAGAGAGAGAGAGAGAGAGAGAGAGAGAGAGTATTTACCTTTTTGTGTGGGAAAAATTTGAATTGAATGGAATTGTAAATAAAATGAGGAGAAAAAGAGTCAAAATAAAAAGAAGATGAAAGGATGGAGGAATTATAACATTAAGGAGTAGTGGTAAGATGAAAAGGTAAAAGTGAGGAGGATGTATTGGAAGAAATGTAATTGTAAGGTAATAAATTAATAAGGAGAAAAGTGGTTAAAAAGGAGAGAGGAAAGGTTAGAAATAGGTAGATAATGTGGCTTAACAAAAGTATAGTAACAATAAATGTTATTTTTCAACGTTTAGATATATATGTATATATAGATGGGGGTCCTAATTAGAAAGAAAAAGACAAAGAGATATAAAATAGAAACAGAGACAGAGTATTCACCTTTTTGTATGACCAAAATATGGAGTAATGGGGTGATAAAAAGGTAAAAGTGAGGATGAAATTTTGGAAGAAGTGTAATTGTAAGCAATGAAAATAATAGATAAGAAATTAATAAGGAGGAAAATAGTTAAAAAGGAGAAAGAAAGTGTTGAAATTAGGTGGATGATGTGACATAATAAATATTACGCTTTAGTTTTTAGATATTTATATATATATATATATATATATATAAATATAGATAGATATGATTCCTAATTAGAGGGTATTGGTCAATCAAGTTTTAAATTAGGTTTTAAATATGCTAAAGTGGTGCATTCCCCAAAAAAAAAGGAAAAAAAGAATAGAAAAGAAAAAGCTCATACCCAATGGTGCAACTCAACCCAAATATGAAATGGGGTTGTACTTTAATTTTAATTTTAATTAATAGAGAGAGATTTTAAAATTTAATTGAGAGAGAGAGAGAGAGAGAGAGAGAGAGAGAGAGAGAGAGAGAGAGAGATGCTAAAATGGACAAGTTAAGGTAGTGTGCAATATATGCTTCAATGATGACATAATCACCGTTAGGGCTAATTTCGTGACATGGGCTGAAAAATTGAAATGAGCCCAAATTTACCTTTGGATTCGTTATAATATAGATTTTGTTTGGGGATTCAATCTAAAATTGCAAATATTGGTGAGTAAAAGACTATTGGTGTTGTGGGAAGGAGGAATCAAAATGCTAAATAACTCAAGGTATCAAAAAACAAGCGCTTAGTTAACCATTTATAAAATTGTCTTACACATACAACGGGGGAAGAACTTCAGAGAGAGAGAGAGAGCTCCTTGGTACCTCTACTTTCACGTCTAAGTTTTAAAATGTTGTGGATCTTAAGTGACTGAAGATGATTTTCGCTCTGAAACCATGGTTTGCAAAGGTTGAACATGAAGACAATCTCTTTGAATTGATGGGTGGTATTTATACGAAGTTTCAGAATTCTATGTGAGTGGTTTCCTGTTAATAGCTGAGACTATGGACCCCTTAAGAGTTGAGAAAGAGGTGATGTGCAATCGGTCATTGTTTGGGTAAAACGAAGACCATGCTTTTAGCATAAATGAGGAAACATCTTGATTAAATTTGATTAATTTGTGCTTTTTCCCTAGCCCCCTCAGCTCTTTGGAAAGTTGTTCTTGCTGGCAGCCAGTAACCTAAGACAATTAAGGTGGCCAACCATGCTTTTGAGTCTTAGAGAAGGTTGATCAGAGCATTTAGTCACATATAGCAGAAATAGGGAAGTTTCCGTTTAAGTGATAGTTTTGGGTACTAGACCCTTTTCATGGCCCTTGGTGCTACTTGCATCCCTAGCTTGCTTAGTAACACACACAAATTGGGTTCATGTAAAAGGTCCGAAAATAATTCGCTAGTGCGCTCCAAACCATGCTCCCTCAATTCGCCATTGGTTGCATGGCCTTGGGCCACGTGCATAAAAAAATAAAAATAAAATTACATCAATTGGGCCCATTAAGAGACTATACCTAGCCGAATTGGGCTGCATTAATCTTGTCACAAAAATGTCCCTCATCAATCACTAATGTATTATTATTATTCTTATTATTTTTGGTAATTTGGTTGTTACAATGGGATGAAAGATTTAAACCCTAATATCTATGTTCGAAGTATTAGAATGTAGTCAATATCGTACCGGTACCGGCCAGTATGTACCGTACCGGTACATATACCGGCATCAAAACGTTAACGTTTCGTATCGGTTTAAATACCAGTCGTACCGGCCATGTGCCGGCCATACCGGCTGATTTCGGGCAATATCGGTTGGTACCGGGCGTAGCGGCAGGTACATAATGTAAGAAGTTTAGACCCCTTAAACCTAATCAAATTAACCTAGATATTTAGCCAAGTGATTAACTTTGGTAAATTAAACAATTCTAGGTTAACACAAATACATCATATCATGCAAAAGTGCAGAAAATAAATAACACGATATGATAACCCAGGAAACCAAACCGGTAAAAACCTGGGGAGGATTTAACCTAGCTATCTCCAAGGTAAAACCAAATTTACTATGAAAGAATTGAAGTTTACACAATAGCGACTTAGACTACTAACATCCTATTGCTACTTCGAGTAGGAAACTTACTGCCACGACCACGTGACAGCTCCGAGTCCACGAACTACTTCTTTCCTTGAATTCTCAGCAAGGCACAAGCACACCTGCTTGTATATCTTGAATCTTTTGATTCTGCAACTGAATGATCACCAAGCTCTTGACATCAATCTTGAGTTTGGAAACCCTAAGTGTATGTGAAGGTAAACATCTTTAGATCTCACAATAAGATTTATAAACACAATCTTCAGAACACTAAAAACGTGGCTAGGGTTTCCTCTTGATATCAATCTTGAGTTTGGAAACCCTAAGTGTATGTGAAGGTAAACACCTCTAGATCTCACAATAAGATTCACAAACACAATCTTCAGAACACTAAAAACGTGGCTAGGGTTTTCCCTTTTATACTTAGGGCAAAACATAAAACCCTACACATTAAATGGGCTTAGGCTGAGTTGGAAATTCTGCAGAAAAAACAATCTGCACGACTTTCGATCGATCGAGTCTAATTCTCGATCGATCGAGCCAGGCAGAATTGCACAGTAATATCTGTAATAACTTGAATCTAACTTTACATAAAGACCTCATACTTTGAGCAAGTCTAAACAAGACTAAAACCGTTTTGATCATGGTTTGCCAACATTACAAATTGAAATTCTAATATATTAGTTCCTAATTCCTTAGAACCTAACAAACTCCCCCTTTGGCAATCCGTGACAAAACACAAACTTAACAAAATGCTCAAAGTTTACAAAATAAATAGCCCATTACAAAACAATAGCCCTACTAAAAAAATTCAACCTAACTACTATCTATCAGTTGCAAAAGTAGACAGCAGCATGACTGAATCAACTTGTATATTCCTGTAACACTTAACAAACACATAAACGCATGTGTGGAAAATACAAGTAACATAGAAAAGAAGTTCTTAATTTCACATAACACAAAATAAAGAAATATATCATGAATAACATCATAAATATAAATCAATAAGCAATGTAGCATAGTGAAACAAGAAACATATACAAGAGATGTATCTCAAATATATCTCCCCCTATCATGAGCCAAAAAATGTAAATACACAATGAAGTACCTAGATACAATCTAAAAGCTCCACAAGCTCCACAGTATCATAAAAGAAACAAAAACTCCCCCTAAGACACAAAACTCCCCTACAAAGTACTCCACAATGTACTCCCTTTTTTTTGTGATGAATTGCCAAAGGGCACTCACTCATCATTAAAAGGAGGCGGAGGAGAACGTCGAAGACTCGCCAAATCTACTCTCAAAGCTCGAAGCTCGTCAAGCACATCCACCAAAAGCTGACCATGAGCCGCTTGAACTGTCATGACAGTGTCCAATGTCTGATGAATGTCCGAAACATCCAAAGGAGGAGATGGAGGAACATCAGCAGCAGCAGGATCAGTAGACGTCTTTGTCGAAGGAGCACCTGCAGAAGAAGTAGGAGGAGGAGTGACATCGGAAGGCTCTACCCTAGGACGCTTAGAGCTAGCTCGAAACTGAGCAGCCCTTTGCCTAAGAAAGGTGGCACCTATGGGAGCAATGATATGAACAGGCTCAGAAGCAGGGAAATCACCTAAACCTAAGTGAAGAAGAATCCTATGAATAAAAACAGGAAAGAACAAAGCATGAGGAGTAGAACTGTTTCGATGCACTTCGTTCAAAGAACGAAGAAACAAATAAGGAAAACTGATGAAGCATCGGTGACAAGAGCGTATAGAAACACACATCGCTCAAGAGGGATAGTGTGGAGATGAGAAATGGGCCACAAGGAATGACAAGCAATCCTAAAGAAAAGATAATGCAGCTCAGAAAGCTCAGCAGAGGTGATCAGAGGATCAGAACCCCACTGGATAGAAAACCCAGTGATGTATGACATCACATCATTAAGAGGAGGAGACTCATCATAGGGAAAGACAGGATGAGCAACCACAGGCACCCCAAGAGCATCAGACACTACCAAAGGGGTAATGCGATACTCTACACCTCGTATCCAACTCTTTACCAAAGTGTTGGAATCATAGATGTGGATAGAGAGATTCAAGTAGAACTCTCTAATTAGGGTAGCCGGAGGCGGATGATCTATGTCTAACAAGGGTAGCCAGCCCCTACGCTTAAAATTACGCCTCACCTTATCATCAACCTCATCTAAAAGAACCCTAAGCTCACCCCAAATGGTACATCTAAGGTTAAGGGTCTCGTATGTCTCTTGATGCTTCTCACTTAGAAACCTATCACTATCAAAGGAAGGTGAAGAGGCAGAAGTTCTATGTGCTCTAGTTTTCCTAGGCATGATGCTAAGGACAAGATTGAGAGACACAGAAAGAAAAGAAACAAGAGAAAAACTAAGGGCAGACTGCAAGTTAGAACAACATAAATAGAAATAAAAATTCTATATGATGCATGAGCAGAATAACCAAATGATGCATGGTCTAATGCAATGACAGACAGTTCAAATATGATTCAATATCACAAAATTGGCTTGAGCAAGAATTGTATATTAAAGTTCCCTAAATTTGAAAAATCCAATTTCACAAAACCTAACAAGTTGAGAAATTTATCATTACACAAGTTATAAAACACAATATAATGATCAAATTAATCAATCTAACAAGCCAATTTCATTAAATTGCATCAATTTGAACAAACGCCCTAAATTCGGCAATTTCAAGACCTAGAAATTTCAATTTCTCATAAATCATCAAATTAATCAAATTAAACCACTTGTAACACTTGTATATGGTGTCCCCACAAAAACCCAATGATTTATTTGAAAGAAAACAACTAGAATCAACAACAAATGCAAAAAGAAATAAGTCCGAAAAAACCCAACAAATGCATGAATTTATGCATGAAAAAATGAAAATAAAAGCAAAAAGAAGGGTCAAATAGACATACCGGCCTTGGGAGAGAGAATCCTTGCAAAAAATTCGGAGGAAAACGACAAAAAATCCAAAAAGAGGCTTGACAGGTTGGTGAGAGAGAAAAGGAGTTTGAAAAATTTTGAAAAGTGATGAACACGTGATGAAAAAATTCCTTTTAAAAAACACTCAGCCCGATTTCCGATCGATCGAAAAATAGATTTGATCAGTCGAAAATGCTTCAATTGATCCAGTATCAATCGAATACCGATCGAAACACACAGAAACTTCCCAGGGTTTTTAAAAACAATTTTAATCGGTCGAAAAACAAATTCGATCGATCGAAATTCTGGAATTTTTTTTTTTTGAAAAATGAAGCAACTTCAGTGCTGAAACTCCTCAAAGCATTAGATTTTATGAATAAAATGCATGAGTATGAGATGAAATGTTTTTCAAAAATACATGTATTTATCCCAGTTTCCCAAAAATAAGATTTTCACATAATTGTCCTCAAAATCTCAAACAGCAAACATGTTTTGCATCAATTTTCAAGAAATTTTCAAATTTGGTTGGTCAGACCAAAAACACACACAATAACATGTACATAGTTTAGTAAAGAATAACTTGTGTAGTGTGTGCAACTAGCAAAAGCTTAAGAAGCATGTGAGGTGATATGCAAATAGTGATTAATCACAATTTCTACAAAATTCATCACATGAATTTGAAAGAGACTATCACTTAAAGAGTTACATCATATAACTCTCACATCTCCTAGAATAAAAGCTTGCAATCATGTAAGTTTCTTGATTTGCCTCATAGTATATACCAATTTTAATTGATCAGAAACTTATTGAAATAGCCAGGATAATGTATACACCAATTTTATTTGAATTGTGAAATTATTATAGCCCAATAATGTACACACCAATTTTAACATTTTAACCGAGGCTATACTTTATGTTCTTTTTGTGCATGTGCTACACTTTCTCGAGCACAAAATCTTATGATACGCACTAAGGTGTTCATGATTAGCTAATAAACAGTGGTGAGATGGTTATTTATGCCTTTCTCAAAAAGTTCAAGTCCGACAATCAAAAACATATGACTTCAAGATCAAGATCATGTGATCAAGATCATGTGATCAAGAACTATAAACATCTTCCCACACAACATGCACTACAAAACTTCAGCTAGTAAAGTGCAATAAAAATAAATGCATTCAAGCTAAACAAGGTACATAAACATGTTATGTAAAAATAAATTGACCAACATTGTCTTCAAATTCAAGAAAAATACAGCAAAACACATATAGCCAAACCCATTCTTGTTACCTTTTTTTTTTTAATATATTTTAAAAAACAGCTTAGAATGAAATACATGAATGTTATGCAATGTAAATCCTAAAAAAATGGTTACCAGAGGTAGATCAATGAAGAACAAGGACCAAGAAAGTCAAGAATGACTAGGGACAAAGAATTACACCAATAACTTGACGAAGAGTCTCAAACTTACTTCTATCAAGTGGTTTGGTGAAAATGTCAGCATTCTAACATTTAGTAGGAATATACTCAAGAGCAACAATCTTCCTTTCAACAAGATCCCTAATGAAATGATATCTAATCTCAATGTGCTTAGTCTTAGAATGTTGAACAGGATTCTTAGAGATATCAATAGCACTAGAATTATCACAATATACAATCATGGTGTCTTGTGATATGCCATAATCACTTAAAAGCTTTTTCATCCAAAGAAGCTGTGAGTAACAACTTCCAGCAGCAATATATTCTGCCTCTGCAGTAGACAAAGAAACAAAATTTTGCTTCTTACTCATCCGAGCAACAAAATTGGCTCTTACATAAAAACACCCACCAGCGGTGCTTTTTCTATCATCTGCATTACCAGCCCAATCAGAATCAGAAAATCCAGCAAGAAAGAGATTAGACTGTTTGCTATAAAACAATCCATAATCACAAGTTCCACTAACATATAAATGAGAAACATTAGGATTAGATTGAAATCTAGAGTAAACACCCACACTAAAAGCAATATCAAGTCGACTAGCAGTTAAATATAAAAGACAACCAATCATACTTTTGTATAATGTAACATCAACAGACTCACCTGATGGATCATTTATCAGTTTTACATTGGCAGCCATTGGTGTCCTAGCATGTGCAGCCTTGTTTAGTCCAAATCTCTTGACCAAGTTTCGTGCATACTTAGCATGGTTGATGTAAATTCCAGAATCCGTTTTCTTCACCTGCAATCCCAAGAAATAAGTTAGTTCACTAACCATACTTATTTCAAACATGGCCTTCATTTCATCTGCAAAAGATTGAGCAAGAGAATCATTAGTAGCACCAAAAACAATATCATCAACATAGATTTGAGTAACTACAAAATGATTCTTATCCTTTCGTATGAAGAGAGTGGTGTCAGAATATCTTTTAAAACCATGGTCTCTGAGATATGCAGTTAACCTATCATACCAAGCCCTTGGAGCTTGTTTCAAACCATAAAGGGCTCTCTTCAATTTGTAAACATCATTCGGCCTGTGAGGACCAATAAAACCTTTTGGCTGTTCAACATATACCTCTTCCTGCAACATGCCATTTAAGAAAGCATTCTTAACATCCATTTGATACAGCTTGAAATTCATATGACTTGCTATGGCCAAGAGTATCCTAATGAATTCTAATCTTGCCACTGGTGCAAAGGTCTCATCAAAATCAATCCCTTCTACTTGTGTGTACCCTTGAGCAACAAGTATAGATTTATTTCTGATAACAGTTCCATGTTCATCTGACTTGTTTTTGAATATCCACGTAGTTCCGATAACATTGACTCCCTTTGGTCTAGGAACTAATTCCCACACGTCATTCCAAACAAACTGATGAAATTCTTCATGCATAGAATTAACCCAATCAGCATCTTGTAGAGCTTCATCCACCCTTTTTGGTTCAAATTGGGATAAATAGCACGAGTGAGTAATCACATTTAATGCTTTGGATCTCAACCTCATGTTATCATTCAAACTCCCCAATATATTAGTAGCAGGATGATTTAACTTGACTCTAGAGGACAGACCTTTGACCAATGATGTAGAGGTACCTTTTTGTTCTGATGAACTGTGAAACTCTCTCTGTTCTTGTTAAGCTTCATGAACTGGTGTAGATGGTTCTGAACTTGATGGAACAGATGCTATATCATTCAATAACATCAACTCTTCCTCTGTATGCTTTCCCACATAATTTTCAAGTAGTGAATCATCAACTTCCATAATCTTTTCCTGAACTGGAGATGCATTTTCAAAATGACCTTCTGAATTTAATTCATCATTGATCACAACATTGGAAGACTCCATGATTGTTTTAGTTCTCAGATTGTATACTCTGTATGCTCTACTGTTGGAAGAGTATCCCAGAAAATAACCCTTGTTACTCTTAGCATCAAACTTTTCTAGGTTCTCTCTATCACGTAGAATGTAACAGTCACTACCAAATATTCTGAAGAATTTGACAACAGGCTTCTTTCCTCTCCAGAGTTCATAAGGAGTTTGCTTGGAGTTAGGTCTGAAATATACCTGATTGAGTGTGTGACATGCAGTGTTAACTGCTTCTCCCCAGAAGGATTTAGGTATCTTCTTGTTATGGAGCATGACACGAGCAATTTCTTGTACAACCCTATTCTTCCTTTCCACTATTCCATTTTGCTGTGGTGTTTTGGGTGAAGAGATTCCTGATATGTGCCTTGATTATTGCAAAACGTAGCTAGTTTTGTGTTTTCAAACTCTCTTCCATGGTCACTTCTAATTCTGGCCATCACAGTTCCTTTTTCAACTTGCAACTTTTTGCACAAATGTATTATTTTTTCAGGAGCTTCAGCTTTATCTTTCAAAAGTACAACCCATGTATATCTGGTAAAATCATCCACAACAACTAGAATGTACTTCTTTCCACCTAAACTCTGAACTCTGGCAGGACCCATGAGATCAATGTGTAACAACTCCAGAGGTCTCATAGTTTGAACATCAGCTACAGACGGATGTTTGGACTTCACTTGTTTACCCATCTGACATGGTCCACAGATGCATTTTTCTATCTTCTCAAACTTGGGCAACCCAATAACTGCATCACATTTAGAAATCTTCTCTAATTACTTGAGACTAGCATGTCCCAACCTTTGATGTCATAAGTCAACTTGATTGATCTTAGCACTGAAGCATTTGTTACTTATACTTGGAGTGATACCATAACAGTTGTCAGCTGTCCTCACACCAATACACATGCAATCACCTCCTTCATCAAGTATCTCACATTCTTGCTTAGTGAAGAGAACATTCAGTCCATTGTCACAAATCTAACTTATGCTGAGTAAGTTTGCCTTCATCCACATACCAAACATCTTCAAAGACTGGTAATCCTGGAATATCCACAGTGCCAATGCCTCTGATCACAGATTTGCTTCCATCTCCAAACGTGACTGTCCCAATCTTTCCTTCAAAGAGTTTCTTGAACAAAGCTTTATTTCCTGTCATGTGCCTGGAACAACCACTATCCAAATACCAAAGACAAGAATCACGTGCCTTTAAGGCGGTTAAAGCAGTATAGCACAAGTAATTTCTTCATAATTAATTATATCAAGATACTCAAGAAAAGATTTAACAAAAATGGCAATAGGCAAGCACACCAAGTAGATAATGTGGCAAACTAAAGAGAAGATTTTAAGAAAATCCATGACAACAGGGGTCAAGGATCAGCTTTAAGATCAAAAGATCTAAAACAAAAAGCTACCCGCTCTGACACCACTTGTAAGAAGTTTAGACCCCTTAAACCCAATCAAATTAACCTAGATATTTAGCCAAGTGATTAACTTAGGTAAATTAAACAATTCTAGGTTAACACAAATACATCATATCATGCAAAAGTGCGGAAAACAAATAACACACGATATGATAACCTAGGAAACCAAACCAGTAAAAACCTGGCGAGGATTTAACCTAGCTATCCTCAAGGTAAAACCGAATTCACTATGAAAGAATTGAAGTTTACACAATAGCGACTTAGACTATTAACATCCTATTACTACCTTGAGTAGGAAACTTACTACCACGACCACGTGACAGTTCCGTGTCCATGGACTACTTCTTTCCTTGAATTCTCAACAAGGCACAAGCACACCTGCTTGTATATCTTGAAGCTCTTGATTCTGCAATTGAATGATCACCAAGCTCTTGACATCAATCTTGAGTTTGGAAACCCTAAGTGTATGTGAAAGTAAACACCTCTAGATCTCATAAGATTCACAAACACAATCTTTAGAACACTAAAAACGTGGCTAGGGTTTTCCCTTTTATACTTAGGGCAAAACATAAAACCCTACACGTTACATGGGCTTGGGCTGAGTTAGAAATTCTGCAGAAAAAAAAAAATCTGCACGACTTTCGATCGATCGAGTCTAATTCTCGATCGATCGAGCTAGGCAGAATTGCACAGTAATATCTGCAATAACTCGAATCCAACTTTACATAAAGACCTCATACTTTGAGGAAGTCTAAACAAGACTAAAACCGTTTTGATCATGGTTTACCAACATTACAAATTGAAGTTATAATACATTAATTCTTAATTCCTTAGCACCTAACACATAAATTTTTTTTTTAGTTTTGTAATTTTTGAATTTTTGTAAGGGCAGAATGGTAACTTTTTTGCATTAACTTATTAATATTATTTTTTTTCTTAGTATGCAATAAACAATTAAGCTTTCTATTTTTATATTTTATTTTTTTTCTTTTAATTGATGCTAAAGTCTAAAATCATGAATAATTGGTTCTGAATTAAGGTAATGTTTTATGGTAAACTTTTATATTTATTATAACACACACACACACACACACACACACACACACACACACACACACACATATATATATAAAATAGCGGTAAACCTGAAATGGTACACCGGTATTGACCGGTACCAAAATATATCGTTCCATTAGTCAAATCAGTACAGCCTCCGGTACGAGATTGACTCCCTTGGTACTAGGAGATACTAATTAGTTGAACTATAAGCTTCTCGGTACCACTAATGTATTTTTAACTATTAGATCTCTTAAAAATCTACCCTCTAAAATTTGAAGAATTAAGTTTTATTTATTTTTATATACATATATATATATATATATATATAAAATATGAGATGGGTTTAAGTTACATCTGGTGTGCTTTCAAAAAAAAGTTATCTGGTGTAATTCTACAAAAGTTACACATTTTTTAAATCGTAGATTTCTAAGAAATCTAATGGTTAGAAAATCACTATAATCAATGTCCTCATTAAAATTAATTGCTTTCCATATTAGCTAACCTAATTAATTTGAGAGAATATTATATTATTTTCTTTTTAACTTTCTTTCTCTCTCTTAATCAATTCATCCCTAACCTTACACAAAAGCATATTCTCAACGCTCTTGGGCATGGAAATATGCATTGGATTGAAATGGTTGTCTTAACTCAACCAATTAATTCTTCGTCCAGGCTTGCCTGCTGTACAACTGAGATCAAGCTAGGTTCAAAATTTAGTAGCTAGAAGATTCATGCTTGAGCATTTTTTTACTTGATTAGCCTTAGGGGTCTAAACATGCAAGGTTAAGCCAAATGGCTTCTACATACTCGTGTTCTTGTAAATACTTTCTAAAAACTATCCTCTGATTGTGAAACATGCCCAATCATTGGCGTGAAGAAGTTGTTTAGAAGAAAGTATACTTTGGGGTGAGTTGGCTTTTATTTTTTATGAACACAATCCTTGTTTCCCGAGAATATGAGATTTAACTAAATTTTATATTATCAATCTGCCTGGTTGTCGTTAGAAATTTGTGGAAAATGTTAATCACCAATGCCATAGACGTCACACTGGTGGTGCTTAGCTGTAGTTCTGACCATTGTATTGTTGCGGGATTTTTTGTAATTTAAGCCTAGCATTGGAGCTATTAGAGCATTCACATTAAAGCTCTCAAATGCTAAAAATGCTAGTATTTTTTAGCATTTTTGAGATAAAAACACCTCTATATTAAAGCTGCTAAATCTTAAAATTTTTAAGATTCAACTGCAGTACAATCTCATATTTGAGACCGCGTTGTAGCTATAATTGTAAAAGAAAATTTTTTTTATTCACCTCAACGGCTCTCTCTCTTCTATCTTTCTCTTTCCTCTCTCACTTCTTTCTTCTATCTGCTGTCTCTGTGCTTTGTCGATGTGGTTCGCTGATGAGTGCGCTACGCCGATGATTGTGCTCTAGCGATGGTCGTGGGTCGTGGTTCGATGTGCTCTGGTGATGTGCTCCAGCGATTTTGTGGGTCTAGGTTTGTGGGTCTGGGTTCGTGGGTCTGCGTTCGTGGATCATCAATGTGATTGATGTTGAGATCGGGGTGGTGGGTTTTGGTTGGGGTTGAGAGCGAGATGGGTGGGTGGTGACTGAGGTTGGTTGTTGTGGCTGAGGCGTAGGTCTCTGGGTTGTTTTTGTTTTTGTTTTGTTTTTGTTTTTGTTTTGTTTTGTTTTGTTTTGTTTTGTTTTGTTTTTTTGTTTTGTTTTGTTTTGTTTTTGTTTTTGTTTTGTTTTTGTTTTGTTTTGTTTTGTTTATTTTGTTTATTTTTGTTTTTGTTTTTTTTTTCTGGTTGATGGTGGTATAAGGATGTGTGTTTGGGTGGTGATGGCTGGCAGTGGCTAGCTGTGGGTCTTGGGTTTGATGGGTTTTGCTTGTTGTGACCGTCGTGGGTCTTGGGATTGTGGATTTTGTTCGCTGCTCTATCCTCCGTCTCCCTCTCTTCCTCTCACGGTGAGGCTTCTCTCTCTCAAGTATAGTTTAGTTTAGTTGTTGTTGTTGTTATTGTTGTTTTGTTTTGTTTTTTTTTTTTTTGGCTATGGGGTTGATTTTTGGATGGATGCTAATTGTGGTGGCAGTGGGTTGGCCATGGGTTTGGGTTTGGGTTTGGGTTTGCTGTTGAATGTTGATGGTTGATTGTGTTGAATGTTTATGGTGGTGGTGGCTGGCAGTGGCTAGCCGTGGGTGTGGCTGTGATTGGGGTTGCTTGGACTGAGAAGAAAGTGATGAAAAGAGAGAGACACAGTGGTAAAATAAAAATAATATTATCTAAATGAAATTGTAAAAAAAAATAGAATGTTTGATGTTTGGTAGATTATAAAGTGGTATGTTAAAATTGATAAAATAAGATTTTGTAATGATAAATGCTAAAATATTTAGCATTTTTGATGAGAATGCTCTTAGTGATGTAGCCCTATTGATAAAGGTTTGATTTTTTTGCAGTTGATGATGCCGTTCAACATAAATTTGGTGAAAAATCCTCAGTGTCCTTGCTCTCAAGTGGATTTAGCGATGTGACATTCAAAAGCTATAATGGGTATGTTGAGAAAGATTCCTAGCAAAAGTATTTTTAATTTTGATAAATCAAGAGAGCAATAATACTAGGGTTTTGTTTGAATATGCAAACTAGTTTTAACAATTGAAAGTCTAGCACAACTGCCTTCATGCCCAAGAAAGTTGAGAATATGCTTTTGTGTAAGGTTAGGGATGAATTGATTAGGAGAGAGAAAGAAAATTAAAAAGAAAATAATACAATATTCTCTCAAATTAATTAGGTTAGCTAATATAGAAAGCAATTAATTTTAAAGAAGACATTGATTATTGTGATTTTCTAATAATTAGATTTCTTAGAAATCTACGGTTTAAAAAAAGTGTAACTTTGGTAGAGTTACACCAGGTGTAACTTGAATCTATTTCATATAATATAATAGAGATAAGTTCAAGTTACACCTGGTGTAACTTCATAAGAGTTACATCTTTTGTGAACCATTGATTACTATTAGATTTAAGGGTAAAAAAACACTCATAGTAGTATAAATTCTTTTTTTCTTTTCGTTCATATCATCATCTTCTTTTTCTTGTCTTTCTTTTTGCACTATACTTTTAGGCCTCCATCATCTCTTTACTGTTTCTCTCTACAGTTTCGTCCATTTCATCATCTGACAAGGGCTAGATTTTTGTAGTCAAACATTTCAAATTTCTCAAATTTAGTGTGGAAAGTTCTCATCATGATTTAGTAAGCTACCTTGCACAAGATATTTTTCAATTATTTAGGGGCATTTCACAGGAGATCAATTAGATTAGCATGGGTCTCTTTTAGCCTTTTCTTGTGCAAAGAAAGTTATTTTGAATTTTTTTTTCCTACTCTGTAGTTCATAACCATGTAAAATCTTAGGGAAACTCTAGAGTTGTAGATCATACAGTTCCAATTGACACTAGTATAATGTCTGACGTTTGTTGATTTGAAAAAAAAAATGGTTTAATTCAACTGATACTTAAAAAAAAAAAAAGAATTAATACACCAGATGATTATTAAATAACTTCTGGGAAAATTTTAGAATAAGAAATACAAGAAAGAATCACAATGTACACCGCCTAAAGTTGAAGCACACAACTAGTCTCACAATGAACATAAGAAAATGGTTATAAGAGTCACATTTAGCTTTTTGAGGGTTGAATGTGATATTATTTCTTTACCATCATATTGGCTACATAATACAAAGATGGAAAAATAAATGAGTTCGCAAAATGGAAATCATGTTTATTAAAAGAAAATAAAGATAGCTTGTATTTACAATTTTATCTTGAGAATTTTACGAATGGTGGAGGCCTGAAAGTATAGTGCAAAAAGAAAGACGAGAGGAAGAAGATGATGATATGGATGAAGAAAAAAAAAAGAGTTAATGCTGTGGTTTTTTTTTTTTTTTTTTTTTTTTCATTTAATAAGAAGAGTTAATGCTTAAATCACTAATTTCTAAGGAGTAATAATTATACTACTATGAGTGTTTTTTTACCCTTAGATCTAATAATAATCAATGGTTCACAAAAGGTGTAACTCTTGTGAAGTTACATCAGGTCTAACTTGAACCCATCTCAATATAATATAATATAATATAATATAATATAATATAATATAATATAATATAATATAATATATCACATTTTTTGGTCTTGTCTTAATATTTTCTCTACATATGCAAAAATTTGTAGTCTCCCTATCTTAACTTTCTATTTTTATTAGAGTATTCCCATTGAGTTGTGCAAAACCCAAAAAAATGAAAAATGGATAACACTATTCACAAAAATTCCAAAACAAAACTGCCTTTATATATATCTAGAAATGAATTTTGCATTTTCGATTTTCAACATGCTATAGTGTTATGAATAACACTATAGCTTCATGCAAATGTTAAAATATTTTTTGTAAAGTCGTGATTTATAACTATGTTTTATGTTGGCTCTATTTCATGACAAAAAGTGTTATAATTGCTTTAATTTTGTTTCATTGTATTTTTCTGGGGTTTTATTGTATTGGTTTAGTATTAAGTTGGTGAAGACTCAAGCTTAAATGAAGATCAGTATATTTCGCGACTAGCTCGCGAGAAATTCGAGAGAAGGGTTTCCGCAAAAAGGGCTGTTAGGTTCTAAGAGCTTAGAACAATTGGCAAATTGTGAGCACACAAGAATATGTAAGCTACAGAAAGAAGAATTCAGAAATTGCCTGGTTTGATCGATCGAAAGACAGGCTCGACCGATCGAAAGACAGGCTCGACCGATCGAAAGTCGTATCTGCAGAATTTTAAGTTAGCCCAAACAGCAGTTCAAGCCCATTAAGGATTAGGGTTTCAGATCTACTTCTCCCACTATATAAAGGAAACCCTAAGCATGTTTTTTACAAGGCTTTTTAGAGAGAGAAGAGTGTGCCTCTTTTGTATTTAGGGTTTTGTTCCTAAAACCTCACTTATAACTTCTACCGGTGTTGTTCCTTGAAGAATCTCAAGATCCGGTATTGCTGAAGTTGCTGCCTTCTCTAGTCATCAAAGGTGTTGATGATCTAAACCTTCAAGGGTGGTCTTGGAGTCACAAACAGAAGAGTTTGTGTTGCTAAACCTTTGAGTGGGATCTCAAAGTCACAAACGTGGGTGTTTGTGTTTTGCAAAGATTAAAGAAAGAAGGAGTCCGTGGATCTCGGAGCTGTCACGTGGTCGTGGTAGTAAGTTTCCTACAGGCAAGTAGTAATAGGATGTTAGTGGTCTAAGCCTCTATTGTGTAAACTTCAATTCTTTCTAGTGGATTTGCTATTTTACCTTGAGGATAGCTAGATTAAATCCTCCCTAGGTTTTTTTTACCGGTTGGTTTTCCTGGGTCATCAGATCTTTGTGTTCTTTATTTTTCGCTGCTTTATTGTTTATGATTATTTGTGTTTAACCTAGATCTGAATAATAAACCTAAGTATTCACTTGGTTAATTAATTAGGTTAAACAATCTAGTTTACAGGGGTCTAAACGAACTAACAATTGGTATCAGAGCGGGTAGCTCTTTTGTTTTAGATTTTTTGATCTAAGAGCTGATCCTTGATCCCTGTTATCATGGATAATTTGAAGTGTCTTTCTGCTCATGTTTGTGATGATTTGAATAAAAAGGACACTGTTGTTTCTGTTGATCTTTTTGATGTTTGTGAAACTCTTCGTAAGGAATTATCTAAGTCTATGAAAATTGCTAAGAAATTCAAGGAAGAGTTAAAATTGGCTAATCTTGAAAAAGAGGAATTGATAATGAGATTAGATGAATCTAATAAAAATAATGAATTTTTGAGAAATCAAATTTTCTCTCAAGATGAGAAGATGAAAAGCTTGGAATAAGATTTAGTTGAGTCTAAAGTTAAAATTGGAAATTTGACTAGTACCAAGCTTGCGGCTGAAAACAGAAGTGTTTTTGTTTCTCTTAAGCCTAAAACTGAAAAAGTTTATATCCCTCCTTTCAAGAGGAATAATAAAGAAAAGACTTATTTTGCTAGGTTAGACAAAGGTAAAAGTTCTGATAGAGACGCTGAAGTTTCTAAACCTATGTCTAAACCTACTGCTAGTGTGCATAATAAATGTGTTTTTGTGCCTACTTATCACCTTTGTGGTGTTGTTGGTCATATTAGACCAAATTGTTCTTTGTTGAGGCAAAAACCAAAATCTGAGACTAGATTTGCTGTTAGGAATACTGATGTTCCTAAATTTGTTACTGTTTGTCACTTTTGTGGTGTCTCTGGTCACATTCGTCCTAATTGTTATAAATTGAAATTTAAAAATTCTGTATTTTTCTCCTGCCATAAGTCCAAATAAATTATTTCATATGCTTTTGAAAAATTTAAGCTTGTTGGCTTGTTAAAGGAAATTGCAGGATTTTAGTCTTTCTCAGAAGATTGGTGTAATCTCTCAAATACACTCTGCTTCACATGGATTTTCACCTACAAAGCCGAAGACTCGTGCTATATGGGTGAGAAAAGATTCTTTAAGGTGAGTATTGCTGACTTGTCCCTGTTTTAATTCTTTCAATTATTTGTGGACATGTTTTGTTTTTGGTTGTTTTATTTTTTTTAGGTTGTTTTTTATTAAAAAAAATCTAAAAACATTGAAAAATTTAAAAAAGACAAAAATATTTTATTTTGTGTCTAGTTTTATTTTTCTTGAGGATTACATGAATTATGATATCTCTCTCTTGATTTAGAACATGCTTGACATTGTGGAAAAACTTAAATAGCATGCGTTCTATAAGTGCTAAGCTATTTTTTTATTTTTTTTTTGTATGTACTAGTTTTTACATGTACTCAAGTGTTAATTAAGAAATTGATATTTCTTGTTTGTGTACCCTCTATAGCTTAGTTAAGCACTATCATACATTGCATTTGCATTTTTGTTCATTTAACATAATGTGTGCTTTTTGTTTTTGGTCATAAAATTTTTTTTTAAAACCAAAAATATTTTTATGTGTTTTGTATTATATATCTTGAATTTATAATTAAGGTTGGCCATATTTATCTTTACATAACATGTATATGTACTTTGTTTAGCTTAGATGAGCTTATTTATTGCACTTTACTAGCTGAAGTCTTTGTAGTGCATGTTGTGTGGAAAATATGTTTATAGTTTTTGATCATCTTTGTCTTGATCTTGAAGTCACATGCCTTTGATTGTTGGACATGAACTTAATGAGAAAGGCATAAATAACCATCTCATCACTGTTTACTAGCCAATCATGAACACCTTAGTATATATCGTAAGATTTTGTACTCGAGAAAGTGTAGCACATGCACAAAAAGATCATAAGGTGTAGCCTCAGTTAAATTGTTAAAATTGGTGTGTACATTATCCCAGCTATTTTAATAAGTTTCTAATCAATTAAAATTGGTGTGTATATTATGAGGCAAATCAAGAAACTTACATGATTGCAAGCTTTTATTCTAGGAGATGTGAGAGTTATATGATGTAACTCTTTAGGTGATAGTCTCTTTCAAATTTATGTGATGAATTTTGTAGACTTTGTGATTGATTACTATTCACATATCACCTCACCTGTCTCTCAAGCTTTTGCTAGTTGCACACACTACACAAAGTTACTCTTTACTAAACTTTGTACATGTTATTGTGTGTGATTTTGTTGTGGCCATCCAAGATTATATGTTCCTTGATTTTGATGCAAAATTTGAGTTTTGAGGACAACTTGGTTGATAAACTTGTTTTTGAAAGATTTGGGTTGAATTCATATGTTTTTGAAAAACTTTTAATCTCATACTCATGCATTTCATTCATGAATCACTATGCTTTGAGGAGTTACTGTATTAAATTGCTCTGTTTATCAAAAATTTGAGTTTTCCAGAATTTCAACCGATCGAAATTGTAATAAAAATTTTGGTTTGATTCTGTCTGACTCGATTGGTATTCGATCGATACTCGATCGATCGAAACTGAAAAATTTTCAGTTTTTAGAGTTTTGACCAAAATTTTTTTATGCATCATTTATGTTTAGGATTCACATGAGTTGCATTGTTTTTCTGTGTCCATCTTGCAGTTTTGCAGTCATATCTTTCATTATTTTCACACATAACATGCATACACTTTGCTAAATTGGGTACTCAACTTGTTTTAAAAATTGATTGATTAATTTTTGAGTCTTTTTTACATTTTAGTATATGCTATTTTTTTGATGTGTGAATTGCAGAAAATATTTTTCTTAAGAGATATGATGAATAATCAATGTGCAAATATTTTCTCTACTCATGCAACTGTTTATGGGTCACATAGTATCAAGTTTGCATTTATTGAAAGAGAGAATATTTTTCTTCATGTGTATCCTCAACTCAATTTTTTTGGTTTGTGTGTTTTTTATTTATCCCCACCTCCTAAATTTTCCCCAAAACTGTTTTTCCCAGAACTTGTTTTGTTTTTCCTATTTTTATAGGGGGAGAAAAGTTTTTTTTTAACCTTTGTTGTTTATAGGGGGAGTTGTTGCTCTTTATAGGGGGAATTCTCTCTATTTTCTATAGAGCTAAACTGTTTTATGTTTCCTTGATTTTTTTTCTCTCATGTTTACCGTCAGTTTACTCTTTGTTTGAGTTGTATTTGTTAATACGTGACAAAAAGGGGGAGAAATAGATGAAATGTGGGAATCCTGTTTGTTTTGTTTAGGGGGAGTTGAAATTGTTTTCGAAAAGGGGAGAATATAAAAACTTTTTGATGTATCTAACTTAGGGGGAGAGTTAGAATTTATTTTTGTTTTTATATTTCTATTTTATATTATTGTTTATATGCCTTTCTTTCCACACGTGCGGTGATGTGTTTGCTTAGTGTTTCAGGAAAGACAGGTGCATTCTGATCAAGACATTCTACCTCTTCTTGGCAACTTCTAGGTTATGAGTCTTAGATTGGGATTTGTGATGTAATTGGGCATTTTATTGTATTGGGTTATTCTTGTATTTTAACATTTCATTTTGTATGAAAGTTTTATCACGAATTGCCAAATGGGGAGATTGTTAGGTTCTAAGAGCTTAGAACAATTGGCAAATTGTGAGCACACAAGAACATGTAAGTTGCAGAAAGAAGAATTCAGAAATTGCCTGGTTCGATCGATCGAAAGACAGGCTCGACCGATCGAAAGTCAGGCTCGACCGATCGAAAGTCGTATCTGCAGAATTTTAAGTTGGCCCAAACAGCAATTCAAGCCCATTAAGAATTAGGGTTTCAGATCTACTTCTCCCACTATATAAAGGAAACCCTAAGCACGTTTGTTACAAGGCTTTTTAGAGAGAGAAGAGTGTGCCTCTTTTGTATTTAGGGTTTTGTTCCTAAAACCTCTCTTATAACTTCAACCGGTGTTGTTCCTTGAAGAATCTCAAAATCCGGTATTGTTGAAGTTGCTGCCTTCTCTAGTCATCAAAGGTGCTGATGATCTAAACCTTCAAGGGTGGTCTTGGAGTCACAAACAGGAGAGTTTGTGTTGTTAATCCTTTGAGTGGGATCTCAAAGTCACAAACGTGGGTGTTTGTGTTTTGCAAAGATTAAAGAAAGAAGGAGTCCGTGGATCTCGGAGCTATCACGTGGTCGTGGTAGTAAGTTTCCTACAGGCAGGTAGCAATAGGATGTTAGTGGTCTAAGTCTCTATTGTGTAAACTTCAATTCTTTCTAGTGGATTTGTTATTTTACCTTGAGGATAGCTAGGTTAAATCCTCCCCAGGTTTTTTTACCGGTTTGGTTTTCCTAGGTCATCAGATCTTTGTGTTCTTTATTTTCCGCTGCTTTATTGTTTATGATTATTTGTGTTTAACCTAGATCTGAATAATAAACTTAAGTATTCACTTGGTTAATTAATTAGGTTAAACAATCTAGTTTACAGGGGTCTAAACGAACTAACAAGGGCACATGAGAAGCACATGACTGGAAGTTGAAGAGTCGTGCTGGGCTGTCATTTTTACGAGTGTCTCACGGGTAAGGCCTTCTCGTGACATACCCGCAAAACGTTTTGCTTGGAGGATTTTTAAGTGTGACTTTCTTACTCTTCACCCATACTATATATACCATCATTACCCACAAATGTAAAGGAGGCTATTCAGAGAGAAAAACTCCAGATAGGTTTGTGTTTAACCTAGATCTGAATAATAAACCTAAGTATTCACTTGGTTAATTAATTAGGTTAAACAATCTAGTTTACAGGGGTCTAAACGAACTAACAAGGGCACATGAGAAGCACATGACTGGAAGCTGAAGAGTCGTGCCAGGCTGTCATTTTTGCGAGTGTCTCGCGGGTAAGGCCTTCTCGTGAGATACCCGCAAAACGTTTTGCTTGGAGGATTTTTAAGTGTGACTTTCTTACTCTTCACCCATACTATATATACCCTCATTACCCATAAATGTAAAGGAGGCTATTCAGAGAGAAAAACTCCAGATAGGTTTGTGTTTAACCTAGATCTGAATAATAAACTTAAGTATTCACTTGGTTAATTAATTAGGTTAAACAATCTAGTTTACAGGGGTCTAAACGAACTAACAAGGGCACATGAGAAGCACATGACTGGAAGCTGAAGAGTCGTGCCAGGCTGTCATTTTTGCGAGTGTCTCGCGGGTAAGGTCTTCTCGTGAGATACTCGCAAAACGTTTTGCTTGGAGGATTTTTAAGTGTGACTTTCTTACTCTTCACCCATACTATATATACCCTCATTACCCACAAATGTAAAGGAGGCTATTCAGAGAGAAAAACTCCAGATAGGTTTTCTACAACACACACACACACACACACACCCATCTTTTAAGGAGAGAGCTACTTATCCTTAGTGTAAAATCATTCTAATCTCTTTTTCTTCCCTTTTCTATTGTTATACCTTGAGAGGAGATTTGTACCCAAACACAACTCACACCTATTCAGAGTGTAGAGAGTGTTTTGGAACTTGGGAAGTTTTGAGGATTTGCCAAAAGAAGTTGGTGAGGTTTGGCGGATGCAATTGGGCGTATTGTGAGATCCGGAGAGCTAGACAAGATACGGTTCCGAGAAGCCTTGTTGGAGTAGGAGATTGGAAGGCTTAGGTACATTGGGTAGATTAGGCTTGGAGGGTCTTTTGCTATTCGTGTATCCCAACTTATTGTCTAGTGGATCGATTTACCGCTTGGAGGGCAGCATAGGGGTTTTTCGCCGAATTCTTCGGTTTCCTCTTCGATAACACATTGTCGTGTTATCTTGTGTTTGCATATTTCTTCCCTTACTCTTATGCTTTACTTTTATTGTTTGTTGTTCATGTTTTTGCACTAAAGTAGTATCAGTTAATTGCGCTTCATTTACTTTTGTTTTCGCATTTAGATAAGTTAGAGTAAAAGCAATTTAGTCGTAATATTTGTTTTCGCATTTAGATAAGTTAGAGTAAAAGCAATTTAGCCGTGATATTTTAATTAGACGTCTAAACAAGCTCTTGTATTTTTACACAAATCCAAGCTTTCATTTTTTTTATATCCTTGTCTCTCTCCTTTAACATTCCCCTACGTTACATTTGCTATTGTTGACTAGGTAAAAAATATATTATTTTAATTTGTTGAAATGCAAAATAAAAAATAAGATATATAGTATATTGTTAAAGTTGTTAAGAAAAAGTTACTTTTTGGTGATGCAAAATGCATGTTATTTTGCATTTCCAATGATTGCTGTTATACGTGCACGAATATCAAGGTTTGAGTAAATATTTCTGGCTTGTTTGGAAGTTTAGAGAGGGAGGAGAGTAGAGGGGAGTAGAGAGGAGAGCAGTGGGGAGGAGAGTAGAGGAGAATGATTCTTTCTCTACATTGTTTGGATGTTTTTAAAATTAGGGAGGAGGAAGGGGGTAATTAGCCCTTTAGAAAGGGTAATTTTGTTAATTTAGAAAGGGTAAATTAGGGAATTCATTTGGCCAATAACTTATCTATTCTACTCTCCCTCCAAATCTCTCCAATTTAGAGGAATTAAAAATGAGGGGTTAAAGGAAGTTGAAACCCTTCCAAACCCCTCCAAATCCCCCCCTTCTTCCTTAAAAAACTTCCAAACAAGGTAATTAAATTACTCTCCATTCCTCTACTCTACTCCCCCTCTTTTTTTTAACTCCCAAACATGCTATTCACCTTTTATTGGGAGCACTGTAACCCAAGCTGGAAATGCAAAATAAAATACATTTTACATCAATAATCTCAGCCATTCTAAAATTTCTTGAAGATTTGACGTAAACTTTGTGGTTTCAAACATCAACTACAACAACTCCCATACATAGGTAGTGTTCTTTGTGTTTGGAAGTAAACAACTTCTCAAGGATTGTTAAATGGAGAGACTTGAGTTTTTCATGGTTTTGTGTTACTGCCGTCATGCTTACTGAATTAGGGTTGAAATTTTTGTTAAAATACAACTACGATTTGAGGTATGCTTAGATACAAATCAGCCGTGAAAACTTAAGTTGGTGGCTTTTTTAAATGATTCGCTCCACTGAAAGTCTCACAAAAGATTGCTAAATTTTTTTTTGTCCAAAATCATCGGTTTTAGAGGTGTCCAAGTCTGACCCGCCAATCGACCCATCCGCCCAAACCAAAAACAGTTTGATTCGACGCTGGCGACGGTCGGCGGCAGATCTCCATGTCCAGGTACTGAAATCAGCGAGTCGGTTGGCGGGTCTTATCATGAAGAACCGAGTCTAATCAACCCCATAGACCTCTGATCCCCTCCGAAATCTCATAGTTCATTGCCTTTCCCCCTCTCTCTCAGACACATATCCGACGAGATCCCGATGAGATCCGTTGAGATCTGATTATATCTTGACTAGAGACATCGAAATCCAGCCAAATCTCTACCGCTGTTTAAGATTGCTGCTCTTTGTTGGTTTCAACCAAATTTGTCATAAAATTACTCGACAATCAAATCTTAACCACATCTTCATTGATTCCCATGGATAATGATATAATTGCATAGATATTATCTACTTCCATCCAATAGTTCTTCAGAGTTTGGATGTTGCCTAGAATTGATCGTCTATATGTACAACAATTTCGAAATCCATAAACTGCATGTAATCAATTATTTTTATTATGAATTTTATTACCAAAACATGTTGGAGGACATGAATAATACATAAGGTTACTATACTGGTAGAGTAGTATTAGATCTGCTATAATTTGGTGATATTTAGTCGTAAATCAAGACCGTTATCACTATAGTGCAGACAACTGCTGCAACAAAGGCACCAATAGTGAAAGAGGAAGCAGAGCTAGGACTAGGAGGTTCAGAGCCATTAGTTAGAGCGTTGATAGCGAACTTCTGGCCACTTCCACAGTGGTCATCAACGGTGCAGTAGAAATAGAAAGAACCACTTGTGCCTAGAGGTACAATTACTCCTGGACCTGAGCTACTTAGTACTTCTCCAGGGTCTTTTGTGCAATTATCATATTCAGCTTGTATATGTGAAATTCCAACAGTATGCGACCCAGTCCAGTTGAACGCTGTACATCACAGTGAAAATAGATAAGTATGCAAGGGTACAAGAAATTGCCATGTCTTATAGAAGAGTCTAAAGTACTAGCATTGATTGCAACAATTTGAAAAGTACCCACAGGCTCTGCAAATTAGGATACAGTATCGGCTTATTATTGAAAATTGAAAACTGAAAACTATAGTAATAAGAGTAAAATCTAGTTTTAAAATTATTTTTACTAAAAAAAAAATATTACACAGAATCTACACAAAAAAATACAGACGAGCGTCTTCTTTTCATTTTTAGTGCAATCCAAACGTGCACCAAGATAAAAGGAACTGACATGTCTTAAAAAAGTTTATTGCAAGATTGATCAGAACTCCAAGGACATGTTTGAGGCCTCCAAAAATATAGTTATATAAGACTTAGAAAGGAATTGAGAAACGCTTACTCAGTTTCTCACCAACATAGAAAGTCCTTTTGCTAGCCCATATGGTGTAATAGGAGCTATTTGGAGGAACTTTCCAGCCGAAGCGATCTCCAACCAAATATGTTTGTGCAGCAGTTGCACCCTTTAGTAAAGCCATCACTACAACGATGAAACAACAGCACAAACCCATGCCCCTGGCCATTTTTTCTGTGTTCTACAGGTCGTCCCTGATAAACTATCACTAGAGGTTTCTAGGTTAAGTATGTGAATGATTTTAATTCACTCAAAAGTTTGATATAATAATTTAAGAGAGCCCACTGTAAATAGTCTTGGAAAATGATGGTCTGTCTCCATTTTTTATATTTCAACACTCGTCCCTTTTCTTTTTTTGTCTCTATTTCTAAAAAAAAAAAAAAGTACTCATCCTTCACCAAAAAAATCCAAAGATCACTTTAAACAGTATCATGATAACTTATAATAAGATTAAATCCAAAACCCTATAGAATATTTATCCTATTCGTATATATAAAAAAAAAAAAAAAAACTCAAATCCACGAATTTATTATTACATCCTTTAAGAAAGGAAAATAAATTGCTTTCGATAGATGTGGGCTGGGATGAATTGTTCCCCTAGGAAAAGCTATATATATCACGTGCTGGTGTTGGACACGTATAAAAAGACGATGCCACAGCCTACACAACGTGGCTGAAAGTTAGAAACATAGGTGCGAGGAAGTCAAAGATGACAAAAAAAAAAAAAAAAAAAAAAAAGGACGCATCAGCAATTAATTGTCACTCTTACTACGATGCTACGAACACCTGTCTCAACTTCAATAAATTGCACCATCCCAGTCCCAGGCCACAGCGAAATCTGGCCAATGGTCACCGAACACCACGAAAAAGAATGATAACTGTAGGACAAGCTAGCTAGCTAGCTAAAAAGAAAACCACAATGTCATTATTATCTCACGGGAATTTACTTACCTCTCAAAAATTTTGAACCTTATTATAGAACTTGATGCTCTATCTACCCTCAGGTTATGCTCTCTAATGGTTATTTTCAAGATTTAGATCGAACGTGTGTAAGGGAAGCTAACTAACATGCTAATGCACTCGCTAAATTGGGTGATAACTTAGACTATTTAATTAATTAATTTATTTGTAATTTGTGATAACCAAACCAATGGTTTGTGGTGGAGAATTTGTTAATCCTTAATAAGGCATCTTAGGTTAGTAATAAATTTATTTATATTTTTGTTTAGCCTAATCTATTAGCACTTTAATAAAAAATTCTGAATGCTGATGAATTCTTTACCCCATAATTTGCCAAAGAATACGCATAGCCTTGACCATTCGAGCCACAAGTTTTTCCGTTAAGAAAACATAAAAGCAGTGGCGTTTTGTTAAAATTAACTAAAAAAAAAAAAAAAAAAGAAACTTTGTAAACTTACAAAATATAAAAATGTTTGGGGGTTTGGCTAGACATGGCCAACTATTTTGTTTCTGAATCGGGCCTTGCAAACCCTTCCCCAATTGCATTAGTATTATTTGAAATAGTGAATAAATTAACAACTAATTTTAATTAATTTTCAAAAAATATTCAGCTAAAAAAAATCAGTTATACTCTCAAGAATGAATTACTAAAATTTAAATGAAAAACTCTTCAAATTAATTGAATAAATCGAATACAATTAAATTTGTTATAATATCTTTTCAAGTTCATACTCAAAATTTGAGTTCATAATAAATAGAATAATATCACCTCTTTCTCTAAGAATTAATTCACACACTCCTAAATGTTGTTGAATTAGTTTCAATTTTCAAGACTAAGTATAAACTGTGGGAGGGAAGGATTTGAACACAACATAAAGCGTATAGGTCCAGTTCGAGGATGGACAAAGGCCCATCTATGCACCAATTCAGACCTGACACGTGGATTTAGTCCAAGGAGGGAAACCATGAAGACCAAGCTAATTCAGGCTAAATATGTGAATAGAGGTTCAAGGATGGGAAACGGACGGACCCACCATTTGAGGAGCTCGAGGAATGAATGCACCTCCAGAATGCCCAACTGGCCACCTATACCAAAAAGCAGGGCACTGTGGAAGACATCAGAGACATGCAAGTAAAGAAGAGAGGAACTATCTAGGGAAGGTAGCCATCACCTCCACATTCAATACACTGCATCAACTGAGTTGACTACATTTATGAAGGAAAGACACCTGAACAGTAGTTCCACAGCTCACAATACTCTCTACCATCTCCAAAAGGGTCCTGATGGGACAAGCATCCGAATTACTACCTTGAGATGTATAGGTGGAGGACTTAGATGTATTAGGGGAGACTATATAAAGGAAAGGAACCCCTTTAGGAAAGGAGCTGAAAGATAGAAACTAAAGAACTACGAAAGGAGTATCAACTCGTATGAAGATTGGAGCATATAAAATATGAACATTCCATCCTTGAACAAGCCCAAGGAAGAGTTTATAAGCAAATTGTGTTTCATTTCATTATACTAAGAGTCACGACTCCAATAATTTCATGCTTGGACCATACATTGCATTATAGTTGAACCCATTCTCTTATAAATTGATTGTGTTGGGCCAGAAATACCGACTACCACTATTCTAAATGGGTCTGGCACCATTTTTGTGCCTTTACATAAACTTTCATGTTTTGAAATAAATTCTTGAAAAAAGGTCCATGTAAAGGCATTTGTTTTTTTAATAAATGCGTGTATTTTTATGGAAACCATTTAAAAAAAAAATTATTTTCTTGTGTTTAGTTATGAGGTTAGAAATTAACACTTCAATTTGATAAAGTAACCTCAGTAAGTACTGCATGAGGAATCAGTAGATTTAAGGTTAAGTTTATCTAAACACTTTAATTTTATGTAGTAGATTTGTTTCCTTGAGGTTGATGTTAAACTCTAGAGAGCTTTTGCAATCTAAGGTTTTTTCTTCGTAACCATATCATTTATTTTATATATATATATATTCTACATTGTCAATTATTTGCCATATAGTTATGTGAATGATTAACCACAAATTGGATTTCGAAGCTCAATCGGTTAATTAATCAATTTGGGATTAAAATTGATTAATCGGTAACAATCGAGAGGTCTAAATTTCCCAATAGGTAACTTAATTTTACATGATAAGGTACCTTCCTTTAACGTCTTTCATCTGTTTCGGACAATTGGTAACCTATGGAGAGGAGAGTAAGCTAGCTGAACTAAAAGCTTCATTGAGATCCAATGGATAACGATACATTTGGCATTTGCATAATTATTTATCAATTTCCACCCAATTGTTCTTCACACTTTGCCTAGATTGGGCGTACATATGTAAAATAATTTCACAATTCCTGTGCTGTAATAAATTATCTGTTGTAAAAGCGGAAGCTTTAATACCAATTTGTTGAGAATAGCAAAAGCATGAATATCTATTTGTTGTGTGTGTATCCAAATAACAGTGGGTTTATGCAAAATAGAAATAGAATAACAAAAGAAACAATCACACGGGAACACAAAGATTTACGTGGTTTGGCTTTTGGCCTACGTCCACGGGCGGCGTCGGGGAGAAAGTTTCACTAACAAAAGAAAGAGATTACAAAGGTGGTACCAAAACACTCTCACAAAACCCAAAACCCAAACCCCAAATACACCCAAAAGAGCTCTTAATCACCAGAAGCACGTGACTAGAGAAACCTGAAAATCTCTAGAATAAAGTCACGCCTTATAACTCTATACTATATGCAGCTTATACACACTTAGAACAATAGCTGCATAATTAGTGTGTGTATATATATATATATATATATATATATATATATATATAAGAGATATGGGCCTTTTGTGGTGGAGTACAATGCAAACTCCACCTAGGAGTAGAATTGCTTAAGTTGGCAAAACGTAGTCCTATTAGTACTAGGACTTGGTCAATTCCTTTGACCAAATTAAAAGCCACGTAACAACAAATCTCCACCTTGGCTTGAATTTGGTCAAGCCCCACAAACGAAACTTCTCCACCGCCAAACCAAAGCCCCTAAAGGCTATCACAAACTGCAAACACAAATCAAGTCCAAGCAATACTTGAACTTGTCCAAAAGAACTAGCTTGGTCATCATATCTGTTGGATTATCCAATGTAGCAACCTTTCTGACTGCACAGTGCCTTGAGATACAATCTCACTAATGAAGTGATATCTGACATCAATGTGTTTGGTTATCTTATGATACATCTGATTTTTAGTCAAATGTATGGCGCTCTGACTATCACAAAACACAACAGTATCATCTTGTAGTAAACTCAGATCACCAACCAAACCCTTCAACCAAATAGCTACTTTCACTGCCGTCGTCGTTGCCATATGCTCTGTCTCTGTAGTAGACAAAACAATCATCGACTGTAGTGTCGCCTTCCAACTAATAGCACAACCAAATGTGAAGACATAACCTGTCAAAAATCTCTTCTTGTCTAAATCACTAATAAAATCAGAATCCACAAATCCAACAATGCTACTACTCTCTATAGAATCCCTATAATATACCAAGTCAACATTTGTAGTACCTTTTAAATATTGAAGAGACACAATCTCTTCACCCAAAGCAACAATCTACAAAGCTTCAATCTTAAGCTCCACCTGCTCACCAACACCGTGGTCGTTGATTATCTCAATACTCTCTTTTGACTGGTCAACAATAGCAGACTTATTAAATTTCATATCTCTGCTGATAATTAACCATGGGGATCCTGAATCCATACACCATAACCTATAACCTTTTATCCCCAATGCATAGCCTAGGAATATGCACCTATTTGCCCTCTGCTCAAGTTTACCATCATTCATATGAGCAAAAATAGGACAACCAAATACTCTTAAAATAGAGTAATAAGCAAAAGTACCAAACCATATCTCAAAAGGAGTCTTAAATTCAATGATAGTTGATGGAGACCTATTTATCAAATAGCAGGCCATATTTATTGCTTCAGCCCAAAAGTCCTTAGAACAACCAAATTTTGAGAGCATACAGTTAGGCCTCTCCAAAAGAGTTTTGTTTATACATTCTACAATCCCAATTTGTTGTGGTTTTTTTCTAACAGTGCGGTGTCTCACTATACCTCCATTCTTGCAGAACTCATCAAATTCACCTAAGCAATAATCCAAACCATTAGCTATCCAGAGACACTTAATCCTTTTACAAGTCTGCTTTTCAATAAGTGTCTTATATTGTTTCAAGGTGACAAAAACATCACTCTTGTATTTCAGAAAATACACCAAAAATTCTATATTGAACTTGACCCTACATGTTTACCAAAGGCGCAATGTTCACAAAAGTCCAACTTCCCAATTTTATGACCATGCAACAAACCTTGTTTGCATAATATTGACATGCCAACCTCACTCATATGCCCTAAATGAGTATTATCTGAATCTGGATCTACTGATGAAGATATTGTTGCAACACCAATAATTGTACTTCCCTGTAGCATATAGAGACCATTTACCAATTTTTCTTTGATGAAAACTAAACCACCCTTGCTAATTTTCAAAACTCCACCATCATTGGTGTATTTGTACCCTTGAGAATCGAATATACCCAAAGATAGAAGATTTTTCCTCAAATCTGGCACGGGACGAACATTAGACAAAGTCCTAACTACACCATCATACATCTTAATTCTCACGGTTTCTATCCCCAAGACCTTACAGGTCATATTATTTCCTATCAAAACTTCACCACTAATTGACCGATACGTAGTAAACCAATATCTTCTAGGAGTCATATGATAGGACCAAGCTGAATTAAGAACCCAAGTGTCGCCAGAGCAACCAGTAGATACTGATAGAACTATGTCGTCACCCATAGAATTAACCTCCTCAACACTAACTACATTACTAGTATTTGAAGTACTGTCATTCTCCTTTTTCTCTTTGAGTAGTGTGCATTCTTTTTTCCAATGTCCTTCCTTTTTACAGTAGTGACACTTACCAGATCTAGACTTTGATCTAGATTTTTCTCTATTACTACTAGACCCATTTTCATTGGATTTACTTCTAGCAACAAGACCATTAGCTTGATTATCGCCCCAATTTTCAAAAACCTTCTTCTTCAACTCCTTAGAATTCAACGCATCTTTGACATCATCAATTGAGATAGAATCTGTTCTAGAACTATACAACATGGTGTCGACAAAGTGCTCAAAAGAAGGAGGCAATGAACATAACAAAATTAGAACTTGATCCTCATCTTCTACTTTGCATTCAATATTTTTCAAATCAATAAAAATCCTATTAAATTCATCAAGATGGTCAGAAACAGGTGTACCTTCTTTCATTCGAATGGTGTATAGCCGCTGCTTCATGTACAAGTGATTTGTAAGAGACTTAGTCATGTACAACTCTCCAACTTAAGCCACAATCCTGTAGCTGTTTCTTCGTCTACAAATTCCCTCAGAATCTCATCTCCAAGAGACAACAGAATTGCACTATGTGCCCGTTCCAAGAGATCTTCTTTTTCCTCATCTGATAGTGTCGCTGGCAAAGCATTCTTGCCCTTTAGTGCTTTCCACAATCCTTGCTGCACTAACAAAGCACGTATCTTGACACGCCATAAATTGAAATCATTTTTCCCGTTGAATTTTTCAATCTCAAATCTTGTTGTCAACAAAGCCTTTGTTGCCATACCAAAAAACCCAGCGAACTAATAACAACACTACCAAATAGATCTGATGAACAATCTCAACTTAAAACAAAGAACCAAAGGCTCTGATACTAGTTTGTTGTAAAAGCGGAAGCTTTAATACCCATTTGTTAAGAATAGTAAAAGCATGAATATCTATTTGTTGTGTGTGTATCCAAATAATAGTGGGTTTATGCAAAATAGAAATAGAACAACAAAAGAAACAATCACATGGGAACACAAAGATTTACGTGGTTCGGCTTTTGGCCTACGCCCATGGGCGACATCGAGGAGAAAGTTTCACTAACAAAAGAAAGAGATTACAAAGGTGGTACCAAAACACTCTCACAAAACCCAAACCCCAAATACACCTAAAAGAGCTCTTAATCATCAGAAGCATGTGACTAGAGAAACCTGAAAATCTCTAGAACAAAGTCATGCCTTAGAACTCTATACTATATGCAGCTCATACACACCTTAGAACAATAGCTGCATAATTAGTGTATATATAGAAGAGATGTGGGCCTTTTGTGGTGGAGTACAATACAAACTCCACTTAGGAGTAGAATTGCTTAAGTCGGCAAAACATAGTCCTATTAGTACTAGGACTTGGTCAATTCCTTTGACCAAATTAAAAGCCACGTAACAACATTATCTGTATATTATGAATTTTCTTACCAAAACATGTAATGGTCTGTTATTATAATATGGTTACATTTAGATGTGATCAAGACCGATGTCACTACAGTGGAGATATCGAAGTGCAACAAAGGCAATCATAGTCAAAGATAAAGCAGAGCAGGGACTCGGAGGTTCAACACCAAGCAGAGATTAGCGTTAGAATATTGATAGAGAACTTCGGGCTACGTTTACAATGGTCATCGATAGTGATTAGTGCAGTAGATATAGAAAGGTTCACCAGTGTCGAGTGTTAGAAAAAAGGGGCTAGCAAAGTCTATCGCGGGATCTTTTGAACAACTATCATATTTAGTTGCAGTATGTAAAATTAGAACAGTATGCGACCCAGTCTAGTTGAATACTGGTCATCACAGTATCAAATTATATATATGATATATTGTCCTTTTATCCAACAAATAAAATGTTATTTTTCGACCAATTTTCTAATCAAAAGCTAGAATTCACTGCGACAATTTGAAAAATATAGTCTTTGTAAATTAGGTTACCAAGGATGCAAGAAATTATAGGACAAAATTGGCCTATGCTCTTTTTAAAAAAACAATTCAGCATTTTGCCCCCTTTCTCAAAATAATTAGAGAAATACCCCTCTTTTGAAACTCAATTTTCTCAAAATCGAGTTAATCCTTATAACAGCGTTTTTAAGGAGCTTATAGTGATATTTTTAGGACTTATAGTGGCGTTTTGGAACTTGAGCTTCATAAACTCGAGTTATAGGTAAAAAAAAATAAAAAAAAATTTGCCTATAACTTGAGTTCATGGAGCTCGAGTTCTAAAACGCCACTATAAATCCTTAAAACGTCACTATAAACTCCTTAAAACGCCGCTATAGGGCTCTAGATATTTTTTTTTAAACTCGATTTTTAGAAAATCGAGTTATAAAAGAGGGCTATTTCTCTAATTAATTTGGGAAAAGGGGCAAAATGCCACTTTTTTTGCATGAAAAGGGCATTTGCCCATTTTATCCAGAAATTAAACTACGACACAGACTTAAACTTTGTTTGAAGTGGTTCTAAAAGATCAAAGTTTGCATGATTGATCAAAACTTCATGGAAATGTTTGAGGTCGCCAAAAAACTAGAGAAGATCCATTATATAAGACTTAACAAATTAAGGAAGTGAGAAACGCTTTCCCAGCTTGTCACCAACGTAAGGTCTTATTGCTATCCCATTTGGAGTAATAGGAGCTATTTGGAGGAACTTCCCAACCCAAGCTATCTGCAACCACATATGTTTCTACAGCAGTTGCACCCTTTAGTAAAGCCATCACTACAATAACGATGAAACACCAAGACAAAGCCATTTTTGCTGCGCGTGTTCTAAAGGTCGCCCTTGATAGACTCTCACAAGAAGTGTCTAGGTTTAGCATGCAAATGATTTGAACTCACTCAAGGTTTGATATATGGAAGAGATCATGGAAAATAATGTTTGTAGCCATTTTTTGATATTTCTGACACTCATCCTTTACTAGCTAGAAAAATAAAGACAATATTATGAATTTTTAAGTCAAGAGATTACAAATATTATTATTACTGTACTTGTAAGAAGATTAATTAAATCCTAAAATACTAAAACCAGTCACTTATAAGCCTTGATTTGGATAATCCCTCTCTGTATTAGAAATAAATAAGAAAAAAAAATCAAATTTGTGCATTAGAGTTATGTACAGAAGTCATCCACTAATTTTATGTATACCATATATATTACTTGGTTTTAGTCTAACGAGAAATCAATTATTATACGTGCATGACTTTTGTATTCGATTCTTATGCAACCAACGCAGTCTCTTACTGCTCAAACGAGAAGACGAAAAAAATAGTCTCTCATAAAAACTGGGACTTGATACCCAAAAGAAAGAAAAGTGTCATAATATGACCACATGTTTCAGAGTGTCGAATGTTGGGCTATGTGAAATCTAGTTGCGTTTGATCCAGATTATAACCCGTTTCGATATAAAAATGTCTCAGTTTTTAATTGGATATTTTCTAAGGATTAGTCCATTGAGAGAGAGAGAGAGAGAGAGAGAGAGAGAGAGAGAGAGAGAGAGAGAGAATAATCACATTTTCTTAGTGAAAATGTGAGAGAAATAGAAAATTTATATAGAAGAAGATGAGTAGAAGAATACTCAAAAGAAAATGTATAGTAGTAATCACCAAATTATCCAAATCATGATTCGTAAAAGAATAATATTATGTCATTATATTATATAATGTTATATGATAACATCTGACAATCAAATAAAAGAAAAAAAAAAAGGTTAAAACAAAATTAAATAGTTTCAACCCAAAGTAGATTTCAAAACAAAAGTTTATAAACCTAAGGTAGAGATGCAATAGAGAATTAAAAAACCACCAAAAGAAAGAAAAACAGAGAGAGAGAGAGAGAGAGAGAGAGAGAGAGAGAGAGAGAGTATTAACCTTTTTGTGTGGGAAAAATTTGGATTGAATGGAAGTGAAAATAACAAACTTTTATTGGAAATAAAATGAGTAGAAGTAGAGTCAAATTAAAGGAAGATGAATGAATTATAACATTAAGATATAGAGTGGTAAGATAAAAAGGTAAAAGTGAGGAGAAAATGCTTAAAAAGTGTAATTATAAGGTAATAATTTTTTTTATACAAGATAGAATTCTACTCTTGCATAATCTAAGTGTATATGTGTGTGAAGCTCCTTCCTGGAGACTTGAACCCCGGCCCTTGCGCCCCACGCCCCATGCCCCACAAGCATTTATACTTGTGGAGTGACCATCGCACCAAGGGTGTGCGGTCGTATAAGGTAATAAATTAATATGGAGAAAAATAGTTAAAAAGGAGAGAGAGAGAGAGAGAGAGAGAGAGAGAGAGAGAGAGAGAGAGAGAGAGAGAGAGTTGGAAATAGGTGGATGATATATATGACTCAACAGAAGCGTAGTAATAATAAATACTACGCATTAAATTTTAGATATATATAATTAGATGGAAGTTCTAATTAGAGAGAGAGAGAGAGAGAGAGAGAGAGAGAGAGAGAGAGAGAGAGAGAGAGAGTATTCAACTTTTTGTGTAGGCAAAATATGAATTGAATAGGAAAAAGAATATCAAATTCTTATAGTAAATGACAAAGGGAGAAGATTCAAAATAAAAGGAAGATGAAGGGATAGATAAATTATAACGTTAAGGTATAGAGTAGTGGAGAGATAAATAGGTAAAAGTGAGGAGGGAATGTTGGAAGAAGTGTAATTGTAAGGTAAGAAATTAATAAAGAGAAAAATAGTTAAAAAAATGAAAGAGAAAGTATTGAAAATAGGTGGATGATGTGGCTCAATAAATAGGTGGATGATGTGGCTCAATAAATAGTTAAAAAATGAAAGAGAAAGTGTTGAAAATAGGTGGATGATGTGGCTCAATAAATGCTACATTTCAATATATATATATATATATATATATTGATACCACAAAAGGAAGATACAAAGTTATCAAATTACAAAAAAGTTGGATCAACCCAACTTTTTGGTGAAGTGGCATTCTGACTACCAGAGATGCAGCATTATATACAAAATCAAGCACAATCCTAGGAACCTCTAATAGCTTACAAACCAACCCATTTTGACACAAAACATCTAGATCAGCAATGAAAGACCTCTCTTGCCAAACTGGATTCTTGGATTTACTAACAAGTTGGATTTGGTCCTTGCTGTTGGTCAAAATAAGGATCATTTGAAAACCATGATTTCTGATTGTGATGACAGCTTCTATCAAAGCCTTTTGCATAGCCCCATTAGTTGTACTTGCTTTGTTGCTAGCAACACCATAAAATCTGATGACACCTTGAAGATTTTTAGCTTCATAAGCCCAAGCACTCCTATTGAGCCTTGTGTTTCTAGTTCCTGCAATTTTAAGCAGGAGCTACCACTGTCTAGTGACTGTGTTGGGTTCATCGATTGGCCTGTTGCATTTGATATGTGGACTAGGTTGGCTAGAGAAGACCTCTTTGTACCTGCAATACAAAGTTTGGGCTGTTAGGATTACTTCCATGGGGTTGGGCTGTTTACCTTCGTGAACCACCATGTTCCTATAGAACCAAATAGTCCACAGTGTGGTAAAGATTTTTTGTATATATTCTAAAAAGTCTTCTTCATTCCAGTCGTGAGAATTAATCAAATTCCTTAACCATTGCTACACTAATGTGTCAATAATGTCAGAGGTATGAACAACCAGAGGTGAACCATGCCAACAAGCTCTAGAAAAATGGCAAAGCAAGAACAGATGAGTAGTGGATTCCTCTTCATAATTGCACATAGGGCATAGCCCATTATCAGTAATTCCCCTGTTTTTTAACAGTTGCAGAGTTGGAAGACTATCATGCAATAGTTTCCAAACAAAGGTACAAATTTTTTGTGGAGTTTTTATCCTCCAAATCAATTTCCAAACCTTACTCTCAACGTGATTCACCCTATGACAATCAGAAAAAGATGCCTAGTAGTCCTTGATAAGAAGTTTATAAGCTGTTTTAACCTCAAAATCCCCACTCTTAGAGTGCTTCCACAACAATTTGTCTTCTTCAGTAATAGTCTTGGGTAGGGGGAGTTGCAGTATCTCCTTACAGATAGGAAAATGGTAGTAAGCTCTAACTAAATCTGCTTTCCAAGTGTGAGTCTCTTGATTAATAAGTTCAGCCACAAAGCCATTAGTTATGCAAGGATTATTCAACATAGTAGGCTGATATCTAAATCACTCATGATCCCTTAAAGGGATATCACTACCCTTATTAACCCACCATCTCCCCTAAGTTTAGGGTTATCTGATTTAATAACATTCTTCCAAACCCATGATTGATGTGTTTTAGGTGAGCAATTATGAATGGATCCCCTAGGATAGTACTTGGCCTTGAAAGTTCTTGCAACTAAGAAATTTGGATTGTGGCATAATCTCCAACATTGTTTAGCCAGCATTGCTTGATTCATTAAGCTAAATCTTTTGAGACCTAAACCTCCCCAAGACTTAGGGCAGCATATCTTACTCCACTTAAGAGAATGTAATTTCTTAACCCCAGGTGCATGACCCCACTAGAATGCCCTAACTATAGAATCCATCTTCTTACAAATTGTTTCAGGGACTTTGAAACAAGAGAATGTATAAAGAGGGAGAGTTTGAAGAGCAGAAGTTATTAGAGTGGTTCTCCCAGCTTGAGATAAAAGATTTGCTTTCAATCCTTGAAGCTTGGATTGAAGCTTATCCACCAGGAATTGAAAATCAGCCACTCTATTTCCCCTAAGCTTAAAATTAAGACCAAAATACTTGCTGGGATTTTGAACCGAATTTACTTGAAGTTGTCTGGCCAAGCCTTCTTGCTCATACATAGGCATGTTTGGAGAGCAATAAAGGTCAGACTTATCAAAGTTGATGCCCTGACCACGTATCTGGCAGTACCAATCCAAAATTCTCTTTAAGTTTGCTATTGATTTATTGTCCTTTTTAAAGAAAAACAACGAGTCATCAGCAAACAACAGATGTGTAAAAGTATATCCATTCCTACCAACTTTAACTCCTTTGATTAACTTGTCATTTTCAGCTTTTTGTAAAGCCAATGACAAAACATTAGCACACATGAGAAAGAGGTAGGGAGAAAGAGGATCACCCTGTCTTAACCCTTTACAAGGCTTGAAGGATTTAGACCTACTGCCATTAACAAGGAGAGTGTATTGGATTGAAGTCACACACTCCATCAGCCAATTAATCCATTCATGGCAATCAGAACAACCTTAAGGAACTTCCAACTCACCTTATCATAGGATTTTTTCATATTAATCTTTAAAGCTCCGAAGCTACCTTTTCTACCCTTTTTCTTCCTAAGAATGTCCATGATCTCATGAGCAATAAGTATATTTTTAGAAATGTTCCTACCTTTTATAAATGCATTTTGAAAGGGAGAAATGAGACTGTCCATAAAAGGTTTTAATCTATTGACAAGGATTTTGGAGATGGCCTTATAGATCACATTGAAAAGACTAATGGGCCTAAAATGTGTCACTTCATTAGGAAAGGGTATTTTGGGAATTAGGGTGATGAAAGTATGATTTAGAGGCTTAAAAAGAGACCTTGAATGAAAAAAAAGGCTTGAATGGTGTTGATAACATCTGGTTTGATAACCTCCCAATATTGTTGATAAAAGAAAGCATGTATTCCATCAGGGCTAGGAGCTTTGTGAGGGCCTAATTGGAAGATAGTGTCCTCAATCTCAATATTAGTGACTGGTTTATTCATTTCCAAGCACTACTAATAGGATAGTTTAGGAATATCAATAGTTTGGAGTTCACTCAAAATACTATCAACACTATGCAAAGTTGTATCCTCATAGGAAGACTTAAGATGGTTAACCAGTTTGTTTTTAATTTCCACTGGATCCTTCAACAGCAAACCCTCTGCATCCTTAATATGTAAAATTCTGCTCCTAGCTCTTCTCTGTCTAACCTCAGTTTGGAAGTATCTAGTGTTTCTATCTCCATTTAGAATCCAATTGCTCCTAGCCTTTTGTGCCCACATTGTTTCTTCCCTATTTAGGAGTACTTCCAACTCCTCTTTCACAATTTTCTCTTTCCTAACAACTTCTATTGAGTCAATGAAATCCTAGATCTCTTGTAATTCAGCCATCTTCCTTTTGATATCATTATCCAACCTTCCAAAAACCAACTTATTCCACTTCAGTGCTTCTCTCTTAACATTAGATAACTTGGTGAACAATTGGGAAGCCCTAGACCCTTTAGTTTGATTTCCCCAAGCCTGAAGAATCATATCCTTACAATTAGGATGATTTAGCCACATTAATTCTAATCTAAAGGGTCTATACCTAAAAGGTAGAAGCTGCTCAAAATTCAGCAGTATAGGTCCATGATTAGAGTCAACTATAGGCAGATTGTGCAGGGAATAATGTGGATAAGAATTAACCCAATCAGAACTAGCAAATGCTCTATCCAGTCTCTCCATCTCAAACCCCTCCTCCTCTCTGTTGTTCACCCACGTGAACTTTTGTCTCACAGCCATTAAATTGCAAAGTTGCAAATTAGAAATGAGTTGTTGAAACAAATCAGCCCCAACAATAGAGCCTTAATTAAATGATAATTTTTCCTCATTGGTGAGTATTTGGTTGAAGTCACCAATACATAACCAATTTGGATGAGCTAAATTTTTTAAAATCCTAAGTTGTTGCCAAACCTTATTCCTCCTTAAGTGATTTGGGTGACCATAAATGAAAGTAATAGACAAAGGGTTACCTTTACTGTCTAACAAATCAGTGTGAATAATATGGCTTGAGTGATAGACTACATGAACATTATAACCTGACACCCAAGCCAAAATCAACCCTCCACCTAAACCCTCTCTAAGAACTTCCCAACCCTCATCATAACCACATTTAAGCCACACCATTTTCCTTTTTTTCCTTTACTAACCTTGTTTCCATCAGAAACATGATATCAAGCTTTAGTTCTAGGGCATTTTTTTTTTTTTTTTTTTGCATTTAAGAATTGAAGTAGGTTTGCCCAGACCCCTGCAGTTCCAACTTCGTATTTTCATGGCCCCTGGGGAAGCTGCATAGTGTATATATATATATATATATATATATATATATATATATATGAGAGTACTAATTTGAAGGCATTGACTTGGTCAATTAGGTTTTTAATATGCTAAAGTAGTGCATTTCCCAAAAAACAAAAAGAAAAGAAAAGAAAAAGCTCATACAAATAGTGCAACTCCACCCAAATATATATGAAATGGAGTTGTACTTCTAAATTATAAATAAATAAATATATATATATATATATAGAGAGAGAGAGAGAGAGAGAGAGAGAGAGAGAGAGAGAGAGAGTTAAGGTAGTGCGCAATAAATGTTTTAATGATGACAAGATCATTGTCGGGGCTAATTTTGTGACATGGGCCAAAAAACTGAAATGAGCCCAAATTTTCCTTCTAGCTGTTGTAATATGCTTGTGTTTGGGAAGTCAATCTAAAATTTCAAATATTGGTAAATAAAAGGTTATTGGTGTTGTGGGAAGGAGGAATCAAAATGTTGAATAACTCAAGGTATCAAAAAAAAAAAAAAAAAAAGAAGTTTAGTTAACCATGTTTGAAATTTTTTTACACATACAGTGGGAGGAAGAACTTCAAAAAGATGGTGATATATACTTGGTACCTCTACTTTCATCTCTAAGCTTCAGAATGTTGTGGATCTCAAGTGATTGAGATGATTTTTCCTCTGAAACTATATATGGTTTGCAAGGTTGAACATGAATGCAATCTATTTGAACTGATGGATGGTATTTATACTAATTTTTCAGAATACTTTATTAGTGGTTTCTTGTTAATAGTTGAGGCTTTGGATCCCTAAGTGTTGAGCAAGAGGTAATGGGCAATTGTTCTCTGTTGAGCAAGAGGTAATGTGCAATTGGTCTTTGTTTGGAAAGGAAGACCTTGCTTTTAGCACAAATGATGAAATGTCTTGATTAATTCCGATTGGGTGCTTTTTTTTCCCGCCCTCTTAGCTCCTTGGAAATTGTTCTTGGTGGCAATCAATAGCTCAAGACAACTAAGGTGGCCAGCCATGCTTTTGAGTCTTAGAGAAGGTTGATTAGAGCATTTATTCACATACAACATAAGGTTGAAAGTTTTGGATGTCAGACTCTTTTCATGGCCGTTGGTGCTACTTGCATCCTTAGCTTGCTTAGTAACACACACAAATTAGGTTTATGTAAAAGGTTTAAAAAAAATTCGCCACTATTGGTACTAAAAACGCTGCTATAGGCCCATTTTAGCTATAGCAGCATTTGCTATAGTGGCGTTTGCAAACATTACTATTGTACCGCAACTATAGACCTATAGTGGCTTTTCTAAACGCCACTATAGATCAATTTTTATTTTTATTATTTTTAAAAAGCACTACAAAAAATGCAGGCTATAGTCACATTTTCAAAAAACGCGACCAACTGCGTTTCTTACAAACACGGCAATAGACTTAACCTATAGCCATGTTTGTAAGCATCTTTAGTTGTGTTTTTTTGAAAGGACCTATAGCCACATTTAAAAAACGCAGCTATAGGTTCAGTCGAATAATTTTTTTTAACAGAGGAGCTATAGCCGTGTTTTTGAAAATGTGGCTATAGGTAACACCCAAAAGGAGCGGCTGGCTTGAGATATATTTTTTAAGGAGGCCCTATAGCCGCGTTTTTAAAAACGTGGCTATAGGTACAAAAGGTGGACCTATAGTTGCGTTTTTAAAAGCGCGGCTATAGGTCTAGCTGAATAATTTTTTTTAAATGGGGACCTATAGTTGCTTTTTAAAAATGCGACTATAGGTTCGCTACAGCTGCGTTTCAAAATGCAGCTACAAGTTAGCTATAGCTGTGTTTTTTAAAAACGCAGTTATAGGTCCAGCCGAATAATTTTTTAGGGGGGAGCTATAGCTGAGTGTTTTTCAAAAACGCAGTTATATGTAACACCAAAAAAAAAAAAAAACTTTTTCTTTAGCTTCCCACGTACCCCCACTTTCATCTTTTTTTTTTTTTTTTTGTCATTCTTCACACACTCTAGCACAACTCTTCAGGTTCTCTTTTTTTTTTTCCTTTTCTTTCTTCCTTCTTCACTCCAGCATAACTTTTTTCTTTTTCTTTGTTTCTTTGGAGCTTCTGCTTCTGCTTCTTTTTTTTCTTTTTCTTTTTCTTTTCTTTCTTTTTTTGCTTTTTTTTTTCTTCCTTCTTCACTCTAGCACAACTCCTTTTTTTTTTCTTTGTTTCTTTGTAGCTACTTCTTCTTCTTCTTTTTTCTTTCTTTCTTTTTTTCTTCATCTCAAGCATACTTATTTGTCTATAGATCTAGTTTTTTTTTTTTTTTTGGGTTATTTTATGTTTAGTAAGTAAGAAAATGGAAGAGATGCTAAAAATTTTGAATGAAATGGATATTCTAGCAATATTTGTGTCTATGTCTTGATTTGGATTTGAGTTTTGATTTTGAATTTTTTGGATTTGTGCTTGAATTTGTGCTATTGTGTTGCTGATATTGTGCTTATGTTTAAATGAGTTTGTGTTCTTGAGCTTGTTCTTTTGTATTTGTGAGCTTGTGCTTTTGTGTTCCTTGAATGGATTTAGTGTTAGATTTGGGTTGGTTTTGTTGAATGAGAGGAGATTCTTGAGTTTGTGTTCTTATATTTTGGAGCACGTTGTGTTTGTATTGTCAATATGTTGTGTTTGTTTTAAATTTTCTAGGTGTGTTTGTATTGTGAGTATGTTGTGTTTGATTTTGAATTTTCTGGTTTTGTGTTTGTATTGTGTGTATGCTGTGTTTGATTTTTAATTTTCTGGGTTTGTATTTAATTTTGAATTTTTTTGGTTCGAATTTTGAATTTTTAGGGGGAAAAAAAAAACCCAAAATTTTTTTTTTGTTCCAAAAAAACCTATAACCGCATTTCAAAAACGTAACTATAGAAGGCTTTAGTTGCGTTTTTAAAACACAGCCAAAACTGTACCTATAGCCTCGTTTTAAACGCAGCCCAAAGCGGGTCTATAGCCACATTTTTTACAAAACACAGCTATAGGTCTTAGCTTATGGGTTGTGGAAAAACACAGTTATAGGGGGGAAAAACGCAGCTATAGGGTGATCTGTAGCCGCGTTTATAAAAACGCTACTACATGTCTCGCAGGGAGCTATTGTCGCACAGGATAGTTTGAGTTTGGAAACGTGGCTATAGAAAATGCGGCTACGGTCTATAGCTGCGTTTTTAGGGTTTATAGCTGCATTTTTTAAACGTGGCTATAGCCCTCTTTTTTTGTAGTGAAAGGCTATAGCAACGTTTTAGAACGCCACTATAGGGCAGACCTATAGTGGCGTTTGTTAAATGCCACTATTGTACCGTCACTATAGACCTATAGTGGCGTTTCTATAGACTAATTTTTTAATTTTTAAAAAAGGCTATAGCAACGTTTTAGAACGCTACTATAGGTTAGACCTATAGTGGCATTTAACAAATGCCACTATAGACTCACCCTATAGTGCTGTTCTACAAACGCCACTATAGCCAAAACCCCGCCAAAACCCCACCAAAAAAATAAAAAAAAATGATTACCAAAAATTAATTTTTGGTAATCAAAAGTTTTTTTTAATTGAGTTAAAATTTTAATTAAATTAAAATTGTAATTAAATTAAAATTACAATTTTAATTAAATTAAAAGATACAAAACAAAACAAAAAAACATAAATAAAACAAAATACAAACACTACAACCCAGCAAATTCAAAATAAAACGCAAACCCACCTAAAAAAAATTCAAAATCAAATATAACATGCTCACATCCAAAAAAAAAAAAAAAAAAAAAGCAACTCCACCCCAACACATTTAGCCGCCATAGACCAACCTGCAAAAAGAAATCATCAAATAGATTTTGAATTTTTCACTACTTTCTCGGTTCTATTAACAAAGATATTATCAATAGTAAAAAGCCAAAGAATTCACAAAAATTAATCAAAAATGTCAAAGACCCACGAAGCAAAGTTGACAGCAGACAAGGAATAGACCAAAACTATTATCAAAAAAGGAATAGACCAAAACAATCATTAAAATTTAACACAATAGCACTCTTTCTTCAATCACAAATCCCATAACAGTAGCACCATTTACAAATTTAAAAAAAATTAGGGATAATTACAGTAAACCCACCTATGGTTAGGCCCATTTTTACTTTGCCTACCTATGGTTCAATCATTTACACTTTACCCACCTGAACTTCAATCCGTTACCCATCCGTTATCCACCTCACCCATAGATGTTAGAAAAACACATTTTTAGAGAAAAACAAACATAACAAAAATAAAAAAGTTAGGGTTTTGATTGCTTAAGAACTTGTACAAGAACAAAGTACATGGAGCAAGGATGACTTGGATGCCGATAAAGTCACAAGCATCCCATAAGAAAGGCCAGGCATGGGATTGAATGGAAAAGGGGCTTTGGAAGTTCTTGCAGCACTCCAAAACCTCTTGGGGCAGACCCGACTTGGCGAAGGACTTCAACGGAGCATACTTACCCAAATTCACATTATGCCCACTCACCACAACTAGGCCATCTTTCACAGTTTCATCCTCTTCTTTTCCTTGGTGGGTTTTACTTTCTTTGTCATTCTCTTTCGGTTTCTAATTCTTACTCTTCTTCTCTTTGGCCTCGATTTCTTCGTGCTTTCGCTTGGGATTATTAGCTTCAGGTTCTTCGTCTTTGTTCTTGTTCCTTTGCTTATTCTTCTTCTTCTTCTTTATCTTACTTTTTGGGTTTTGTTGGGGTTTTGAATCACTAGGAAGAATGCCGGTGGTTGATTTGTTTTTGGCAGTGGTTGTGTGTAGTGGTTTGCGATTGGTTATGGGTTTCAAAGGTGGAGTAGCCACCACGATGACATTGTTCTGCTTCATGGGCCTCCTCTTTTTTTTTTTTTTTGGGTGGTTTTTTGGGTTGTGGGTTGATCTGATTTTGTTATGGGTTTCAAAAGTGGTTCTGGTGACTGTTGATGGACGGGAGAGAGAGAGACAAATTTGGACATGGCAAACCTAGTTTTGAGTCTTTAGAAGCAAACCTAGTTTTAGGTCTTTAGAAGCAAACCTAGTTTTGAGATTGTTCTTGCTATTGAGGCTTCCAACTGTTCATTTGTTCAGGTTGTTGGAAAAACCTTCATATGTTGGAGGGAGTTTGTTATGGTGTGCCTATGATTACATTGCCTCTTGCTAAACAGTTCTTGAAGTTTCTGTATTTTTGAAGTTTTTAAGCAACTTTTTACCATTTTTACATAATGACATTTTTTTTTATCTTGTTTTCATTTGATTTTGTATGAATTTTTTGTTTTAGGAGGAGAGAGACATCCCAAAGTCAGAACCTCACCCTCACATGAAAGCATGACCAGAAAAATCAAAACCCTAGCTCAATACAAGGGATTTTTGTGTTTCTAGGGCTCATGAGGAAAAGATTCAATAGTTTGTGTTTTTGATCCGTGTTATGTTTTGATTTTTTATAAAATGGTTTTTTTCTAACGTCCGAGGGTGAGGTGGGTAACAGATGGGAGTTCAGATGGGCAAGGTGTAAATGATTAAATCACAGGTAGGCAAAGTGAAAACGGGCTATATCACAGGTGGGTTTATTGTAATTATCCCACAAAATTAACAAGTTCCAACACCATCTCCAAATCCAAAACCCATTGACATTAACACCACTACAAATAAAATAGGAGAAATAAAATCAAAATGGAGAGGAAGAGAAAAGAATAAATCCAGGTGTGTAGTGAAAGAAGAGTGAAAAAAGGAAAAAAAAAAGATAGAAAAGAAGAAAGATGGAGGATAGGAGATAAGAGAGAAAAAGAAAGAAAGAAAGGAAAAAAGAAAAGAAAAGAAAAGAAAGAAGTCTAAAGAAGGACGTGGAGAAAATGGATTGATAAGGTGAGTGGGGGTAGGTAGGGTTAGGTGGGTTTTGAATTTTGAATTCTGAAAATTTTTTAATGTTTTTTTTTTTAAATTTTTTTTGCTGGTCCCTCTCGTGTGTGTGCGTGTGCGTGTGTGTGTGTGTGTGTATAAATAGAGAAATGATATGTTCACAATATTTTCACAATATTTTTATAACAAATCTTAAGTGGCAGGTTGTTAATGGTTGTTATTGTTGAGGCAAAAAAGTAATATTAGTGTAAGTTCGAATTTGAACAAATAACAACTCACCATTTATGATTTGTTGTGGAAATATTGTAAAAAATTTGTGGACGTAGCATCTCTCATTTAAATATAAATATATAATAATATATACATTTAAATGTATATATATTATTCAAATTATCTAGAATATGACATAGAATATTCTAGGCATATTTTAGGTATATTTCATATTTTGTTTACGTTGAAACCCATATATATATATATATATATATTTTTTTTTTTTTTTTTTTGGGTTGGACTATAGTTGCGTTTGACAAACGCCACTATAGGCTCAAACGCCACTATAGGTGTTTTTTTATCCCCTAACTCTTATTAAAAAAAAAAAAAAAAACTAAAATAAAAAGTGCACCACTATAGGTCATTCATTTACAAGGGCCAATAGTGACGTTTGACAAACGTCACTATAGGTCTTTTTTCTCCTCTAACTCTTATTAAAAAAAAAAAAAACAACCAAAAGAGAAAAAAAAAAAAACTAAAATAAAAAGTGCCTATAGTGGCGTTTGTAAAACACCACTATAGGTCCTAGTCTTACAAGGGCCTATAATGGCGTTTGACACAAGGGCCTATAGTGGCGGTTGACAAACGCCACAATAGGCCCTTTGAAACGTTGCTATAGACCCATTTTTTTAAAACGCCATTATAGGACTTCCTAAACATAGCTATAGATATGGTTATAGTAGCGTTTATAGAAAATGCCACTATAGGGTACCTATAGTGGCGTTTTTTACAAACGCCACTAAAAAAAAAGCCACTATAGGTCCAGTTTTTTGTAGTATTGGTTGCACAGTCTTAGGTTATGTGCATAATGAAATAAATAAATAAATAAACTTCAACTAGGCCCATTAAGAGACTACACCTAGCTAAACTGGGCTGCATTAATCTTGTCACGAAAATGTCCCTCATCAATTATTATTATTATTATTATTATTATTATTGATAATTCAGTTGTTACAATAGGGATGAGAGATTTGAATCTTGATGTCCATATTAGAAATACTAAGAGCTACTAACTAATATTGAACTACAAGCCTCTCAGCAACACTAATGTATTTTTAACTATAAGATCTCTTGGAAATCTATATATGGTCCAAAAAAGGTATAACTTAACAAAAGTTACACCACTTGAAAACTTAAGTTTATATATATAAATAAGGATAAACTACATATTTGGTCCCTAACCTTTACAGCTAATTTCAATTTGGTTCTTAACTTTTCAAATGTGTCAATTTGGTCCTTAACCATTTGGAGTTGTGAAAAATGGTCTTTGATGTTAAGTGATGGATGGAAAATACTAACGTAACTAAATAAATATTATTTTTTTGCCACATGTACTGACACATGTACTGCCACATCAGATTACATTAAAAAAAATTTTTAGACTCATGTGTATGCTAGGGGCTATTTGGGATCAAAATCCCTAATTGAAATGGATCTTTGTTACAACCCAGTGAACACGCACCACAGGGTTCACTAGACCACAACCCACCTTCACGTTTCTCTCTCTCTCTCTCTCTCTCTCTCTCTCTCTCAAAGGTAAGGCACTACTATTTTTATATTCTTGTTTTTATACAAACAAACTCGACATAAATAAAGTCAAAGGACAGCATATTGCTGGGAATGTGGCCACACTTTACATTTTGGATCCATATATTAAATTAGAAACAATAAAACTGCCGGTGATCTTTTCAATTGCTCTGAAATTTTTGCTTTTAAAATTTTTGCAAAAAATTAGCTATCTTCCAAAAAAAAGTCATTTTTTGATACCATTAAATGAAGAGGAAGCCAAAGGTTTTGTGTAGGGAAAAGGGTTGCATGGTGAATGGGGGAATTGAGGCCATTTGTAATGCCAGTGAGATCGGAAGGAAAAGATTAGTCATTGTGAGTTTTGGTACAAATGGGTCAGTGAGAGTTTGATGTGGGAGAGTGGTTCTTGGTGAAAGGAAGTGAAGCCAAAGCATAAGGGTTGATGGATATAAGTTTTAACTGATTTGTGAAGTTTAAGACGGGCGTCCGTAATTCTTAGTAGTGCCATAACTTTTCATATCAATGAAAATACAAATTGAACAAGACGATGAAACAGAGTTTAAAAAAGTGAACAAACCCAATGACTCATTAATTGATGTGGTAATTTTTTTTATTTAAACTGTTTGACACATCAGACTTTTCCATCCAAGAGATAACAGTAGAGACTAAATTGACACGATACTGAAAGGTTAAGGACCAAATCGACACAATTGAAAGGTTAGAGACTAAATTGAAATCTGGGGTAAAGGATAGGGACCAAATATGTAATTTAACCTATAAATAAAATGTCATTGCCATATATCTTGGTCTTGTCTTAATATTTCCTCTACCATCTATGCAAAAATTTGTAGATTTCCTAGCATAACTTTTTTATTTTTATTAGAGTATTTCCATTGAGTCAAGCAAAACTCAAAAAATGCAAAATGGATAACACTATTCACAAAAATGCACAAAAAAAAAAAAAATAAATAAAAAACCACCTCTATACATTAGGAAATGCATTTTTGATTTACAACACGTTACAGAGTAATAAATATTTGCATGACATTGTAGCTTGATGAAAATGCTAAAACTTTTTTTTTATTCCCCACTCTCTTCTTTGACATTCTCCCTCTACTTTACATTTGCTATTTTTGGTGTAGGTAGAAAATATATTATTTTAATCTGATGGAATGCAAAATAAAAAATATATATAATATAGGGTATATTGTTAAAGTGGTTAGGAAAAGCATGGGTTTTAGCCCTAAATGATTCAAAGAACTGGTAAATGAAGAAATTTAAGGTTTTTAGGCCGGATTGAGGTTCAATTGAAGTTGAACCGTGATGATATCATAATTAATTTAGTAATTAATTAAAATAAAAGTATTAAATTTGTAAATATTAGCAAAATTAACTAAAAAATTGAAACAAAATGTCAATTAAATTTTCATGATATTATAAGGTTAACATGAATTAGTATATTATAAAGTTAATAAAAAATAGTATAGCATAAAAAGAAATTTTATAATAATCCTTCAAGTAGAAATCATTTCAATTAACTAAAAACCACTTTTAAAATAAATTCATAAATAGTAACTTCCTATGCAAAGGTATTTTTCTTAAATAACAAGTTAATTTAGCAATGAAAACATATTTAGTAATATTTAATACATTGAGAAAGGTGACAAAGAAGTTTAGAAACTATAAATCATGTAAATCTAATATAAATTTAATAATATTGCATATTAGCTCACATGAAGCTCACCTGATCCATTGGTCTTGGCTTCAGTCTTGGTGCTTACCAGGGTAGGGGTCATTCGTTTGAAGCCTGGAAGCTCCCTTTCCTCTAATTTTTCCAAATAGGTACAATTACTTGACCCGGTTGAACTGGCCTAATGGTTTTTTGAATTGAACCTAGGTTCATCCGGTTCTCTTAGAATTCATGTATATCCGGTTCTCATATATAAAAAATCAGATTTATTAGCGTTTCAATGTTAATTTAGTTGAACTAGCCAGTCCAGTCTGGGTTTAAAAACCACGGGTAAAAGTTTTTTTTTTTGGTGATGTAGCATACTTTTTTTTTTTTTTTTTTTTTTTTTTGCATTTTCAACGAATGCTCTTATACATGCATGACTATCAAGGCTTTTCTTTAATTTTTCCAAATAAGTACAATTCCTTCACTCTATTGAACCGGCCTATGGTTCAAACAGGTTTTTGGGTTGAATCCAAGTTCATTAGATTATCTCAAAATTCATGTATACCCGGTTCTTAAAAATAAAAATTAGATTTATTAGCGGTTCATAGTTAACTCAATCGGACAGGCCGGTCCAGTCCGGGTATAAAAATCATGGGTAAAAGTTGTTTTTTTGGTGATGTAGAATACATTTTATTTTGCATTTCCAATGAATGCTCTTATACATGCATGACAATCAAGGTTTGAGTAAACATTTCACCTTTTTGTTGGGAGTATTGGGAGCCTTGATTGGAATTTAAAATAAAATGCATTTTGCATCAAAAATCTCAGCCACTCCAAAGCTTCCTGCAACAATAATCTCGGCCTCTCCAAAGCTTCTTGAAAATTTGATATAAACTCTATGGTTTCAAACAACTCCTCCAATACATAAGTAGTCAACTTTGTGTTTGGATGTAATCAAACAACTTCTCAAGGATTGTTAATTGGAGAGAAATGAGGAACTAGAAAGCTTATGAAAGGTTTTTCATGGTTTTGTGTTTACCGCCTTCATTCTTACTGAATTAGGTTTGAAATTTTTGTTTAGATACAAGTAAGATTTGAGATATGCATGGATAGAAATCAGCCGTGAAAACTTAGGTTGGTGGCTTTCTTTAAATGAATTGCTCTACTGAAAGTCTCACCGAAGATTGTTAAAACCTTTTGTCTCAAATCATTGGTTTGGTTGACTAATTAATCAAGCAACTTTGCTTAACTGAAATCTTCATTTCAACGCAATGAACGATATCCTTTGGTCTCCATACCCAATTACACAATACAATTACAATTGGACATATTTAAATAAGTTTAAATTATAAATAAATTTGTCATAAAATTAGCCAAAAATAAAAATCTTAACCATATTTTCATTTGTTAGAAATATATTAGCCCATTAGTATAGGTCCAAGCCTAATTTTACTTTGTGTGCAAGTCAAGTCTTCTACTTGTATTAGAAGTTTATTAGTTTAGGGTTTAGTATACTATATATACCCATATTATGGTATTGTAACACTGGGTTTTAAATTACATTTTTATATAATAAAGATGTAGCCCTTAAGGGTTTCCTCCGTAGACGTAGGCCGTAAGGTTGAACCACGTAAGTCTTTTGTTCTTGTGTTCTTATTTTATACTTCTCTCTTCCGCATATATTCAAGTGTATTCAACATGGAATATATCATAGCTAATATTTAACATGTGAGAAATATAATACATTCATTCAGTTTTTTTTATTAAATATTAGCTATAATATATTCCATGTTGAATAAGTTTGAATATATGCGGAAGAGAGAAGCATAAAATAGGAACACAAGAACACAAGGCTTACGTGGTTCAGTCCTATGGCCTATGTCCATGGTGGAAATTCTTAAGGGCTACATCTTTATTATATAAGAGTGTAGTACAAAATCCTGTATTACAATTAACCATGACATGAGTATATATAGTAGACTAAACCCTAAACTAATAGACTTCTAATACAAGTAGGAAACTTGACTTATACACAAAGAAGAATTAAGCATAGGCCTATGCTAATGGGCTAATATATCTTTAAACCTCCTCTCAAACTCAAGATGGAAGCTTGATGAAATCTTGAGATTTGATAAGAGTGAGAAGATCCCTTGAATGCATTTTGATTTTGTGACAATGGTTTGAGGAAGACAATGATCTTGTAGTGTTGATGCGGCTTTTAACGATGGCATGACTATACTGAAGAATTTTGACGGTAGCAGTGGGAAGCCAAAGAAGATGAACGCAGCGAAGAAACATCGAGGAAGACACATATTATTCTTAAACATACTGTAAGGACAGAAAATCATAGCCACAAGAACCTGGCTCTAATATCATGTTAAATATTAGCTATAATATATTCTATGTTGAATATGCTTGAATATATGCGGAAGAGAGAAGCATAAAATAGGAATACAAGAACACAAGGCTTACGTAGTTCAGCCTTACGGCCTACGTCTAGGAAAAAAACCCTTAAAGACTACATCTTTATTATATAAATGTGTAGTATAAAATTCTGTATTACAATGAACCATAACATGGATATATATAGTAAATTAAATCCTAAACTAATAGACTTCTAATACAAGTAAGAGACTTGACTTGCATACAAAGTAAAATTATGCTTGGACTTATACTAATGGGCTAATATATGTCTAACATCATTGGTTCCAATGGATTATGATATATTTGCATAGATATTATTATCTACTGCCATCCAATAGTTCTTCACACTTTGGATGTTGCCTAGAATTGGGAGTCTATATGAACAACAATTTCGTAATCCATAAGCTGTATGTAATCAATTATTTTCTTTATGGATTTTATTACCAAAACATGTTGGAGTACATCAATAATACATGAGGGTACTATATATACTCGTAGAGCAATCAGACAAATAAATAAGATGTGCTATAACTTGGTGATATTTAGTCGTAAATCAAGACCATTATCACTATAGTGGAGACAACTGCTGCAACAAAGCCACCAATAGTGAAAAAGGAGGCAGAGCTAGGACCAGGAGGTTCAGAACCATTCGTTAGAGGGTTGATAGCGAACTTCTGGCCACTTCCACAGTGGTCATCAACGTTGCAGTAGAAATAGAAAGAACCACTACTTTTGCCTAGATATACACTTACTCCTCTTGGTCCTGGACTTCATCTACTTAAAACTTCTCCGGGATCTTTTATGCAATTATCATATTCCGCTAGTGTATGTGAAATTCCAACAGTATGCGATCCAGTCCAGTTGAATGCTGTTGATCATCACAGTGAAAACAGATACGTATGCAAGGATACAAGAAATTGACATGTCTTATAGAAGAGTCTAAACTACAATGTAGCATTGATTGCAACAATTAGAAAAGTATCTATAGGCTTTGCAAATTAGGATACCAAGGATACAAGGAGCTGACATGTCTTAAAAAGTTTATTGCAGGATTGATCAAAACTCCAAGGACATGTTTGAGGCCTCCAAAAAAAATAGTTATATAAGACTTAGAAAGGAGTTGAGAAACGCTTACTCAGCATGTCACCAACGTAGAAAGTCCTTTTGCTAGCCCATATGGTGTAATAGGAGCTATTTGGAGGAACATTCCAGCCGAGGCTATCTCCAACCAATTATTGTACAGCAGTTGCACCCTTTAGTAAAGCCATCGCTACAACGATGAAACAACAAAACAAACCCATGCCCCTGGCCATTTTTGCTGTGTTCTTCAGGTCGTCCCTGATAAACTCTCACTAGAAGTTTCTAGGTTAAGTATGCTAATGATTTTAATTTCACTCAAAAGTTTGATATAAATAATGGAAGAGAGCCCTCTATAACTAGTCTTGGAAAATGATGGTTTGTCTCAATTTTTTATATTTCAACACTCGTCCCAATTCTTTTTTGTCTCCATTTCTAAATAAAAAAATAAAAAAGTACTCACCAATTTTTTTGTGAGGGATGAGTACTTTCTAAAAAGCCAAAGACTTTAAACAGTATCATGATAACTTATAATAAAATAATAAGATTAAATCCTAAACCCTATAGAATAATCCTATTCGTATAAAAAAACTAAAAAAAAAAAAAAAATTCAAATCCACGAATTTATCTGTGCACCATGTCACGTTCAATTAATGAGGGATGAGTACTTTCTAAAAAGCCTAAGACTTTAAACAATATCATGATAACTTAGAATAAAATAATAAGATTAAATCCTATTTACATTAAAATAATAAGATTAAATCCTAAAGCCTATAGATTAATGCTATTTGTATTAAAAAAAATTGGAGAATGTTAACTAATGCCTATAGTGTTAGTTTAAAAATTATTTTCAAAAATATTTTATAAAAAAATGATAAAATAATTAATATTTTTGATATTTTTCATAAAAATAATATCAAAATTTTTTTAATATAGTTTATTAATAAAAGTTATGTTAATAGATGCCTTTAGGACAATTGTTAATAAATTATAATAAAAATTTTTTGATATTACTTCCATAAAAAATATAAAAAATTGTTAATAATAATCTATTGTTTTATCATTCTTCCAATAAAATGTTTTTAAAAATAATTCTTAAACCAATACTTTTAGGCCTTAACTTTGGTTAACATTAATTTCCCTTTTAACAATTGCCCTAAAAAAATTTATATGTGCACCCTATCATGTTCAATTATTACATCTTTAGGTCCAACAAAAAATTAATCATTGCGATACACTTTTTTTTTTTTTTTTTGATGGGAAATAAGTGAATGACATTCAACTGAAACTGAAATACAACAGGGGCAGAGCAAGAGCATTACAAACAGAGTTCCTCAATAACAATGTGTTCAACAGGGCTTGGAAAAGTCCTTTCCCAAATCTGAGACACACCAGTGATCCTAGCTACTCTTGCAAGTTCATGAGCAACTCTGTTGCCTTCCCTTTTCAGATGACAAAATGAGCACCAGCTAAACACAGAGGAAGCTTCCCAAATATTCTAGATGATGTGACCGAGCTCACCATCAAAGACTCCATCATTGATAGCTTGAATAATGGACAAAGCATCAGACTCAAACATAACATGAGTAAGTTCCATTTTTGCAGCAAACAGCACACCTTCCAGAACTGTAAAAGCCTCTGAAATCTCAGCAGTGAAGGATGCTGGGAGGACTTTACTTGAGGTGACAAGAATTTCTCCCTTGCAACCATGAATGACCACACCGATGCAAGAATTTCTCTCATCATTAGACGCAGCCGCATCTGTATTGACCTTGAAGAAGCCTAAGGGGGGAGCTTTCCAAAAGGACAGAGGAGGGGCCTGAGGTAAAATCGGGTATGAGCAGGCAGCCTTGAACTCAGCCATAATTTTGCTTGCCATGTCCCAAGCTTGAAGAGGAGGAGAGCCAGAATCCTCATGGATTGCTTGATTGCGGTTCCACCAAATTGACCAAGCAACAGCAAAGAAAAGTTCCAAATCATTCGGAGAGCCTTTTGCAATAATATCTAATGCAACATCCACCAGGTCACAATTAGGAGAAGAGAAATCAATTGGGCAATTGTACCAAAAAGCCCAAGTCATTTTTGCATGATCACAGTGGAGAAGTGCATGGGCAGTGGATTCAATGGCTTTATCATATAATGGGCAAAAACCAGAACAATGGATTCCCTTGTGAATTAGATTTTGCATAGTTGGAAGACCATTAACACATGTCCTCCAAGCAAAGATTTTGAGCTTCGGAGGAACTTTTTGCTGCCAAATCTGTTTCCACAATAGAATCTTTGAGCTGCTTGAGGAGCTTTCACCTTCTTCAATAGAATCTATAATACCAGAGGCAATGTGATATGCACTCTTGATTGTAAATGCTCCTTTTTTGTTTCCTATCCAAATAATGCTGTCTTCAGGCAGGTTATAGCTTATAGGGATTTTTAGAATGGTGCTGGCTTCGTGAGGCAGAAAAGTGGCTCTAATCACATCCACTTTCCACCATCTAGTATCATAGTCAATGAGGGAAGACACCATGGGAAAGTCTTCAAAATATGCTTGGGGGGAGATTACCTTGTGAGTTGATGGCGTTGGCAGCCATCTATCTTCCCAAATATGGATACGACGACCATTGCCCACCCTCCACCTTGTGCCCCTTCTAATAACCTCAAGGCTATTGTGGATGCTCCACCATGCATAGGAGGGGTTGCTCCCCATTTTGGAGTTGAGAATATCATCGTAAGGAAAGTATTTTGCTTTGAAGACACGAGCCACTAGAGAGTTTGGGTTAGTGATAATTCTCCATCCTTGCTTAGCTAACATGGCAAGGTTGAAGGCTTGTATGTTTCGGAAGCCTATACCTCCAAGGAATTTAGACTGACACATTTTCCTCCAATTGACCCACGCAATTTTGTTCTCTTTATCCTTTTGCCCCCACCAAAAACTTCACATCATATTTTCCAAGTCATGGCAAAGAGTCTTAGGGAGTTGAAAGCAACTCATAGTGTAAGTAGGCACTGCTTGAGCCACCGCTTTGATAAGGATCTCTCTCCCACCAATTGAGAGGAGTTTACCCTTCCAGCCAGCAAGTTTTTTAGCTACTCTATCCTTAACTTCAGCAAACACTTGAGTTTTTTATTTCCCAATGATGGAAGGCAGCCCCAGATATTTATTATGTCGTGAATCCTGCATTGGACCAAGAGTGTTTAGTATGCTTTCCCGCGAATCTTGAGGGGTGTTCGGACTAAAGAATACTGAGGATTTGTCAGTGTTGATTTTCTGCCCAGAAGCTTCTTCATATTTGTTGAGAATATTGGCAAGTGCATGACATTCTTGTACCTTTGCTTTACAAAACAAAAGACTGTCATCAGCAAAGAAGAAGTGGGTGATTAAAGGGCAGCCTCTACAAATGGAGATTCCATTAATTTGTTGATTCCTTGCAGCTTCATGAATAAGGGCTAAAAAACCCTCGGCACAAAGGAGAAAAAGGCAAGGGGAGAGCGGGTCTCCCTGCCTGATGCCCCTTGAGGGAGAAATGTTCCCACAAGCCTCTCCATTGATAAGCACTGAATAAGAAACAGAAGAGACACAATTCATAATGAGAGCAATCCATTTTTCCACAAAACCCAGCTTCTCCATCACACCTTTAATAAAATTCCATTCTACCCTATCAAATGCCTTACTCATGTCCAATTTAATAGACATGTAATGTTCTTTTCCTTCACTTTTATGATTTAGATAATGCATGAACTCAAAGGCTACAAGGACATTATCCGTGATTAGGCGGTTGGGGGTAAAAGCACTTTAGTTCTCGGATATGATGTTTGGAAGAATGGCCTTGAACCTATTGGCTAGAACCTTAGAGATGATTTTATAGGTAGTGTTACAAAGGCTGATAGGGCGGAACTCAGTCATTTTGGTGGGCTGATTGGTTTTTGGGATGAGGGAGATGTTGGTTTTGTTTATTTCAGTCATGGGCAGATTGGAATTCAGCACACTTAAGACCATATTTGTGATATTAGAGCCTACAATGTCCCAATATTTATGAAAAAAGATCGCAGACATACCATCAGGCTCAGGTGCTTTGTTGGGGTGGAGTTGCTGTAGTGCTTTCAAGACTTCCTCTCTTGTGAAAGTTTTGGTGAGCTCTGCGTTCATATCTTCTGTGACACGCCTAGGGATTGCACTTGTGACATCATTGATCCCGATGGGGAATGAGGTAGTATATATTTTCTCAAAGTAGGAAATTGCAGTGGCAGCGATACTTTCCCTACTTTCACACCAAATCCCATCATCATTCCAGAGCCCCATAATGGTATTCTTTCTCTTTCTTTCCGAAGCACGGGCATGGAAAAATTTAGTGTTTTTATCACCTTCCCTATACCAATGAACCTTGCTGCGTTGTCGCCAAATGGTCTCCTCGCTGTCTAGAAGGTCATTTATTTCATTTCTAAGCTGATTAATTTCTGCCCCTCTATCACCTTGTCGATCTTCAACGGTCATGGAATTAAGCATTCTTATTTTCTCCGCAATTTTCTTTGGTATATTACCAACTACAGTCTGATTCCATCTTGCCAAAGCACTTGCACAACGTTGGAGATTAGAAGCAACCCCCTCAGGAGTGGCAGAGAGTGTGCCCGATTGCCATGCATCTTTAATCACCTCACGACAATCCTCCCTTTTGACCCACATGGCCTCAAAATGGAAACGGCGAATACTTTTACGGGTTGGCGGAGGTGAGTCAGTAATAGCAAGAATGCAGTGATCAGAGGTGGATTCAACCGAATGGTGCACAATTGGATCTTTGAAATGTCCGAGCCACTCAGTATTAGCAAAAGCTCTGTCCAAGCGAAGCGAAATTCTATTACTCCCTTCCTTCATATTACACCAAGTATAATCTGGGCCACAGTAGCCGAGGTCCTTGAAGCCACAATGATTTACAATTTGACGGAAGCCATCCATCTGGTTTTGGGAACGTTGGACTCCTCCTGCTTTTTCAGTCATTGAAAGAATTTCATTAAAATCACCACAACAGAACCAAGGCAAATTAAATTGACTGTTAAGATAGAAGAGGAGTTTCCAAGATTCTTCCCTTAGGTGTGTCTTCGGGTATCCATAAAACCCGGTAAATCTCCAACTGAGGCCACTATCAGCTTCGGTGATAATAGCGTCAATGTGATGGTTGGAATAGCTCTTAATCTCCAATTTTGTGTCATTGGACTATAGAAGTGCCAAGCCTCCACTTCGGCCCCTGCTTGGAACACATAATCCATTTGTGAAACCAAGTTTGAGTTTTATATTTTCCATACGTCTGTTTTTTGATTTAGTTTTCGAGAGGAAAACTAATCTGGGATTCTAGCGCCGCACATATTCGCAGGGCGCAAAAACTGTCCGGGGGGTCCCAATTCCCCGGTAGTTCCAACACAAGGAATTCATGGCTCCCGGCGGTGCTGCTTGGCAGCCACAGCCGATCTCTTAGAGGTATCATGTGTGTTGGAGTGGTGTGAGTCACAATGTTTCTTTGGAGGTTTGCTTTCATTTTCTTCTGAGGAGACTAATTTGCTTGCTCTTTTAGAACCCGAGAGCTCTTTCAAACTTTGAGTGTCTGGGTTAGTAGGTGGAGTTTGGGTTTGTTGTCCTTGGGCTCTAGCTATTCTTTTCCAATTTCCTTTTCTTGGGCTTAGGGGGACGTTGGTGGCTTCATTGCCAATGAGGGGCTCTTTTGATTGTTTTAGTGGGCTGGTGATTTCATGGGCCTCAGATGGGGTTTGCTTGAAATGACCCACAATGGATGACTCATTACAGACCTCAGTTCCCGCTGGAAAGACTTTTTGTGGTTCACAAGTGCATTTGTCAGAGAGAGGCGTTGGGCTCAAAAGACTAACCTTTTCACCCTTTGCTGGATTTCTAGCTGGTGACTTGACTGATGGCTTGACTGCTACACCCTTTTGTCTTGGTTGCGTGTTCTTGGAATGTGCAAGATTTTGATTTTGAATTTGAATGGTCATTGGAGTTCCAACTTGCTCCTGCTCCATGTCCATAGAAACAGAGGCCGATGGTGTTTGCCGGTCAACTGAGCCACCCTCCCTTCGTTTCACAAAGCCACTGCTATCTGATGCTTTTAGCTTCTCACTTCCATTTTTTGGATTCCCATTTGCCCGTAACCAATCACCGTACTGCCTATGGGCTTCAGGAATGTTGGAGTTTCCTGAGCAGTGCCTTTCATCGTGTCCCAGGATTCCACAGAAAAAACAAAAGGTGGGAAGCCTTTCATACTTAAAGGAAACCCAAAATTTCTCATCATCCGGGTCAACTATGTTGCCACCCCTTCGCAGTGGCCTGTCAATAGGTAAATCCACACGTACCCTCATAAATTTAGCCTGTTCCGACAGCCAAGACCGTTTATCAGTCTCTATGTATGTTCCCAATCTGTTGCCTAAATCTCTTCCAACTTCTTCAGACATATTCTCAAAAGGAAGGCCCCAAATTTGGACCCAAAATGGGGAGTGTGTGAAAGAAATATTTGTGACTGATAATCCCTTTCTCCATCTGTACAAGAGCAGGAGATTGTTGTCAAAATTCCACGGTCCATTCCTCTCAACCCATTCCATTTGATACCTGGAATTGAACTTAAACTGAAAAATATTTCTTCCCACGTCTACAATCCTCAGATCAGAACCCAACTTCCAAGCTGATCTAAGGGTGCTTTTTATAGCTCTCAAGTTCTGATTTCGGTCAGCAAGAAGCCGACCAAACAAGCTCAGTGCACACTCCTCTAGGAGCTCTGGTTTACTAGTGGTTGAAATGGAGATGTCTTCTTCTTCTTCTTTGGTGAGTTGGAGACATTGTAATCCCTCTATAACTGTTTGGTCCATCTCAGTGAGGTGTGGAGTAGAGATTATGGGTTATAGCATATCAAGCTAGATCCCGTAACAAGGAGGGGAGGAAATGCTCGTGCTAGACGAGAGAGAGAGGCTCGTGCTAAACGAGAGAAAAGGCTCCTACACAGGGAGAGAAAGCTTTAATCATTGCGATACACTTGCATGAGCATATCTTTTGTTTGCAATTCCTGTGCAGCCAAGGTATTCTCTGACACATGATGATATATCCAATTAAGAAAGGATAAGAAATTTCTTTCGATAGACGTGGTCTAGTTGGGGTGGACTATTCCCCTAGGAAAAGCTCTATATCATGTGCTGGAGTTGGACACGTGTAATCTGCACAACGCGGCTGAAAGTTCGTAACATTTGGAAACAAAAATCAAATAATTAATGTTATTAGACGATTAGAAGACATTTGGCGATAGAGCCTCTTTTTTTTTTTTTTTTTTTTTTTTTTTTTTTTTTTTTTTTTTCTTTGAGGAAAGCAACACAGCTTTCTTTACCCTACAATACTTATGAAAGATTTTGGGCTTATTTGGTTAGGAATGACAACGGGTTGAGTTTGGGCCGAATTTTTTCATACTCGGACTTGCCCCACGGGCCTGGAACTGTTACCTAGACCCGGTCCAGTTAATAAACGGGCTTTTTATTTGGGGCCCAGACCCGCCCCGCCTCGCCGGGCCTTGTTTAGCCCAACCGGATTTGGGCCCAATACGTGGCCCAACCAAAAAAAAAAATTGAAATTGAAGACTTCGGCAAATGCAAAGAGAAATCAAAGATGTTTGATTTAGCTACAAAATCCCTACTAAATACAAAACCGGGCATTTAACTCACAAAACCCGTCTCAGAGACTTTGAAAAATGCAAAGAGAAATCAAAGATGTTTGATTTAGCTACAGAATAGAGCAGAATAGAATAGACTGAGTACATCAATATCAAAAAAAAAAAAAAAAAATGAGAAGTAGAGAACAGAACAGGCGAGACTGGAGGTGAGTTGGTGACACTAACAGAGCTTGGGCAGTGGCGAAAGATTGGGACGACGGCGAGAGTTGGACCGGCAGTGAGAGCTAGGGCGATGGTGAGAGGTTGGGTAGTTGGCCAACGGTGAGATTGAGAGTGAGTGAGATTGTGATTTGTGAGTGAGTGAGTGAGAGTGGTACTGGTGAGCGGAAGAGATAAGAGGCAGGCAGTGGGCTGTGTGAGGTGTGACCTAAAATGAAATGAGGGATAGGAAATTTAGGGTTTATAACAATATATATATATATATATATATGAGGGTATTTTAGTAACTATATATATATAACCGGGCGGGTCGGGTTTGATTCGGTTCGGGTTTTTTTTTTTAAAAAAAAACCCAAACCCGACCTTATTCTTTATTAGGCCGGCTAAAACCCGGCCCATTAGGATTAGGCCAAGCTGGGTACCCGTGGATTGGGCAGAAATTGCCATCCCTATATTTGGTGATGTTGTTTAAACAACAGTTTTCATTTTTTAAATATCACAACACGTAGTTTTACAATACTTTTTTACTCACACGTATTTTCACAACACTTAAACAACATAACTAGAAATTTCTTACCAAACGGGACCTTGTCATTTTGATGTATATTTTTTAAAGAAAGTATAAAATATTGTTTAGGTTAGAATTAATTGAAAAGTAAACATTTTTATACTGGAAAATTATATCCAAAATGTGAGTTTGTGGATTGTATAGTATATAAACTCCAATTTAATATAAAAGTAAATAAAATTTTTTTTTGTGTTTCATTAACCAAGAGTTATTACACCCTGTCTGTGGATATTTATCTTAGAATTATAAAATATAGATAACAAGAGTTGGATATTCTACCTTTCAAGTCAAAAAAGGGAAATTGCGCAATTACACTAATGTGTGATATATGTGCGCTCTTCGTTTTATTGGGTCTACACTAATGTGTGATATATGTGCGCTCTTCGTTTTATTGGGTCTAGTTGACAGGTACGTACTTTTAGAGTATTTGTTAATAAATAATTTTATGAAAATTTTGATATTATTTTTATGAAAAATATAAGAAGTTGTCAAAAAAAGTCAATTAATATTATTTTTTTTTTCCTTAAAATGTTACTAAAAATATTTTTTAAATCAATATTTTTAGGGCATCCTATAAATTTTTTCTTGTTTTATTTTGGACAAAACAATAACTGTAATTTTGATAATAATGTCTTAAATGATCATAATCCTGCATCTTATCTTTAAAGTACTGAGTATTGTTTGACTGGTTCAAGGTGTTTGGATTATCTGTTTCAATCATGTCAAGAGGACTTTCAATCAGCGTGGTGGTAGTCTTTTTCCAATCACAGAAAACGAGTTGTGTGCATTTGTACTATTCCTTTCAAACTAACAGAATTGCATGAAGTTTATTACCCCTTCTCTAAAAAAACATACGTGAAACACTTCATTAAATATTCCATCGACTTCTCATCCAAATAAACATTTCTGAATGTGCACTTGCACTAGAAGCATCTTCTAGACAAAGCCAAGCGTGCTCCAAATAAACATTTCTTAATTATTTTACACTGATTTTGCAAGATACGAGATGTAAAAACAATCGTTTAATTGAAAATTATTCCAGTACATTAAATATCCATACATATGATATGAGACATGATGCTCTTATTCTTACTAGTAAAACAAAGGGAGAAAAAATAACAAATCAATAATTAAGAAAATCCGCTATGATTTGGGTACATTTAGAAGAAAGTCAAGAAAGAAATGACTGTGGTGGTGAGCACTGCATATAAGGCACCAACTGTTAGAGATGAAGCGGAGTTGGACGGCGATTCAGTTGGCGATCCATCGGGCGATTCAACAGTGAAGCTTTGTGATTCAACCGTGAAAGAAAACTTCTGGCCTTGTTCACAGTGGTTACTTACGGTGCAGATGATGTAGTAAGTACCGGGGGATTCAGGAGTGTATCGAAATGGGCAACAAGGTTGGACTTGAAAAACAGATGCTACCTTTGTGCAGGCATTATAATCAGCCTCTGATACAATGGCCACAGTGTGTGTCCCGCTTGTCGCATTGAATACTGGTCATTGGAGGAAAAAATAATGTTCATCAATACGAAATCTAGAGTCCTATATCTTTAAGTTTCACTGAATATTACAAAAATTAAAATCGAACCCATTTGATAAGTTTTAATATTTATAAGTTGAAACTTTAAACTGAGTTTTGTCTTAACATTTTGATTAATGTTATAATGTCAAAAAAGATAACGAAGTTAGGTTATACTTATATGTTAGAGTTGTATAATTTTGATTTATCAATTAAAATAATATAAATTTGAATTTTCTTATATATAATGCGTGATAAATTTTTCAAGAGAACCTAACCAAATTAACGAATGTAACACTGCCTAGAAAATTAAGGACGCAATAACTTCCATGTCTTAAAGATAGACTTCAAAACTGTCAAAGTTGTTCAAAAAGGAAAGTTTCAGGCATGGTAGGAAAAAAAAAACTACGTTGTTAGTCCGTTCAAGGAACTATTTGGTTCAGATTATAAAATGTAATGTACAACTTTATCATATATTTCAAAATACACAATAAATTGAATAACACCAAATCTATTTTTGTTATTCTTATTGTGAAAAACTGAGAAGGAAGAACCCATAAGACAAAAGGTTTTCAGGATTGCTTACTCAATGTGTCGCCAAGGAAGAATGTTTTTGAGCTAGCCCAATTGGTGTAATAGGAGGTATTTGGGGGAACAGTCCAGCCCAAGCTGTCTCCCACTTGATATTCACCTGCAGCCGTAACTTGAGCGGTTGCACCATTTAGTAAAGCCACCACAACAAGCAAGCACCCGATCAAACCCACGCGGCTAGCCATTTTTTTGCTGTGTTCTACAGGTCGTCCCTGATATGCTACCTGTAAAAAATGTGTACTCTTTAAGTGTCTATGCGATACTACTATGAGATTAATGCTTTGGATATGGATATATGGGAGAGAGAGACATTTGATGGAAATATATAGTTGCGAAGTTACGTGTTGTTGTTGGCAAAAGAGGAAATTTCAAAATCGAAAAACTTTATTCGGCTACTCGGGTTGGACAATTCCTTTAGCCGGCACCATTACGTGTCGAGCTAATTGGACTCACACCCATCATTAAGATAGGCTGCCCTTCATGTCACAACGTAGAAATAGAGATATAGGAGAATAGTCAAACACGCAGGCCATCAAATATTGCATTCCTTTATTGAATACAACTCGTAACCAATGGTTCCTCCAAAAAAAAAAAAAAAAAAAAAAAAAAAAAAAAAAAAAAAAACTCGTAACCAATGGTAATAAAATCAAAAAAATACAGATTCAACAGCCCAACAATTGCGACCTTATCAACTCCTAATCTCAGGTTTTTTTTTTTTTTTTTTTTTTTGTGTTTTGTTTTTATTTTTTCAATTCTCTTTTTCTTTATTTTGAATTAAAAAAAAACTTCTACTATAAAATTGTTACTATAACTTCTCATCTATAAATTTAGGTACTACTATATTTCTTTATTTTTTATGAATTGCAATTCAGTTGCCAAAATAAAACATAAATATATGTCTTTTCTTTCTTCCCTCTGTTTCTCTTTGAGGCATAAGCAGAGATAATTTTCTTAATACTCAATCTTTTCAATGTTTTCTTTCTCACATGTTTGTTTATCTGTGTTTATTTTACACAAGTTTATAGTTCTAAAAAGATTTTCCTTAACTCTCTTTAGCTGTACAAAATTGAAACACTCTTCTACACTAGAATTGGTGTATATTTCAAATAGTCATTTTGTATATAGAAATACAAAGAAAGAACAGCCGGTGCAATATAGAAATACAGATAATTTTTTTAATTAAAAAAAGAGAGCTATATTATATATGTTAGTGTTATGTCCCATAACTTATCAATTCAAATGGATGTAGTTTGAAATTTAAATAACTAACCGATTGCTGATTAGGATATTATTTTAGATTATGTTCAGCTTTGTTTTATTTTCCATTACATATAGACATATGAGTCGGGTTCATAACATAAACAATTAATTGTTTTGACGGCTACTCTAATAAGGGCATTTGTTTAAGAAATATTTTTATAAAAAAAAAAATTAATTAGTTTGACGGTTTTTATTTTATTTTTATATTTATAATAAAAATGGTGTTAAATTTTTCCTAAAATGATTTATAAACAATTTCCCTAAGGGTTAACATGACCATATATTTAAAGTAAAATTGAGAGAAAATTTAATTAGATTTTAAATTGGTTTTCAATTATTGTCTAATTTTGCACCATGTATCCTATCTAAAATTTTTTAGTTTTTATACTTCTTATTTTAGAAGATTTTAATTTTTATACTAAGTGAGTTAATGCTGTGCCAAAAACAAAAAGTCTAATCTATAATCTGTAATCTATAAAATAATATAGAACTATATTCTATAAAATAATTTTAAAACTGAAGTGTTGTTAACTCTATAATTTTTCACGTAGGCCTTTTTATTTTTGTAATTGCAAAAGCCTTCTCTCTCTATCTCTACCTTTATTATTTCCTATATATATATATATATATATATAAAACCTTTATTATTTTGATAAAACCCTAAACCACTAAAAGTGGTTATGTAATGTATTATAGATCTGGTTTAAAAAACTAATATTACTATTTTCGTGTGTGTTCTAATAAGTATTATTGTTTACTCAAAAAAAAAAAAAATAGGGATGTTTATCCCACGTTGGTTGTGTGTTTAGTGTCCACTGTTTATAATCCTAGTTTACAACTACAAAGGTTAGGCCTTTTTGTAGTTGTACTCTGGTTATGTAATGTATTATAAACCTGAATTAAAACATTAATATTACTATTTTCGTGTGTGTTCTAATAAGTATTATTGTTTACGCAAAAAAAAAAAAAAAAAAAAATTTACCTTCTCTCTTTCAAGAACTCACCACCACCACCACCACCACCACCGACCCCGTCTCCCTTCAGACCATAAACTTCAATCAATCTGATCCTCATATCATATAGTTGACGAGGATGTTCTCTTATGTGTCATGCTCTTGGAATTAATAAGTAGGCGGCCACCTGTTTACCCTTCAAGTTCAATGGATGATAGCTTAGTGGACTGGGTTTGTATTCTTTTCAAATTTTGAGAAATGTTTCTATTGAAAATGAAGATACAAGTGAAGAGTACAAAACACAGAAGAAGACTGAGACTAAAGATGAAATGAGGTCGTTTTTGTAAATGAGGAGTTGATGACACTTATTGACACGACAACGTTTTGCAATCTCTTTAGCAATTGCTTTAGTGAAATGCTGTTGTATCATTTAGGGTGAGTTTGTTTCAACTTTTTGAAATTGGGTTTTTTGAAAAACTGGCTTTTTCAAAAAGTGCAGTATGAAAAAGTGCTTTTTCTAAAAGCTGAGTATTTGGTAAAAGTTTTTAAAAAGTGTTTTTTGAAAAAACTGAGTGTTTGGCTAGCATTTATAAAAGTGGCAGTTTGAAAGGAAAATTGCCAAAAAGGACAATGTATATATAAGATAGCTTATCTCATACTTAAATTAACTACTTCATACACTTACTATAATAATAATAATAATAATAATAATAATAATAATAATAATAATAATAATAATAATATATTATTGGTATTATTAATAATGTTTGGGCAATTTTTCTTTTTAGTGTCATAATTATTTGTTATTACCATTAATGACTTCTTATCAATATTAATTAAATCTAAATAATTTTCATCCTCATGAAGCACAAAATGAAAATGTAAAAAGATGATAAAATATACACCAATAATCCAAGTTTAAATTATACAACATAAAAATGTAAAAAGATGATATAATACATACCAATAAACATGCTCAAATATTATTATTTTTATTCCCACCCTCGTTAAAATAATATTTATTTCTTTGCTTTTCTATTTCTTTTACTTTCACACTCATTCTCTCTTTCTCAAATAAGCTCTCAAACTCTCCACCGATTTATCATCAAACTCTCATCCTCCTCAAACTCTCACCGATTCATCCATCATCCTCACCGATTCATCATCGTCCTCACCGCCGCCACCGAAGCTCACGCACCATCACCAAAGATCACACATCATCGCACCGAAGCTTACGCACCATCGCTAACCCACTCACCATCGCGAACCCGATTCATCATCTTCCTCACCCATCTTCGAAGCCCAACTCTGTTCATCCATCATCCTTCGCCGATCTGTTGATTTTGCATTTGGGTGTTTGTGTGTTTGCATATGGGTCTCAATTGGCAGTGTAGTGTGAGTAGCGGTATGTGAGTGGTCTTTGCATTTGGTGAGATTTTTTGCATGTATTTTTGATTAAATGATCATTTAAATCAAAATTATAATTAATTGTTCAGATGTTTTGTGATGCTTTGGTTTGAGTGTTGTGAAATGTTTGATTGTTATGTGTATGGAGATTTTGAGAGTGAGCTTGGCAAAAGGGCAGCGAGATGAGATGAGAGTTCTAAGGTCTGGGCGTGAGAACTAAGGAATTGACTCTGAGAGTTCAAGGTTAATTTGGTAATTCTCCTATACAACCCAACAAATAGGACCAACGCACACAGGCCTTTTAGCTGAATGGACCGTAGCTGAGCTTTTTGCAAATTCACGTTTTCTTCACAAACCCAAAATGTAACTTTTAACAAAAAGTTGCTTTCATAGATTAACCAAATGGACTTTTTAACTCAGCTTTTTCAAAACGGGCTTTCTTGGGCTAGAAAAGTGCTAACAAACAGGCACTTAGACAGATTAGTCCCAATTTCTATCATCAACTAAAATAGTATTATATTCACAATATTTTTTGTGAAAATGTCGTGAACATAACATTTCTCTTTAAACTAAAACCTCCTGTTAACTTATAAATAGTGGTTAGATTAAAACAGTTTTCCCGCTAAATCAGGGAAGTTAGCTAGTTTTGCTTCTCTTTTTTTTTTTTTTTTTTTTTTTTTTTTTTTTTTTTTTCAGATTTTGTACACAAGGGATGAGATATATTCTATCTATTCTCAGTTGCTTGTAATCATTCTTACTCATCAATAAGCAAACTGAGATCTATATAGGTTTCTTCTTCTCTTCGAAGCTTTGTGTTTTTAAATGTTCACAATGGAAAATGAATTAAGAAATAGATATAGGAGAATAGTCAAACACGTAGCCCATCAAATATTGCATTCCTTTATTGAATGCAACCCGTAAACAATGGTAATAAAACCAAACGAAATACAGATTCAGTAGCCCAACAATTGAGACCTTGTTGTAAAAGGCATTGGTATGGGTGATAGCATGGCAAGAATGGGGTCATATATCATATATGGCCCTGGGTCAGGCCCAATGTCAGGCTGGGGAACTGGGCTGGATGATTACTGTACATATTATGTTAAAATTATGTCCTGTAACTTACCAATTCAAATAGATGAAGTTTGAGGTTTAGATTCTGTTCAGCTTTGTTTTATTCTCAATTTGTATTTAAATTGGGAAAATTATTGTATACTCTCAGAGTACCATAAATGCATACTCTCTCCTCTCACGTGAATGGTAGGTCTCACTAATTAAATTTATAGTGAGACCCACTATTCATGTGAGAGGGGAGAGTACGCATTTATGGTACTGATAGGCCAAGAATGTATTGACCTCTTGTGATAAATTAACCAATTAATTTAGCCAAGTGAATTAATTAAGTTAATTAACATGGAAAATGCGTGGTAGCACAAACAAGTCACCAAATAACTAAATGTAGCAGAAATTAAATGACACGGGTGATTTGTTTATAAATGGGAGAAACCACGGAGGAAAAATCCTATTGGGTGATTTTAAGATCACCACTCCCGAGAATCCACTATTATCAAAATAAGCATTTACCAATGTTATGAATACCGTTTCGGAACCCGTTTCGGTTTATCTAATGGAACGAAATATTTCGGTACTGGCCTATTTCGGCGTATCGTTTCAGGGTGTTTCAGAGTTCTTTAAAAAAAAAAAAAAATATATATATATATATATATATATTCTTATACAACATAAAATTATCAGTTCAAAAATGTATTACTAAATATAAAATATTACAATACATTTTTTACCAAGCCTTAACATCAATATCACATCTAAGGTTTATAACAAGTCATTACTTACACAATAGAAATTAATAAAATAATCCCATAAAAAATTAAACAAAATAATACCTTTACTAATTGCTATTAATATAGTGATTTAAAAAGAAAATCTTAATAAAGGGGATTAGATTTTTTATTTTTTAAAAATTCATATTTGAGTTATTATGTAAATAAATGAATTTTTTTAAAGCAAAATTTTGTAAATAAAAGAATATTTTTGGAATTTGGGATAATTATAATATATTCATGAAGCTTCTAGGAAGCTCCACTCTCACCTAATCCCACGTGCATTGAGCAATTTTCCCTGAATAGTAATATCACTTTTCACGAGCTCCCTTTGTCATTTACAAATCTCATAAATGAAACTCTCTCACTCTGGAAGTTCTAGAGAGTAGAGACAACTCAGACAAGTCTTGAAGAAGAGATTTCAAATGGCAAGCAAATTAACTTCCACTTCGTCCACTATACTGCCAAAGCTTGGATTTTTGCTTACTTATTCTTCTTTTTCTCTGGTTTTTTTTCCCCTAGCTAATGATTTGGTACTGATATGAGATTTTGCTGTCTACTTCTCTGGTTTTTTTTTTTTTTTTTTTTTTCTTCTTCTCCCTAATCATTTGGTAATGTCAAGTTTATGTTTGAAATAAGATGAAAAAATTCAGAAAAAAAAAAAAGAAAAAACCTCAAAGTGCATGCTGGCCAAATGAGTTGATTTAAAAAAAAAAAAAAAAAAAAAAAACCAAAATCTGGTATCGGCCGAAATTTGCCGAAATTGGCCGGAATGGCCGGAACACCCCGAAATAGGCCGAAATTTGATCCGAGGTGGAATGAGAGGTATTATGGTACCAGTTTGCATGCCAATACGAAATATTCCGGCTGTTCCGGTCGGAACGGAACGGAATCAATAAAAATGGCATTTACAAATAAAAGAATCCAAGTACCTTATATCAACCTATAGTTGAACTCTTACCCCAATACCTAATTAGATTTGTTCTGTAGTGACAATCTCTCCTTTTGATGCATGACTCTCAGTACATGACTAACCAATAGATGTGTGGATCCTAGTACACGACTTAATCACCAACTTGAGAAAGAAGTTGACTGCAAAGTTATTCAGTCCATCCAGATGATGAAGATCAAGAAGCTCCTTGGTCATAAAACCCTATGGTGTACAAACATAGCAGCTTCTTCAGAAGAAAGATGAATTAGGGCAAATTCTGTCTCCGGTCACAATTTGCATGAACAAGACTTTTCTCTATACCCGCGCAACCTTTTACGGCCCTTAAAATAATCTTTATATATGTTTAGAGTTGTGAGAAAAGAAAGCCTAAACACATACTCACGGATTAGAGTGAAATCATCTTTGAAAAACTAAATTTCATAAATCTCGATAGATAGCCTATCTATAGAGTAGCTGTCGAGCCTCAAGTTAGAACAGCCTTTTAAACCTTGATAGATACCAACTGTCGAGCTTTAATGAACAACAATTCATCACTTGTTTCTTGGACAGATTTGTATGGTTTTAACACTTGAACTTGAAACCTTGTTTCATGAAGTATTAACACAACCTAGATCTACTAAATTACAAGTAAAGTGCGTTTTGTTAAAGGATTAACCAATTGCATTAAATATTGACATATTTTTCTAACATGATTCACATATGTCCTAACAATCTTCCCTTTTGGCAATCTGTAACAAAACCACAACAAACAAATGAACATATGAGAGAAATCATAAATCACTCAACTCATACTGACTTGTTGAATACAATATAATCTATCCTAACACGTACTCTTGAAAAACTTTGCAAGAGGAGAGTTCATGGCAAGAAGACTTTGACAACCTGTATTTCTGAAATACTTTAAACAAAACTCATCACAGCATCTTAGTGTGAAACAGAAATAATAGATTGCATACATTAAACAAGAAACATATGTATAAAGATAGAAAAGAAACAACACATAGAGAAATAGGTGAATGAACTATAATAACAACCTCAAATATGTATATATATCATCAACAAGTACAAGGTATGCTATTACAAAGTGGTCACAAGACCAAAGGTACATGAACTATGTATCTAAAAGATAAAGAAAAGAAAAGATACATAAGTCTTCACTACATCCCTTATATACATTCTCCCTAACAAAAATCTCCTATTCTAACCCTCCCCCTATGTGTATGACTACTTTCATATCAAAACTACTCCTCATTTTTGTCACGAGTGACAAAGGGTAAGTACATTAAGTACACATCTTATCAGCACTGGGTGAGCTAGCATCAGTGTCCTTATCAGCATCATCACTGCTGGAACCATTGTTACTCTCATCCTCGGAGGCCGGTGGAGATGGAGAAGAAGCAACAGTGAAACCACCCATGACAGCCTGTTGTCGTGCGATACAACCAACATGGGTGTTCACTTGACACAACTCATCACTGAGTATGTCAAGGTGAGCATCCATGCGTACAAGCTGTGCCATGATGGCCTCAAGAGTCACTCCACCTGCAGAAGAAGAAGGAGCGAAGGTGGATGGAGCGGTAGAAGTCGAAGGAGTGGCCGTCTTAGTCTGCCTCGAGCGAAGCTATGCATCACTTCGCTTAACGGTAGCGGCGTCAACGGTACTCATAACAGGAAAGCGATCAGACATGGGAAAGGAGACCGAAAAATGGCGAAGGATCCTCGTGATAGCCGAAGGAAAGATGAGCTTATTGCAGGTCGTTGTATCCCTATAGACACCTATAAGGGATAGAATGAAGTGAGAAGGGAAATCGATAGAGATATGCTCTAAGAGGGATAGCAAAAGGCGAGCATGAGGCTCTGTGATAGTGTTATAGTGAGACAAAGGATGGAGAACGAATGTCATCACCATGTTTAGGAATCAAGAACCTTTTGCATAGGTCGAGCATCGGGTGTTTTGAGAATCACCCCATGAAGATGGTGTCTCACAAAATAGAGACATGCGTTCGTCTTCGGACACAGTCCTCAGACGATAGCAACCAGGGTAGTCAGGATGGGCTACCCTAGGAACATGTAGTACCTCAGATACAATCTCCGAAGTAATTACGATGCGCGTACCTCGAACGCGAGAGAAAAAATGAGTACAGAAGTATCGAATCCGTGTATGTTGGAGTAAAACTCTTGTATGATCACGAAAGGGCAAGTGACCAGAGCGCCACACAGTGACTCCCAAACCTTACTATAGATGATAGTGGGTAGGTTAATATCGGAAAAGTCCGATAGGATGACTTGGCATTCCGAATGAATGACTCATTTAGAAAAGTTATCCGAAAAGTCCTCTTGGGCTTTATCATCATGGAACCGAACGTGAGAAGGAGTAGGATCAGAGGAAGAAGATGCTTCAAAACGAAGAGGGTTCTAGGACAGAGTGGATTTGTGTTTGGGTGCCATGAAGCAACTAACGCAAGAAAGAGAGAGAGAGAGAGAGGGAGAGAGAGAGAGAGAGAGAGAGAGAGAGAGAGAGAGAGAGACAATCAGAAAAGCCCCAACAAGATAATATATAAAAATATAAAAACTTGAAGGTACGTATGCATGAACATGTGACATGCAAATTTAAAAGTATCATGGGCTCAACCCAATCCAAACCTACCGGCACACAACATTGCAACAAAGTAAACACACATCTAAAATGCACGAAACATTGTTATAATGCAAATGTGATGCAATGCATGATCATATAGAATCAATTATACAAAACCCATCCTAAAATTTTGCAAAAACTTCATCAATTTTGAAAAACTCCAAAATTTTTCAAAAACCCAAAAACCTAGGTCTACTGCATGAAATGCATGAAGAATGAAGGATTTAGGATCCTTACTAGTGAAGAAACACTTGGTCTAGGCCAAAAATCAATTGGGAATGAAGTTAAAAGGGAGAGAGAGAGGTTTTTGGAGGTGAAAAGACAAAGCCTATCAAGAGAGATTGAGAGAAATGAAGCTGGAATCGAGTGGACCCTTTATATAGAAGCTCATAATTCTTGACAGGTTAAGAGGTATCAAGAGGTGTCGAGCTTTAAACATTCAACAAATACAGCTATCGAGTAGCTATCTAGAGGTTTCCATAGCATAGAAGCTCGATGGATTGAGGAGCTATCGTGCATTTTTCAAGCATTCAGAAAGTTTCTTGATGGATCGAAGTAGCTATCGAGAATGCAATAAAAAGTAGCTGAAGGATCTCGATAGATAGCATAGCTGTCGAGAGGTGTCGAGGAGCTATTGAGATCACTTAAAAACAGTTTTTCAAGAAGGGAAAAACACTGATATGAATGCAATCAAACATGCCACTCAACCAAGGATTTACCAACATTTTAAGCTCTTAAAATCATCTCTCAAAAATTTTTTTTTTGTCAAGCACATGGATCACACACACACACACACACACACACACACATTAAACAAGTCTAACCAATTTTAAATTTCAAAACAAGTTAAGACAGTTTAGTGATCATACATTAATACATATATTCCTTGTGATGGCCAAATCACATTGTATCTACACATGTATCAAGAGTAGCAAAGAATATTGCATGTTGTATGTGAAAACGTTGCAAGATTGCAAAAGTGTCAATATGTTATGACGATTTGGGATATGAGAAAATCACTTTAACTCACACACATTGTACCTGCACATGTATCAAGAGCAGCAAAGAATATTGTATGTTGTGTGTGAAAATATCGCAAGAATGCATAAATGTCAATATGTTATGACGATTTGGGATATGAGAAAATCACTTTAACTCGCACACAATCATAACTGTTTGATGGGGATTATCATCTTTGAGGTATATCCTATAACTCCCACATCTCCTAGAATACACGCTTCCAATCATATATAAAGCATATTTATTATTTTTGCTTTTATTTTTCTTTGCATATTTTTCATTTAAGCAAACCATGCATGGGTATATAAGACAGAGAAAAGAAATACTCAATTATGTTAAGTTTTTGACATTGCACTTTTGCTATACCAAAGCATACAGATATCATTTCATGATTGGCAAGCAACAGTGGTGAGATGGTTATTTATACTTTTATTTTAAGGATTTTAGTCCTTCCATCAAAAAGAGTGATACGAATGTTAAGTTCAAGGAATTACTTAATCTTATTCATCACAAACATGAGCCACAAAGCTCACTTACTTAGTTGTGCATATAAATGCTTATCTAAGCTACAAAAGATACAAAGTTGAGAAAATTTTGCTTTAATGGCCATCCAAGGTACACAAGTACCAATGTATACAAACACACAATGTTTTTGTAATTTTCAATTTTTCAAATTTTTATTTTATTTTATTTTATTTTATGAAAACAAAATAAAGAAAAACTGAAAATAAGCAAACAAAAACATGTTAAACAAAACAAAGCAATGCATAAAACTAGATTGACTCAAAAACAATAAAGCAAAACACACAAGTAATGCAATCAAAAAAAGGGAGAGAGAGAAAAGTAACTAAATCACTTGGAGTCTTTTTCCTTCCACACCTTGGAGGAACTTTTCCTTTGCGCAAACCCTTGAATCGGCGGTGAGGGGAAAGAATTGAAACCGTTCAATTTCGAAAGGAACATGAGGACTTTGAGAAGATCTCTAAAAGGAGCAAAAGAGGATGGAAACTGATTCTAATTTCTCAACGCGATCATGCTGTTGCTCTGGTGAGTGGCTAACCACTTATAGTAATTAGGTTGAGTATATCCAGCTGTTCCATAGTGATGATAGAGATGCTGCTTCTTCTGTTTAGGCTTTTGATTAGCAAGTTTAGGGGGTGCCCCTAAGATAGACTTACCCTTGTCTATATTCTCACTAGCTAATTCATTTTTAACTTCATTGTTCTCAGTTTCAACATTATTAGTAGGAGGAACAAAAACAATAATACTAGCAGAAGCAAAACTAGAAGAGGAGAAATCATACCTTAACCGGTTCAATCGGAAGCAGATTTCTGAAGACTAAGCATCTCATCAAGCTTTGCACTTGAAGTCCTCTCCAGCTGAGCTTTGACTTGAAACAGCTTTGCCTCAAGTTTCTTGGTCTTCTCAGCCAAGAAATTATTTTCAAACCTCAGTGCTCCTATAGTTTGATTGGCTTCATCAAACTTTGTGGAGAGTTCTTCTCGTTCAAACTCTACATCACTGAGCTTCTTCGTGTCCAACCTGTACAACTTCTCATGCTTTTTCGAGACCTTATATAACTTTGCATAGGCAATCTGGATGTCATCTTGTTCATCCATATTCTCAAACTTTGACTCCACCAATTCTACTTCTCCATCCAAATCTTCTACAATCCCCATAGTAGAATTGACAGTGGCGGTGAAAGCATTTAGGATTCCGTCATCTTCATTTTCAGAATCATCCTCAGGTTTGGTGTCGCTTAGAGTTGCAGCAAGTGCCTTGCTTTTTCCAATGGTCTTGAGATATGTAGGGCACTCTTGTTTCATGTGATCGAAGCCTTAGTACCCAAAGCACTTTGGTCTTGAAGGAACAGTGTACTGACCACCATCCCTAGAATCCTTCTTCCCTTTGTCTTGGCTCTTAGACTGAGAAGAACTCGGCTGTCTATGGTCCTTGTCGAAGCCCTTTGCATTGGTATTCTTCATGAACTTCTTGAATTGCCTAGTGATGTAGGACTTCATTTTAGAATCTTCATCGTCAGAAAACTCATCCGGGTCACTACTCTTGGCCTTCAATGCCATGCTCTTACTCTTGCTCGATTTCCCGATCCTGGACAAACCCAACTCATAGGTCTGCAAATTGCCAACCAACTCTGTTAAAGGAATTTTGTCAATATCCTTTGATTCCTCAATCGCGGTGATCTTGGCATGAAATCTCTCGGGTAGAGATTTAAGCACCTTTCTCACAATCTTGGGTTCAGGAATGGTTTCTCCAAGATTAAAAGCTGAGTTCACTATGTCCTTAGGCTTGGCATAATACTCATCGAACAACTCATCCTCCTCCTTTTTGATCTCTTTGAAGCTTGTAGTGAGCCTCTGTAGTTTCGAATCCTTGACAGCTTTGGTTCCCTCATAGATTGTCTAGAGAATGGTCCATGCTTCCTTAGTAGTTTCAGTGAAGGATATCTTCTTGAACTCCTCATTAGTGACCACACTGAACAAAGCATTCAATGCCCTGCTGTTGAAGTTTGTCGCCTTGATCTTATCATCATCCTAATCGGCCGGCGCTTCCTTTGGCTTGGTCCAGCCAATCTCTACAGCTTGCCACACATTTTCATCTAGAGATTGCAAGAAAGCTCTCATGCATACTTTCCAGTATGCATAGTTAGTACCATCAAACAATGGAGGTATAATAAGAGACTGTCTACTATCCATGACAAACAGAGGTCAATGGACCACACAACACAGATTAAAACCTAATCAAAGTGTGTCTGCTTTGATACCACTTGATAGGCCAAGAATGTATTGACCCCTTGTGATAGATTAACCAATTAATTTAGCCAAGTGAATTAATTAAGTTAATTAACATGCAAAGCACGTGGTAGCACAAAAAAAAAAAAAAAAAATCACCAAATAACTAAATGTGGTGGAAAGTAAATGACACAGGTGATTTGTTTACGAATGGGGAAAACTATCGAGGCAAAACCCCATCGGGTGATTTTAAGGTCACCACTCTTGAGAATCCACTATTATCAAAATAAGCGGTTACAAGTAAAGGAATCCTAGTATCTTATACCAACCTACAGTTGAGCCTTTACCCCAATACCCAATTGGACTTGTTCTGTAGTGACAATTTCTCCTTTTGATGCACGGCTCCTAATATGTGACTAACCAATAGATGCGCAGATCCCAGTATGCGACTTAATCATTAACTTGATAAAGATGTTCGCTGCAAAGTTCTTTCGTTCATCCAGACGATGAATATCAAGAAACTCCTTGGTCACAAAACCTTATGGTGTACAAACACAGCAGCTTCTTCAGTAGAAAGATGAACTAGGGCAAATTCTATCTCCGATCGTAATTTACATGAACAAGACTTTGCTCTATACCCGCGCAACCTTTTACGGCCCTTAAAATAATCCTTATATATGTTTAGGGTTATGAGAAAAGAAAGCCTAAACACATACTCACGAATTGGAGTGAAATTAGCTTTGAAAAACTGAACTTCATAAATCTCGATAGATAGCCTATCTATCGAGTAGCTGTCGAGCCTCGGGCTAGAACAACCTTTTAAACCTCGGTAGATTCCAGTTGTTGAGCTAGCTGTCGAGATTTAATGAACAACACTTCATTATTTTTTTCTTGGACAGATTTGCTTGGTTTTAACACTTGAACTTGAAACATTATTCCATGAAGTATTAAACACATCCTAGATCTACCCAATTATAAGTAAAGTGCGTTTTGTCAAAGGATTAGCAAATTACATTAAATATTGAGATGAAGTTATCATATTCTTTTTTTATTTACGTACATTGAATGAATGAGAATGAAACAGAAAATTAATAAAAAAAAATTAAGTAAATTGGTCATTTCAATTTGATTTAACTATATTTTACATACAGTAAATATTCATTTATTAGCTGGTTGAAACCCACAAATTTTATTTATTTCTACATTAATTTGTAAGCCTTATATAATAAAATTTTGTAGTATATCTTTAGCATTTTTCTTATATGTACTGTGATAAGTACTATATTAGTATTTGTTTAATCTTAGTTCAAGTTGGCATATTCCATGCCAAATTTGAATGTATTTCAAGTTCAAATATGTACTTTTTATTTTTGTGTTTGTGGGTTCCTTTTTTAATTGAGTTGGGTGATAAAGTCAATTAGTCAAAGGACAAAACTTAGGTACAGTACGTTAGATGTTGTTCATTAGGTTATTCTTTTAAGATTCTGCCATGTGGCTACTTAACAAAAAATACACTTCCATTCTATGAGAAAAAATCCACATGGTAGAATTTTAAGAGGGGAACCTAAAGAATACCACCTAAATACTGTACCTAATTAAGTCTTTCCCATTTTTCAAAAAGTAATACTATTGAAGATTGGAGTTTGCACCCATGAAATAGAGTTCGCACATGCAAAACTAGCAAGTGGTAGTCATTTGAAAGAGAAGTTGAAATTAAACTTGTGGGGCATTTGCACCTGTAAGTTGGTCGCACTTGAGAAAATTTAGTTACATGCCACTCTACTGTACTAGCTCATTCCTATCATATATACCCTATTTTCCATGAATTAAACCCTCGGGATCCCACCTGAGAGTTAAGAAAACCTTACCCATATTAGTGAGAGCCAAACACTATCAGTTCTCTCCACTCTTCCTTCTCATCATAGCCAAATCATAGACAGGTGATCATCCTAATCACAATCATCACTATTCTTGAATGTTATGAGTGAATTGGAGCTATGGAATCATTAGAGCACTTCTATTTCAGCCATGGTGGCTTGAAGATGCAACCGATGTTTGGTTGTGAATTCAGAGACAATGGTATCAAAAGGATTTAGCAAATTCAATTGCTAATAGAAGCTTGGAAGGCTCGAGTACAAGAGTGTAACACTACTTGGAGGGTTGTGTCAAATTGTATTGCAACTATCCATACTTAGTGGATCATTTTAGCACTAGAAAAAGAGAGGCTTTTTTGCACTATTTTTTGGTTATCTTTGGTTTGGTTTCTTAGATTTCTGTGGATTGCTCATTAGATATGCTTAATATGATTATCCATGCTATGTTTATAATCCATTCTTAGTTCAAATGGATAATAACTTATAATTGCGATTATTGTTAATTTAGTTTGAAAGTGATTTAGCTACAAAATTGGATTTAGGGGTCTAAATCATTGCCTAATTTAATTAGGTAATTAATCTCTCAAGGGATTGAGATAAGACATTGAAGCAACAAGGCATTGAATGATGGTTACCACGATATAACCTTAATGATGTGAGGATAAAAATTTTAGAGATGGGCAAGAGATAAAAGATCCATGAGAAAGGAAAATAAAAGTAATTGATATGAATAATACATTACAAGAAATCTGTGTTTAGGTGGTGCTTGTAAAACGTTGCAAAAAACCCAAAAATGTCACCATCGACACAAATGGTCTACTCCAACATTTTGTTTTTTGCGACGTTCGAAAACATCGCAACGGAACCGTCGTTATAGGTCTATTGCTATGTTTTTAAAATCGTCTTCATATATAACTCTTTAATGGTGTTCAAAAACCTTTAACTACGTTTTTGAAATGTCACTAAATAATATATCATTTTGGTTTATAATGTAGGAAAATACAATTAGCGACATTTTTAAAATGCCGCAAATAATCAATCCTATAGTGATGTTTCAAAAACGTCGGAAAAGCATTTGTCCTTTTACTTTTTAGCACATTTTTGAGTGACGCTAGCATGAGGGGAGAGTGAGCCAATTGGTGGATACGACAGTGGCTAGGGTAGATCGGTGGCTAGGGTGGTGGTGGAAGAGAAGAGGTGTTATGGGGTGAGGGAGAAGTGGTGAGAGGGGAGAGAGAGAAGTGGGAGCCAAATGAACAAATGAAAAAAAAAAGAAGGAAAAAAGTGGGAAATGAAAAAATGGGGGAAATTTTGTGTGGGAAGAACAAAAATTCCGGGGGGAACATATAGCGACATTTTGAAAATGTCACTATAGATTTTTTTTTTTTTTTTTAGATAAGGCTATAGAGTTTTCTTTAATAACTAGAGAAACTGTTAGGTTCTAAGAATTATGAACTAATATATTAGAACTTGAATTTGTATGTTGGCAAACCATGATCAAAACAATGTTTAGTCGTGTGTTAGACTTGCTCAAAGTATGGGTCTTAATGTAAAGTTGGAATCGAGTTTTTGTGCAGAATTACTGTTAACTTTCTGGCAGACTCGATCGATCGAAAATTAGACTCGATCGATCGAAAATCGGGCAGATCGTTTTTCTGCAGAATTTTCCAACTCAACCCTAGTCCATTTAATGTATAGGGTTTTATGTTTTGCCCTAAGTATAAAAGTGAAAACCCTAGCCACGTTTTTTAGAGTTCTGAATGCTGTGTTTGTGAATCTCATTGTGAGATCTAGAGGTGTTTGCCTTCACATACACTTAGGGTTTACAAACTTGAGATTCATGTCAAGAGTTGTGTAAATCAATACAGTTGCAGAATCAAAAGAGCACAAAGATATACAAGCAGGTACGCTTGTGGATTTGCTGAAGGATTCAAGAAAGAAGGAGTCCGTGGATCTCGAAGCTATCATGGGGTCATGGTAGTAAGTTTCCTACACTTGGGTAGCAATAAGGTGTTAGTGGTCTAAGTCTTATTGTGTAAACTTCGATTCTTTCATAGTGGATTCAGTTTACCTTGAGGATAGCTAGGTCAAATCCTCCCCAGGTTTTTACCGGTGTGGTTTCCTAGGTCATCATATCTTTGTGTTATTTATTTTCCGCTGCTTTGTTGTTTTTGCTTATTTGTGTTAACCTAGTTTTAATTAAATTACCTAAGTTAATCACTTGGCTAATTCACTAGGTTAATCTGTTGGGTTTAAGGGGTCTAAACGAACTGACAAGTGGTATCGTTGGTCAAAGGTCCATCATCAAGAGTTAGGTTGAATCATCCTGCTACTAATATTTTGGGAAGTTTGAATGATAACATGAGATTGAGATCCAAAGCATTAAATGTGATTACTCACTCATGCTACCTATCCCAATTCGAACCGAAAAAGGTGGATGAAGCTCTATAAGATGCTGATTGGGTAAATTCTATGCATGAAGAACTTCATCAGTTCGTTCGAAATGATGTGTGGGAATTAGTTCCTAGACCTGAGGGAGTCAATGTTATTGGAACTAAGTGGATCTTCAAGAACAAGTCAGATGAACATGGAACTGTTATCAGAAATAAATCTAGGCTTGTTGCTCAAGGATACACACAAGTAGAAGGAATTGATTTTGATGAGACTTTTGCACCTATAGCAAGATTGGAATCCATTCGAATTCTTTTGGCTATAGCAAGTCATATGAACTTCAAGCTGTATCAGATGGATGTCAAGAGTGCTTTCTTAAATGGCATGTTACAAGAAGAGGTATATGTTGAACAACCGAAAGGCTTTGTTGATCCTCACAGGCCGAATGATGTCTACAAGTTGAAGAGAGCTCTCTATGGATTGAAACAAGCACTACGGGCTTGGTATGATAGATTAACTGCATATCTCATGGACCATGGCTTTAAGAGAGGTTTTGCTGACACCACTCTGTTTATACGAAAGGATAAGAATCATTTTGTAGTTGCTCAAATTTATGTTGATGATATTGTTTTTGGTGCTACTAATGATTCTCTTGCTCAATCTTTTGCAGATGAAATGAAGGCCATGTTTGAGATGAGTATGGTTGGGGAACTAACTTATTTCTTGGGATTGTAGGTGAAGCAAACGGATGTTGGAATCTACATCAATCAAGCTAAGTATGCACGAAATTTGGTCAAGCGATTTGGTCTTGACAAGGCTGCTCATGCTAGGACACCAATGGCTGCTAATGCAAAACTAACAAATGATCCATCAGGTGAGTCTGTTGATGTTACCCTATATAGAAGCATGATTGGTTGTCTTTTGTACTTAACTGCTAGCAGACCTGATATTGCTTTTAGTGTGGGTGTTTGTTCTAGATTTCAATCTAATCCTAAGGTTTCTCACTTAAATGCTGTTAAGAGGATTATAAAATATGTTGCTAGAACTTGTGATTATGGTCTGTTTTACAGTAAAGAGTCAAATATTTCTCTTGCTGGTTTTTCTGATTCTGATTGGGCTGGCAATGCTGATGATAGGAAAAGTACAACTGGTGGTTGTTTTTATGTTGGTGCTAATCTTGTTGCTCGGATGAGTAAGAAGCAAAATTCTGTTTCTTTATCTACTGCTGAGGCAGAATATATTGCTGCTATAAGTTGTTGTTCTCAGCTTCTTTGGATGAAGAAACTTTTGAGTGATTATGAAATATCACAAGACACCATGATTGTTTACTGTGATAACTCTAGTGCCATAGATATCTCTAAGAATCCTGTTCAACACTCTAAGACCAAACACATTGAGATTAGATATCATTTCATTAGGGATCTTGTTGAAAGGAAAATTGTTGCTCTTGAGTATATTCCAACTGAATGTCAGAATGCTGATATTTTCACCAAACCGCTTGATAGAGGAAAGTTTGAGACTCTTCGTCAAGTCATTGGTGTGATTCTTTGTCCCTAGTCATTCTTGACTTCATGGTCCTTGTGCTTCATTGCTCTATCTTTGGTGACCTCTGTTTCTAGGATTTGCATTGCATTACATTCATGCATTTCATTCTAGGATGTTTGTTTCTTTGATATAAAAAAAATAAAAAAAAATAAAAATTTTGCAAATTGTGTTTTTGCTATTTTTTCTTAAATTTAAAGACAAGGTTGGTCAATCAAATTTTGCATAATCATGTGAATGTACCTTGTTTAGCTTTGATGCACTTATTTCTATTGCACTTTACTAGCTAAAGTCTTGTTGTGCATGTTGTGTGGGAAGATGCTATATTTGTTGATCACATGATCTTGATCTTGAAGTCTTATGTCTTTGATTGTGGGACTTGAACTTATTGAGAAAGGCATAAATAACCATCTCACCACTGTTTATTAGCCAATCATGAACACCTTAGTGCATATCGTAAGATTTTGTGCTCGAGAAAGTGTAGCACATGCACAAAAAGAAAATAAGGTGTAGCCTCTATTAAAACTGGTGTGTACATTATTGGGCTATATTAATCTCACAAATTCAAATAAAACTGGTGTGTACATTATCCCGGCTTTTATTAAGTTTCTAATCAATTAATTTGAATAATGAGGCGAATCAAGAAACTTACATGGTTGCAAGCTTTTATTCTAGGAGATGTGGGAGTTATATGATGTAACTCTTTAAGGGATAGTCTCTTTCAAATTCATGTGATGAATTTTGTAGAATTTGTGATTAATCTCTATGTGTATATCACCTCACATGTTTCTCAAGTTTATGCTAGTTGCACACACTACAAAAGTTATTCTTTGCTAAACTGTGTACATGTTATTGTGTGTTCTTTGGCCTGACCAACCAAGTTTGAGAATTTCGGGAAATTGATGCAGAACATGTTTGCTTGTTTGTTTGTTTTTTTTTTTTTTTTTGGGTATATTGAAAGAAATTTTTTTCTTTGAGAAATCTGGGTTGAATACATGTGTTTTTGGAAAACATCTCATCTCATACTCATGCATTTTATTTATAAAATCTACTGCTTTGAGGAGTTTTTGATCTAAAATGTTTGGTTTTTCAAAACTGTGATTTTTCCAGAATTTCGATAAATCGAAACTGATTTTCGATCGATCGAAAATGTTTTAAAATACTCAGAAAACTCTCTGGTTGGCTCGATCGGTGCAAGCTTGTTTTGGATCAATCGAAGGTGTTTTCGACCGATCGAATGTAATTTTCGATCAATCGAAAATCGGGATGATAGACTTTTAAAAAGGCTCTTTCTCACGTGTCTTTTCACTTTTCATATCTTTTTCAAAACCTTTTTCTCCCTACCAACCGGTCAAGCCTTGTTTCTTGGAGATTTTGTCGTTTTCTTCATATCTTTTTGCATAATCTCTCTCTCCTAAGTCTGGTAAGTCCTTTATGCCCCTCCCTTTGCATTTATTTCCTAGTTTCATGCATTTTTTCATGCATTTTATGGGTTATTTTCGGAATTTGTATTTGGGCAAATTTGGGAATGTTTTTGAGTGTTTCTTTCTCAAATTTTTCATGGGTTTTTGTGGGGACACCTTACCTAAGCACTACATGTGGTTTAATTTGATTATTTTGGTGTGTTGTGAAAATTTGAAATTCTAGGGCTTGAAATTGATAAAATTGGGGTTTTTGTTCAATTTGAGTTAAATTGATGAAATTGGCTTGTTGGATTGATAAATTTGATCATTATATTGTGTCAATTAACTATTGTGTTGATCAATTTATTAATTTGTTGTGTTTTGAAAAATTGGATTTTTCAAATTGGGTCTTTTTGATACCAACTACATGCTCAAGCAAATTTTGTTAATTTAGATCATAATTGAACATGTCACTGCATTAGTACATGCATCATTTTCTGTTCATGCTCATGCATCATATAGAATTGATATTTTCTATATTTTATGCTGTGCTAACTTGCAGTCTGCCCTTGGTATTTGTTTTTGCTCTTCTCTTTCTGTGTCTATCTCTTTTCCTTAGCACTATGCCTAGGAAAATTAGAGCCCATAGGACTTCTGATCCTTCTCCTTCTTTTGACACCGAGCGGTTGCCTAGTGAGTCAAACCAAGTCACCTATGAGACTCTGAACCTTAGGCATCATATCTGGGCTGAGCGTAGGGTCTTACTAGATGAGGTAGATCCTGAGGTGCGACGTAATTTTGAGCGTCGGGGTTGGTTACCTTTGCTCGAGTATGAGCATTCTCCTCCTCCTGCCACCTTGATTAGAGAGTTCTATTCGAACCTCTCTATTCATGTCTACGATACCGACACCTTGGTAAAGGTGTGGTTACGAGGTGTAGAGTATCGCATTACCCCTTCGGTTGTGTCTGATGCTCTTGGGGTGCCCATTGTTGACCATCCCGTTTTTCCTTACGAGGAGTCTCCTCCTCTAGATGATGTCTTGTCATACATCACTGGGTCTTCTATCCAGTGGGGTTCTGATCCTCGGATCACTTCGGCTGAGCTTTCCGAGCTTCACTATCTTTTCTTTAGGATAGCGTGTCATTCTTTGTGGCCTATTTCGCATGTCCACACCATCCCTCTTGAGCGGTGTGTATTTTTGTATGCTCTTGTCACTGATGCGCCTATCAGTTTTCCTCATTTGTTCCTTCGTTCTTTGAACAAGGTTCATCAGTCTAGTTCTACGGCTCATGCTTTGTTTTTTCCCGTTTTTATTCATCGGATTCTCCTTTTTCTTGGTTTTGGTGAGTATCCTGCTTCTGAGCTTGTGCATGTCATTGCTCCTATTGGTGCTACCTTTTTGAGGCAAAGGGCTGCTCAACTTCGAGCTAGCTCTAAGCGTCCTAGGGTAGAGCCTTCTGGTGTCACTCCACCCCCTTCTTCTTCTACAGATACTCATGCAGCTGGGACGTCTTCTGATCCTGCTGTTGCTGCTGCTGCTGCTGATGTTCCTCCACCGTTTGATGAGGTTTCTGACCTTCGTCGGACGCTTGATACTGTCGTGACCGTTCAGGCGGCTCATGGTCAGCTTTTGGTGGACATCCTTGATGAGCTACGTGCGTTACGAGTGGATTTGGCGAGCTCTCGTCATTCTCCTCCGCCTCCTTTTGATGATGAGTGAGTGCCCTTTGGCAATTCGTCACAAAAAGGGGGAGTGCATAGTGTTCATTCGTATCTACAAGATTGGATTTTGATGTGGAGATTTACATTTTAGGGGGAGTTTTGTTTACTTGGTAGTGATACTGCGGAGCTTGTGGAGTTATTAGATTGTATCTAGGTACTTCATTGTGTATTCTCATTTTTAGCTCTTGTTTAGGAGATATTTTGTTGAGATACATTTTTATGTATATGTTTCTTGTTTCACTATACTTCATTGCTTATTGATTTATATTTATGATGTTATTCATGATATATGTCTTTATTTTGTGTTTTGTGAAATCAATAAGTTTTTTTTTTTATTCCTTGTTTTTTTTCTTCCACACATGCGTTTATGTGTTTGTTAAGTGTTACAGGAATATACAGGTTGTTTTCAGTCGAGCTGCTGTCTACTTTGCAACTGTTAGATAGTAGTTTAGGTTGGATTGTTAAGTGGCTTTTTATTGTAATGGGCTATTTCAATTTGTAACTTTGAGCTTTTTGTTAAGTCTGTGTTTTGTCACGGATTGCCAAAGGGGGAGTTTGTTAGGTTCTAAGAATTAGGAACTAATGTATTAGAACTTCAATTTGTATGTTGGCAAATCATGATCAAAACAATGTTTAGTCGTGTGTTAGACTTGCTCAAAGTATGGGTCTTAATGTAAAGTTGGAATTGAGTTTTTGTGCAGAATTACTGTTAACTTTCTGTCGGACTCGATCGATCGAAAATTAGACTCGATCGATCGAAAATCGGGCAGATCGTTTTTCTGCAGAATTTTCCAACTCAGCCCTTGTCCATTTAATGTATAGGGTTTCATGTTTTGCCCTAAGTATAAAAGGGAAAACCCTAGCCACGTTTTTTAGAGTTCTGAATGCTGTGTTTGTGAATCTCATTGTGAGATCTAGAGGTGTTTGCCTTCACATACACTTAGGGTTTACAAACTTGAGATTCATGTCAAGAGTTGTGTAAATCAATACAGTTGCAAAATCAAAAGAGCACAAAGATATACAAGCAGGTGCGCTTGTGGATTTGCTGAAGAATTCAAGAAAGAAGGAGTCCGTGGATCTCGGAGCTATCATGGGGTCATGGTAGTAAGTTTCCTACACTTGGGTAGCAATAAGATGTTAGTGGTCTAAGTCTTATTGTGTAAACTTCGATTCTTTCATAGTGGATTCAGTTTACCTTGAGGATAGCTAGGTCAAATCCTCCCCAGGTTTTTACCGGTGTGGTTTCCTAGGTCATCATATCTTTGTGTTATTTATTTTCTGCTGCTTTGTTGTTTTTGCTTATTTGTGTTAACCTAGTTTTAATTAAATTACCTAAGTTAATCACTTGGCTAATTCACTAGGTTAATCTGTTGGGTTTAAGGGGTCTAAACGAACTGACAGAAACATTTTAAGAAAATGTTGCTATAAGCCAGATACACACTGCTGAAATTGTACTTGTTACGGCATTTTAAAAAACATTACTATTGTTTTGGGTTGTTTTTTAAAAAACGTCGCCAAAGGCTTACTCTTTAGAGGCGCTAGTAAAAAAATGTCGCAGTATACCACTTATAACGGCATATTTAAAAACATTACCAAAAAAAATACCACCTAAACCCAGATTTCTTGGAGTGGTATTATCATATTGAGCCATTTCATAAAAGTTTTGCGACAACTTGTTATGTCATTATGGATTTGGACGATTTAATGGAGAGCCCAATCTACATTCCCTAATCGTTTCTAGTTAAAACCTAGACCTACATAATGATAGATGAGAACCCAAGCCTAAAAATTTAGGCATTGATAAGCTACACCAAAGATTGAGAATGAGCTTAAGCTGAAAGAACATAATACAGTAACTTGAGACCATTATCCCCATTATGGGGGAATAAAAAATGTATGCCTAAAATATGGACAATAATGGTGACAACTATGCTACTCATTATAGACCCATAATAACCATGATAATAATGCAGCTAAAATCATGAAATCATCCTTTTAAGAAGAGATCCATATATGCTAGAGTCCATACCCAAAATAGGTATGAGAGAATATCTTTTTACATTCACAAAAACCTAAGAGTAAAAAACATTCAACTAACTTAGGCCTCAGAGCTACAAGCCGACACCACATCGATGACACTCCAAGCTTTCTTCGTTCTTGTAGGTATACAATTGCTTAATCAACCATTTAACCGCTTATTCATCATCCATAACTTTAGAAGAACATGCACGCAGACATGGACAATAATACCTTTTACATTAAAAGCTATCGACATATATTGATAGGGATGTTTTAACCATATATTTAATACCCTCAAAGCATTACAGAAAGAGGGTCGACAACACCCGTAAACCCGTCAACTTTATGAAAGTCAACGGAAGATTTAGGCCAATGACACCAAACGTGACGACCCCCATAATAAAACTCGACGGGCACTTGTAAGTCGACGAGAAACTGTTGGACGATTACAAGGTTTGATGGGTGGAGAGGTTGACGGATCCAATGTGGCCTTGCTTGACCCCCACAGATTTCTATACAAGGAAATATTTTGCACCCCACGATTAACCCTAATCAAGAGAGTCCCTACAAGGAAAGGTTCCCACAAGATACGAGTATTGATGAGGATCTTCCCCACAAGGAAAGACCTTCCCCGCCAAGAAACGAATGTCAGCTCTACACTACTATAAGAACCCCAAAACTCTCACAGACTAGGGTACACATAATCTACTCCAGCTCTAGCACTCTAGAATTGTGAAAGTTTTCTAACTTAACATAGGGTATTTGGTCGGTACCACATCAGTACTCTTTGCAAGGTCTTCTTTGTTTTTGTTTCGTAGGTTCTGTCTTGAGTACGTGAGGACCGTGTAGCAAGAACGATGAAGCTATGCGCTTGCAGCTTGACTTGGTGGATAAGATCAGAGCAGCGGTTGAACAAAGATTAGAGCAGTACCAGAGCCTCATGGCCAAGCACTACAACTTGAGAGTAAGGCATAGAGACTTTCAGGTTGGAGATTTCATCATAAGAAGTGTGACAGGCGCTACAAGAGATTCTTTCCAGGGAAAGCTAGGACCTATAATTGGGAAGGACCCTACAGGATTACTTCATGGTAGAAGAATGGAACCTACCATCTAGACGGGGAAAATTTAAACCACCCGTGGAACACGGAGCACTTGAAGAAATACTATTAGTAAACAACGGCATGAAGAACAACACTCTGCATTTCCAGTTTACTTCCTTTTAGTTAATTTTTACTGTCTATAGCAATTTTTAAGCCCAAAGGGCAGGTTTTTATTCTTTTAAGAACAATTTTTTTACTTATGCATGCATTCATCATAATAAGAGGAGTTATTCAGATATGACTTGTGTATGTATATGTCTCTACAAAACTACATTTGTGACTAAGTACACAAGTGGACGAGTTCTTTATTACATCCACAAGTGGACGGATTCATTGTTACGTCCACAAGTGGACGAGTTCATCCCCTAAGGATGTCTTGAAACAATTATTTTATTAAGTTCACAAGTGGACAGGTTCATCCCATGAGGATGCTTTGAAATTATTAAGTACATAAGTAGACGAGTATATTATCAAGTCCACAAATGGACGGATTCATCCCATGAGGATGCTTTGAAATTATTAAGTCCACAAGTGGACGGGTTCTTCCCATGAGGATGCTTTGAAATTATAAAATCCACAAGTGGACGAGTTCATTATTAAGTCCACAAGTGGACGAATTCATCTCATGAGGATGCTTTGAGATTATTAAAAGCGCACAAGTGGATGAGTTCATTATTAAGTCCACAAGTGGACGGGTTCATCCTTTGAGGATGCTTAGAAATTATTAAGTCCAAAAGTGGACGAATTCATTATTAAATCCCTAAGTGAACAAGTTCATTATTAGGTCCACAAGTGGACGAGTTCATTGTTAAGCCCATGAATGGATGAGTGCACAAAAGTAGACAAGTTCACCCCAATTATTCTCTAAGTCTTTTAGAGGACAAGTACATCCTAACATATATGCACAAAGATGAACGAACATACGCATACCTCAAAATATGAAATGAATAAGAGGATACTTAAAGCGATGGTTGTAAAATATTAAAAAGACGCCGTAAAATAAAAAAGTGTTTACTACAAAAGCCTAAAAACAAAAGGGCACTTAACATAGTCTGAAAATAAGATACAAGAAAGTTGAACTTAAAAAAAAAATGAGGAGGAAGGATTCTGGACATCATGAGAAGAAGGGTTCTTATCATCTTTGGCAGGAGAATTCTGGGTGTCCTGGGCAGAAGGCTTGTCGGCGTCTTTTAGAGGAAGATTTTCAGCAGACGGGATCACGGGAGTGACGGGTCTCTCTAGAGCAGGTTGTGCAAGCACCAAAACGTCATCCTTCAAACCCTTCTCAACTTGAGTAGAGTTGTCAACCTTTTCATTGATGGTATCATTGCTAGTTGGGGCCGTCAGCAGCGGATAATCCATGGTGACTTTGGATAGGTCAAGATTTGGGTAAACGAACCCGACCTGCTTCAAGTAGTCTTTAAACTCGTCACCATAGTAGACGACACAAATAAAGGGTTGTGAAGCCCTAAACTCCACTATGGCATCAGACCTTGCCGTCTCTACCTGCTCACAAAGAGCCGTCAGCTCCGTCTCCAATCTTTCCTTAGCCTCTTGCGCCTTCTCTCGAAGAATGGATTCTTGCTTCAGTTTTTTAGTAACAGCAATCAGCTCCTTGTTAAGGGTGTGGACGGCCTCCTTGTACTGATCGATCTCCTTGTTTTGGATATCTTGACACTTTTGGAGCCGACAGATCACTCCCTCTCCAGCGACGCACTTGTCCTAGAGTGCCTTTATGTGCACTGATGCCTAGAAATAAAAATAACTGTCATCAAGAGGAGAAAAGATGAAATAAAACAAAGTATGAGAAAAACATGCCTTGGCTAGGTTGAAAAGACCTAACGCCCCTAGGTCTTTTGTCATCTCCTCGGCATAAGGGTCCAAGTCCGCCTCTTTGATGATTGACTCAACCATCTCGACGACATGTTCCTTTTGCATAAGATGACGACGGATAGGTCCCTGGTTGATGGGACCAATTGCCATCATTAGACCTTTCCTAGCCCCATGGCTGGGTTTGGGAGGTGACGACTGCTTTGGCTATTTATCACCAGCAAGAACGCCTAGTCCTTTCTTGAACGGACGGTCATCCTTCTCGTCATTCTTCCTCTTGGATGTTCCCTTGTTAACGCCTTTGGGAGCTGACGAGGAGGCCCCCTCCTTTTTCTTCTGCTTACGCGCTGCAACTGACACCATCACTAAAGCTCTTTGCCTCGCTATCTCCAATTCTGCGAAGGGTAAGAGATGAAAGTTAGATAAGCAAATGAGAAGAAGACAATGGGAAGAAAGAAGAAAAGGAATAGGAACTTACGTTGATGGGAGTACGCATTTAGTCTGCGAGCTACAGGCGTCGGCAAAGGACCACCGCAATAGGCATGTAGTGTATCAAGGGTGATCAAGTCCCTACACTTCCTCTCTTCGAAGGGTATCTCAAGCACCCGACGGATGAAAGCCTCCGGCTTGTCGGTTGTGCATGGACGAACGCTAGCTGAAAAAGAGAAAAAGTAGACAATTCACTTAGAAAAAAAAAATAAATAAAAAAGTGGTAAACCTGAATCCTTGACGATACCCCAAGTATTGTCAAAACCATGGGGCATTGTTACCCACTCCTCTCAATGGCATACCCAGTCCATCCCTTGGACAAAAAAGTATCTACCCTTTTAATTTCTATTAGAATCAGGCATGTCTGACACCAGCCTAAGCGTCTTCTTCCTCGCCACAAAATGGTATATCCCCTTTGACGAGGAGATATGTTGGGGTTTGTAGCACCAAAAGAACCCGTCCAAGGTAAGCTAACGGTTTCTCCCCACTAAGACGACCATAAAGGACTTCAGCTCCTTTAAATATCCTCCAAGTGTTGGGGGCTATTTGGCTAACAAAAAGACCTAGAAAAATGGCTAACTGATGGTGTAACACCATTAATGGCAATCTCAATCCTGCCGCGAACATAGCATTGTACATGCCGACATCCTCGGTCTTCCTAGAGTAGCACTTTTCAAACTTTCCATCAGACGGATTGGAACGTTATTAGGGATTTCGTAACGGTCCTGTAAATTATTGAAAATTTTGGTCGTCATCGTCAACTTGAAGTCATTGACTGTTTATATCACAGGAAGGATGAAAGGACGGGTGTGACCATCCTCTGAGCTTCCTCCCTCAGAAGCTCTCTCATCACCTCACCCTCGTCCTTGTCATCTTCTCCCTCACACTCCCCCTCATTCTCTGCCTTCCCTCGTTGTACTCATCCTTATCTAACTCTCTTCCCTCTACTTCCTCTCCACCATAATCTTCCTATTCGTCGACATGAGAATGGGCAGACGGTTCCCTCTCTAACGACTAGGATAAGCCCTCCTTGGGCACATAACCTGACGGGTAGACTTCATCCTAACATCTATTCACCTACAAGCGACGAAGGTATTCCAAGAATAATGGGTCTCTCTATAGAAGTGATGACCAACTAGAAAAATGGAAGTAGAAAAGGAATGAAAAAGAGAAGAAGACTTACAAGATTAATAGAAGATTCCAAAAAGGTGATGGGAGCAGCAAGTTGACGGCAGCGAAGATGACGAAATGAAAGCGTTCTTTCTTAAGATTTGCAAAGATGAAACAAGGAAAAATGAGAAGAGGTGGAGAACTATTTATAGAGTGAAGAGGCACGACAAATGAAGCGACGCTTTTGATTATAAACGAGGCCAACTAGCAAGTGCCACGTGTCGCTTGGCATTTATGCTTAAGGTTGCCTACACCATTTAATAACACACTCTAATAAAACCTAATTAATGGTCATAAATACTCTAGTACTCTGTGGCCCATTAGCCAAAGCTGATGGTACCATAGAGTACGGGGCAACTGATAGGGATGTTTTAACCATAAATTTAATACCCCCAAAGCATCGTACAAAGAGGGTCGACAGCACCTGCATACCTGTCAGCGTCACGAAAGCCAACGGAAGATTTAGGCTGACGAAACCAAACGTGACGACTTCCACAATAAAACTCGACGGGCACATGTAAGCTGATGGGAAACCGTCGAACGTGTTCAGGGTTTGACAGGGGGAGAGGCCGACGGATCCAGCGCAGCCTTGCTTGACCCCTTTGGATTTCTATATAAGGAAATATCTTGCACCCGACGATTAACCCTAACCAAGAGAGTCCCCACAAGGAAAGGTTCTCGCAAGATACAGGTATTGATGAGGATCTTCTCCACATGGAAAGACCTTCTCCGCCAAGAAATGAATGTCAGCTCTACGCTACTATAAGAACCCTAAAATCCTCACAAACCAAGGTACGCATAATTTACCGCAGCTCTGGCACTCTAGAGTTGTGAAAGTTCTCTAACTTAACCTTCAGAGGGTATTTGGCTGGTACCACACCGGTATTCTTTGCAAGGTCTTCCTTGTTTCTATTTTGCAGGTTCTGTCTCGAGCACGTGAGGACCGTGTAGCTCACTAACGATTTTCGGCATCATATATATATATATATATATATATATATATTATGGAGAGAAAAACTATGGGTAGATATCAATCTAGAGTTTTAGTATGCTTTTCAAATCTGACTTAATATAAGCCTCCCCTTTTCTTATAAAAGAAGGGGAAGGAGAGATGCAATACAAATGTCAAAATCCTGTTAGCTAAAGCTGTTGTTACATACAAACAATGTTTCACTTACTCAACACGCTTTGCATGCATGGTACTACACTACCATAGGCATACCTTCTAATACATCTGAAGTAATGCTGTTTATAGCTCTGCAAATATTAGTGAGAGGGTGCGCTTCTAAGCAGAGAGCACATGATACTTGAATCTGACTCTCTTGATGCACACGTGAGGAGTGCGAGGGAAAATGTTTTCAAGTCATAGACTCCTTGGTGAGGGTGAACTCAAAATTCATCCCGTTTCAATATTGCATTAAGGTGCACTTCAGAGGATGTTTATATGCATTGGATACATGGTATTCTTTTTTACTCTAATGTGGTTTAGAATAATGCTAGAGACACACTCATTCCCACACCCAAATCTACACCCAACTAATGTTTCAACTCATGATTAGTGTATAAGTTGTATAACTTGCTAAAGTACCCATGGTGGACTCATATGAAAGTGCTGAAATCCAATAATAAGTTGATACATAAGTAGAGTGTAGATTTGGGTGTGGGAAGGGTTATGTTCGTATGTGGACTAATGTTGTACATAGTCCAAACTCATTATTGCATATATTAGAGATTGCTTGTGGCATGAATAATGTAACATTTTTTTTAATTGGATCTCCTTTTTCACTTTATTTTTTCATTATTTATTTTTTAGAACAAAAGAATAAAAAATATTTAACATTCATAATTAAATCAATGTATTAAAATAAAATAGCATTTATTCAATGTTAACATTATATATATAAATAAAAGAAAAAGTACAAATAATTTTTATCAATACATTTCAAATAAAAACAAGGTTTAATCATCACTTTGATCTTCTACATTTGCCCCATGTTTCAAAATAGTCTCTTACCTTTCAAATGTTTTATTTTATTGTTTAAAATTTTGTTGTGTCAAAATGGTGCTTGCCATTAAGCGGTGAATGGCAAAATTTGATGTGACAAATGGAAACAATAAAATAGTTCATTTACACTGCTTGGATTCCACATCACATTTACTAAAATTTAAGAATAAAAAAAAATGTTAAAAAGTCATGTGCATAGCATGTGAGAGGATTTGAACTTGGTAGGATTTCAAAGCCCTAACCCCATTTGAAACTCAACAATCAACAAGAATTAAGAGGGGTTAGGTGAGATTAAACTCTTTCCATAATTGAACCATGTTCGATCTGAGTCAACTACGGTTATTGCCATTGGAATTCTTGCCCACCAACATTGCCATTGGTGGCTCTGTCTCTCTTTCTCTCTCTCACACACACATGCAGGGGCTCGTGGGGTCTTAAACATGAAGCCTTGGCTAGAGAAAAGTAGAACCTCACAATAGCTAATATTTGGAGCTTAGGTATTTAGGTTCTTATTCCATTTTCGTTTGATATACCCTTGATTTGATTTATACAAAAAATAAGCATGGCCACCCTAACCCTAGGTACCGATCTTCTCGATAGAATCACTTGGATCGTCTCTAGTAAAGTACTTCAACATTTTTTTTTTTTTTGGAGCGAACTTCAAAATGGGTAATTAATAAATTACTTTTTCTTAATTTTTATTTTAAAATAAAAAAATATTGGTGGTAATTCTTTTTGTAAGCTTTTCAATTTAAGGGAGAGGTTATGGCTGCAATGTCTGCTATCGGACCAGGTGCAGAAAATAGTGAAGAAGCCGAGTTAATGGCCTGTAGAAGATCCTTGGAGTTTGCTGTGGATGCTGGATTTTCAAGTTTGATAATTGAGGGGGATAATGCTAATGTCATTAAAGCCATCTCTTCATCTCTGCCAAATCATTCCATTCTTGGTTGTGTGGTGGATGATATTCGCCATTTAATACATGGGTTATATTGGGCTAGAACTAATCAGATTAGGAGGGGAGGGGATAAAGTGGCACATGTTCTTGCTCAATATGCTAGACATTTAGATGAGGATTTTTTTTGGATTGAGGATTCTCCTCCACCTGCCTTGGCAGCCTTGTTTCATGATGCTTCATTATTATAATTGAATGAGAATGAGAGCTTCCTATTCAAAAAAAAAAAAAAAAAAAAATTAAGCGATAATATCTATAGTTCAATCAGCACCATGATATTTGAATCGTGGTTTTCACTTCTCACACACCTATGCTATTTTGTACTTGTCTTACTGCGTTTATCTTAATTTAATGCATCAATCCAAAAAAAAAAAAAAAAGAAAAGAAAAAAAGAAAGAAAGAAAAAGAAATGCAACTCTACCTGTTCCACGTGATAAATAATTTATTCATAAAGCCATATTGCCATTTGCCCATATGGGGGGCCGTGAATAATCACAGGTACAATCCAAAATCAACAAAACATAGAAAAGACTATCAATTCATAATAACCTATCAATGAAATGAGCTGTGATCAATTCTATTATTGTAATTCACTCCAGTATATGGTATTGGTACGTGATTCATGCTAGTGTACCAAACTACAAGAAGAATATTGGCTTAACAAAAATTAAAAAAAAAAAAAAAAACAAAGCCTATAATGCAAGTGGAAATCTACTATAATAGATATGGTGAACTTCAGAAAAATGTCAAGAACGAGATGGCTATGGTGGACAACTACAAGAAAAATGCCTATTAGCGACCAAAAATTTTTGACAGACCCAAAAAGCCCTCTCAAAAAATCTTATTTGTGATGGCAAAATAAAGCCCTCGCAAATACTTGGTAAAATGTGAAATATTTGTGACCAACAAAAAAAAAACTGTCGCAATTATGTGTCATCGCAGTTACAAATACTAATATTTTGGAGAGAAATTTTCCCTCCATATTATTTGCGAGGGAAAATTAAAAATCTCTTTCAAAAAGTGAATTATTTGTGACAATTAAAAAAAACCGTCACTAAAACTAAATTATTTGCGAGGGCTAGGATCGACCGTCATAAATAATTATTAAAATGTCAAAAATTTTGGAGGGAAATGTTCCCAACAAATTATTTCTGAGGGACAATAAAAATCCCTTGCAAAAAGTTTATTTTTTGTGTGGGTTAAAAATATGCCCTTACTAATATTAAATTATTTGTGAGAGCCACAATTGACCTTCGCAAAAAATTATTAAAATATTAATTTTTTTAAGAGATAAAAGTTATTCTAAAATTCAAAGAAAAATAAAAAGAAACGCATAAACATATAGCACTTTGTATTCTTTTGATAAACTTTTTGTTTACAGTCTAAAAAAAAACCTTTTATATACATCCTACATAAGAAAGATCTGTCCAAAAAATTGTACCCATAAAAAAATGATAGCACTTTCAACTTCAAAATGGTAGCCTAAAATTCAAGAATTTCAACCTTTTGTACTCTCTCTCTCTCTCTCTCTCTCTCTCTCTCAAAAGTGAATAAAAATTTCTTCCCATTAAAATAATGTATAAAAGATGAGTTCATAGATCAAATAGTAAATTACATCCGATTGGCATGAAAATTGGCATGCATGTTAAGAACATATAAAACATGTAATCCAACGGTTGGATTTTCAAAATATGAATTCAATAATAAGTTATTAGGTGATGTGACGTTTTTTAGAGCTACAACATGTGTAACTTGAACTCAACTCTATATTTCTTAATTCGATGTGAATTTTGACAAATCGACCGTTAGATTACATTATCTTCATATATTTTTCATGCTTATGAAATTTCAAGGTGATCAAATATTAATTGTCATGTCATCAATCAATTATTTAAATTCAAGTTTTTGTAGTTTAAAATAATGCGTAAAAGATGAGTTTATAGATTAAATGGTAAATTACATCTTATTGGCATGAAAATTGGCATGCATGTTAAGAACATATAAAGCATGCAATCCAACGGTTGGATTTTTAAAATATGAATTCAATAATAAGTTATTGGGTGGTGTAACATTTTTTAGAATTACGATAGGTGTAACTTGAACCCAACCCTATATTTATTAATTTGATATGAATTTTAACAAATCTACCTTAAGATTACATTATTTTCTTAAATTTTTTATGCTTACAATATTTCAAGGTGATCAAAGATCAATAGTCATGTCATCAATTAATTGTCTAGATTCAAGTTTTAGTAGTCTATATATAGAATAATAAGTAAAGCAGAGAGAAACTCAAATAGAATTTCAAATTAGAGTTTCAATTTTGTGTCATGTGTCTAGATTTGGATTCTCAATTTTGCACCACTTGTCTTAACCAAAACTCAAAAAAAATCTAATTAAATTATAAATTGGACTCCAATTTTGTGTCATGTATCTTATCTAAATTTTCTAATTTTTTGTGCCTAAATAAATGATGCATTAACATTTAACATGGAAGCCAAGAAAAACACAATGAATCTAATTAGATTATAAAGTGGACTCCAATTTTGTGTCATGTATCTTATCTAAATTTTCTAATTTTTTGTGTCCAAATAAATGATGCATTAACATTTAACATAGAAGTCAAGAAAACCATAATGATAATGTTCATTGGCCTAAGCAAGAACATCTCACCTGCACACTTTTATGGGTGAATTCAATAAAGTTTGGAACTCTTCTAATCCCACAACCAGAACCAAGGAGTCCAACGAGAAAGACTATAAAAGTAAAACATCATCTCCTCCTAATACCATATTGTCATCCCATGTCTCCTCCTTCTCTCTCAACGTCTACCAACTAGATCCACACACTACCCTCTTCTCCTCTTTTCAGATTTCTAAAAATAAGGCCGGGTTCAAACACAATGTTCAATCTCACTCTTCCTTGCTTTACACTCTCATACATTACCGCTTCGTTGGCGCCTCCAACAAGATTCCAAGCTCAATGATCAGTTCTTGTCGTTAATTTTGTGCTATGTGTCCAATTTCTAATTGTAGTTTTTTTTTTCTTTTTTGTGCTATGTGTCCAATTTGATTTTTAAATGTTGGTGTTAAGTTATCTCCATTCATAATGCTTAATGTGAAAACTGAATCTACCAAGATGAATATCTTATCATCACAATTGTTAATATTTCTATGCGTAAGCACGGACTATATGCTAGTTTAAAATAATACATAAGAGATGAGTTTGTAGATCAAATGGTAAATTACATCCGATTGGCATGAAAATTGGCATGCATGTAAGACCATATAGAACATTTAATCTTTAACAGTTGGATTTTCAAAAAATGAATCCAGTAACAAGTTATTGGGTGGGTAATAGTTTTTAGAGTTACGTCAGGTGTAACTCGAACCCAACCCTATATTTCTTAATTCGATGTGAATTTTGACAAATATACCATTAGATTACATTACCTTAATATATTTTTCATGCTTACAAAATTTTAAGGTGATCAAAGATTAATAGTCATGTCATCAATCAATTGTCTAGATTCAAGTTTTAGTGGTTTAAAATAATGCATAAATATAAGTTTATAGATTAAATGGTAAATTACATCCGATTGGCATGCATGTTAAGACCATATAGAACATGTAATCAAACAATTGGATTTTCAGAATATAAATTCAATAATAAGTTATTGGGTAGTGTAATATTTTTTAGAGTTACGTCAGGCATAACTTGAACCCAACCCTATATTTCTTAATTCAATGTGAATTTTGACAAATCTATCGTTAGATTACATTATCTTCATATATTTTTCATGCTTACAAAATTTTAAGGTGATAAAAATTAATAGTTATGCCATCAATCAATTGTCTAAATTCAAGTTTTTGTAGTTTAAAATAATGCATAAAATATGAGTTTATTGATCAAATGGTAAATTACATCCGATTGACATGAAAATTGGCATGCATGTTAAGACCATATAGAACATGTAATCCAACAGTTAGATTTTCAAAATATAAATTCAATAATAAGTTATTGGATGGTGTAATATTTTTTAGAGTTACGTCAGGTGTAACTTGAACCAGCCTTATATTTCTTAATTCGATGTAAATTTTGATAAATCTATCGTTCGATTACATTATCTTCATATAATTTTCATGCTTACAAAATTTTAAGATTATCAAAGATTAATAGGCATGTCATCAATCAATGCTCTTAAATCCTATTAATTTTGCAATCTAGCTACAGTGGACTCCTATCTCTAGCAGTCCACCGTAGCAAGATTGTAAAAGAAAAATGATTTGTTTAATAAAACACGTTTCACTTTCCCTCTCACACGCTTCTCTTTTCGCTCCTGTATCCTCTTGTTTTTTTTTTTTTTTGGTGCTCTCTTTCTCCCACGCCTACGCCTCTACCTCCTCTCTTATTTTTTTTTTCTTCATTCTCTCTCAAGCCAAGCCTTTCTTTATTGTCAATTTTATTTTACTTTCTCTCACATCACACTTTCCTCTCTCTCTCTCTCTCTCTCTCTCAGCTAGGGTTTGGATCTTACACAAAACAATTACAATGGTAAATAGTTTTGTTAGGTTTTGATTGATTTCATATCTAGATAAATTTATTTTTCAGGAAGGAGAAGGGAATCTAGAGTCATCGATAGAGCGATTGCTGAATGTGGAGAAGCAGATGAGGCTTTCCGGCGAGGTCGTCGGAATAAAGAAGGCCGTCATTGACATTCTTCAGCTCTGCTTCGAAGCTCGAGCATGGAACACTCTCAATGATCAAATTGTTCTCTTGTCTAAGCGTCATTGCCAGCTTAAGCAGGTAAAAATAACTTTGTTTTGGGTTTCTGATTGTGTAATATTAATGGTTGGTTGAGTTTAAAAGCATGATTGCTGATGGATTAACGTCTATGGACTTTAAAGGATGCTCCCATTGATGGTGTGTATTGTTATTTCGTTGACATCTTTTCCCTTGTTCATGGCTTAGATCACTTGCGCCTGGAGACTTGGTCTATTGGTGTCTTTCTCTCTTCCAATAAAGTTGTAGCATCTCGTCAACAAAAGAAAATTAATAGAATATCAACGAGTGTCTAGTGTCCATCTATAGTTATCACTTCAACCTTTGTTGCAAATTATTTTTCTTCATTTATATGCAGACCTTGTTCATGAATCATTTTTCTATTCTCAATAAAATATGATTCAGATGATGTGGCATTTGGTTCGTGCCTCCTGGATATTGCATTTCAGCTGCAACAAGCGGAGGGTTGCACCTATTGCTGCACTTCTGTCTTCTATTTTGCATTCTTCAGTGTTTAGTGATGAGAACATGCTTGTAGTCGAAAATGCACCTGGTCCTCTGAAGTGGGTGTGTGCTCTCTCTCTCTCTCTCTCTCTCTCTCTCTCTCACACACACACACACACATTTATGGGTGTGCTAATTACCTACAGGATTTTTAAGACTATTATCTTGTCTTTGTTTGCAGTTTGTTGAAAAAGTTCTTGAGGAAGGTAAAAAAAGTCCTCGTACAATTCGCCTTGCAGCATTACACTTAACAGGGCTTTGGTTCTTGAATCCTAAGACTATTAAGTACTACATGAAAGATAGGCATGACAAGGAAAGATAAGAGGAAAGGTAAAGGCATTAGTGAGTCTCAAGACTCTCAACTACAAGAAACTCAGTCAACTAGGCCTTCCTTTGATCATAATGAAGTTTTAAGCAGGAGCTCTCACAATTCTACGTCCATCATTTGAGCCTCAAACTGATGAAGGAGCACATCAGGCCTCTAATTCCACTATAATAGGTAGTAATACATTATATACCTTTTTTTATTATTTTTTTATCACATTTACTTATATTCATAATTTATGTTGTGATTTGGTTGCACCTTCATTATTGCACTTCTACTAAGGATCTGCATCATGCATAACAATTCCAAATCCACCATATTACTATAGCATCATTGCAAGTGGCTGGTTGAGTATATTGTGATGATCTTACATGTTTCTTTGTTAGAAGCTTGAATTTCATAATAGTTGTCAGTTCGTTTAGACCCTTGTAAACTAGATTGTTTAACCTAATTAAATAACCAAGTGAATACTTAGATTTATTATTCAGATCTAGGTTAAAACAATAACAATCATATCAAGTAAAGCAGCGGAAAATAAAGAACACAACGATATGATGATCCAGGAAAACCAAACCGGTAAAAAACCTGGGAAGGATTTAACCTAGCTATCCTCAAGGTAAAACAGCAAATCCACTAGAAAGAATCGAAGTTTACACAATAGCGACTTAGACCACTAACATCCTATTGCTACCCAAGTGTAGGAAACTTACTACCACGACCCCATGATAGCTCCGAAACCACGGACTCCTTCTTTCTTTAATCTTTGCAAAACACAAACACCACCGTTTGTGACTTTGAGATCCCACTCAAAGGTTTAGCAACACAAACTCACCCGTTTGTGACTTCAAGACCACTCTTGAAGGTTTAGATCATCAGCTCCTTTGATGACTAGAGAAGGCAGCAACTTCAGCAATACCGAATCTTGAGATTCTTCAAAGAACAACACTGGTAGAAGTAATAAGAGAGGTTTTAGGAACAAAACCCTAAATACAAAAGAGGCACACTCTTTTCTCTCTAAAAAGCCTTGTAAAAAACGTGCTTAGGGTTTCCTTTATATAGTGGGAGAAGTACATCTGAAACTCTAATCCTTAATGGGCTAGAACTGCTGTTTGGGCCAACTTAAAATTCTGCAGATACGATTCTCGATCGTTCGAGCCTGTTTTTCGATCGGTCGAACCAGGCAGATTCTGAAATCTTCTTTCTGCAGCTTGTATGTTCTTGTGTGCTCACGATTTGCCAATTGTTCTAAGCTTTTAGAACCTAACAATAGTGATCCAATTGATGATAAAAACTGTTGATTTATTCAAAGAATTAAGATAACCAAGGTAAATGATGTATCAAAGAGGATGAAATGAAAAAAGTCGTGGGAAATTGATGTACATAGAACAATAACATTGATACAAATACAAATTCACTTTAATTGTTTCATTTTAACTAATGTTTAATGTTTTTTTTTTAATTTTTTATTTTTAAGGATGGTACTAGCAGAGATGAAGAGGACAACTCAAACAATAACATAGAGGTCAAAAACAGCTTAGAGTGTGACTCAGAGGAAGACTAATATAGATCTTGTCATAATTCTAGTTGTTTAAGTTTAAAACAAGGCTTAATTTCAAGATTTCTTTGTATATTTTATATTTTAAAGTTTGAACTTATATGAATTTTTATCTTTCGATAGATCAATTTTTAGTAATTATTGTACCATTGTAACATGATAGTTAAACAAAAATGATATAAAATAAATAATAAAATATTTTAAAAATTATATAAAATATTACCACTGATGACATAAAAATTTGGTCATAAATAACTTTATAATGATGACAAAGTCCTTTGCAATTTAAAGTCACTATTATTCCTAACTAATTTTGAGAGATTAAAATCCTTTGCAAATAAATTTTAACGACGTCATTATTTGTCTCGTCGTTAATTTGAAATTCACAAATGACTAATTGTGAGAGTATAAAGGTCCTCACAAATAGTTATTGACGACGACTGATTTTCCTCGCTAAAAATAAGTTGTGACGGGTTAAAAGCCCTCACAACTAAATTTTAGCGATGTCATTATTTGTTGCTAAAAAGTGTGTCGTCAATTTGGAATTCGCAAATAACTAATTGTGAGAGTATAAAAGTCCTCACAAATAGTTGTTAACAACAACTGCTTCCCCTCGTTAAAAATAAGTCGTCGACTTTTTTCATTGTTTGGTAATATATTTGTGAGGGCGGATTTGTTCAGTAACGACGGTTGATTGCTCTCGTAAATTATCTATTTGCGAAAGTATGGTTGCAAAATCTCTTTTAGCAACAAGAACAAATATGGCGGCCTTCGAGGGCCATATGCCCTCACTAATAACCTTTTGCGACGATATTTGAAATTTTGCAAGAGTATTTTACCCTCGCTAGTAGACTCTTTTCTTGTAGTGAGATCAGCAGACAAGGTACCGTATTTGAGTGATATATGAAGCGGAGTTCCAAAAATCTGATCCAATGCCAATTGTCACCTTCTGGCCAATTTCACAATGGAAACTAATGGTGCAGATGAAATAGCGAGTATCGTTGGAAGTTAGAGTGAAATTTGCTGGGCTGGTATTTTGTATTGAACCAATGGCAGTGTCTGTGCAACTATCATAATTTTCTTTTGTCACTTCAGCAACATCATGCGTCCCAGTCCAGTTGAACACTGGAGATAGAAGTAGACATGGCAATACGGGTCAGAATTTTCTGACCCGACCCGACCCGACCCGAAAAATACCCGACCCGAACCCGATTTTTTTGACCCGAAGCAAAAACGGGTTAACCCGTGACCCGACCCGATTTTTTTGCGGGTCAACCCGACCCGACCCGAATAACCCGTGACCCGACCCGTTAAAAAAATCACTAAAAAAACATTTAAATTACGTCCTGATACCAAGTGCCTAAAGCACAAAGTACCAAAACTAATAACTAATATATTATAAATATAAAACTATAAACAACTAAAACTCATGACATTTGCACAAGAGAATCATTATTTAATAATTTTAATTCATCAAAAGATGCAAAAAGAGCTAGCTAGCCTTCTGTGCTTACTGCTTGCCATGCCAATATGAGTGATGAGACAAGACTACTCACACAACACAAGGGCCGGCTGTCACTCAAAGAGTCAAAAGTCAAGACAAGTAGTAGTCCAAAGGCTCCAAACAACCATTGGAAAAAAAAAAAAAAAAAAAAATATTTCAGCTGAGCTGTAGTCCAGTAGTCCACCGTCCAAGCTCCAAAGGTAAAACACAAACAAAACAATTGGACAAAAGCTGAAAAGCACAGCACAAGCACAATTGCACAAACGGCAAACCTAAGTTTCCAATTCCAAAGGCAAACCACAGACAGCCCACAGCGCCCCTTTCTCACTTCTCTCTGTTCTGTCTCTACTCTCTCGCCAGTCACCACCCACACGGCCACACCACACAACCTCTCTCTCTCGCTACTCGCTAGTGCTGACCCATCACCACCCACACCACAAGCCTCTCTCTCTCGCCAGTCGCCACTTGCTGACCCATCACCACCCACACCACAAGCCACACACCTCTCTCTCTCGCTAGTGCTGACCCATCACCACCCACACCGCAAGGCACACAGCAAGCCACTCGGCCCACACAACCTCTCTCTCTCTCGCCACTTGCTGACCCATTTAAGAGGAGCACACACACAACCACAAATCATCAAACTATGGTGAAGGTAAGTTAAATCCTTTTCATCTTCCTCTTAAATTCCTAAATGTTTTTAATTTTTGGATTGATTTTTTAATATTATGAATTTATGATTTAGCAATAATAATGTAGTATAATGCTCTGCCTTTGCTAACATTATATTTAATTGTTTGTGTGTTTGATTGTTGGAAAAATTGAAAATATCATTGACTCATTGTCATTTGGATGAATGTATTATGTAATGATTGGCCACGGTATTGTGGAGTTTGATTGGAGTAATGAATAGTTGATGTTTGTGGGAAAGAGCCTGTGTAGTTTGCTTTACATGGATGGAATGGTTGTGGGTTGGTAATTTTGATAATGATGTCGGAATTTGTTGTGGGCAGCTTTTCTATTATGTTTTGTGTCAAAGATTTGAAATTATTGATAGTTTATGAATGGACTGAAAGTGAATAATTTTTGTGTTTTATGTGAATGGATAATTTATGTTCACACTTCACAGCTTCTTTAGATGTTTTAAATATATTAGAATTTTAATTTTAATTATATGTTTTGCTTTGATAATTAGAGCACAGCAGCTTCTCCGGCTGTAAATTTGGAAAGTGATGATGATGCTGTAATTATGGATACTGCTACTAATCCTTCACCAGCTTTAAAAGTTAATTCAAAATCGAAGTTTAAGAAACCAAAAAGTGTTTTAGGGAAAAATAAAAAAGGAAAACATCACACTTCTACCGTTTGGAATGAATTTGTGAAATTGCCTATTAATGAAGAAGGGGCAAGTAAGGCTACTTGTCAATGGTGTGGGAAATTGTTTTTGGCGGATAGTCATTATGGAACAACAAACTTGCATCGCCATCTTCTCAAATGCTTAAAACGAAATGAAGTAAAACAAGATGATGAAGAAGAGAAAGAGAGTTCGATGTTACAAAACAAGATAACTCAAGAAAAGTTTCGTGAGATGATAGCAGAGGCTATTATTAAACATAACTTACCATTTAGCTTTGTTGAGTATGAGGGCATTAGAAAAGTTTTTAGCTATCTAAATTCAGATGTTAAACATATTTCTAGGAATACTTCAAAAGCTGATGTTCTAAAACTTTACAAGAAAGAGAAGGATGATGTTAGAAATAAGTTGAAATCAATTCCTGGTAGAATATGTTTGACTTCGGATTTATGGACCTCTGTTACAAGTGAGGGATATATTTGTCTTACGGCACATTATGTGGATGAGAATTGGAAATTGAAAAACATTATTTTGAATTTTTGTCATATGCC